>KK121266.1:394334-448913 GCA_000611955.2 Stegodyphus mimosarum | reverse complement strand
TAATTAAATACAATCTGTAATAAAATACACAAAAAGACCAGTAAACAGTAAGTTTCACTTTGACTTCTAACTACATATTTTTGTACCCGAATATATATATATATATATATATTAGTTTGATGCGGCCGATTGCGACCGAGCAAAAGCGAGGTGCGAAAACTAAGTTTTATAGCAGTCCCATATACAAAATTTCAACATTCTCAGCTATTCGTTTTTGAGTTATGCGAGATTTATACGTACCTACGTACAGAGGTAAAAAAAATGACTTATAAATCCATTTTACAATTTTTTTGAAAAAAATGTCTTTACTCTGTTCACTCGTACAGATGTCATGAAAAATATTGTTTAAATGGATTCAAGAACGGTCAAAATGAATATTTTCGTTGAAATATGGTATCGAAAATTTTTCGCGATTACAATGCTGCGTTTACTTCGTGCAAGAAAGTGCAAAAGGACTCCTCAGAGCCTCATACTTCATTCAACTCACAAACCATTAGCTGCAGGGAAACATAAAAAGCTTTTAAAGGATATCTTTGCTCTAAGTGATCGTTGCTCATCCACCCACAGATCTGCTTGATCGTAAGTACGTGCAGTGAATTAGTTCCTTTTTCTTGCGCCTTTAACGATAAGACCTATCTCAACGTATAATTGAACTTGTGGTTAGAAATTGGATCTTCTAACTTATGCATCTTAAGACTCACGAACTGGAAATCGACTCAAATTGAGGTAGTTAGAAAACTTTCGAAAAATACCAGTTGTAAAAGGAAAACAACGTGAGATCAAATTGTTGATAGTTAAAATTTATTTAAAAAGTACAAAAGTTTCCATTTCAAGAGTAAGGCTAGTTTCCTTTTCTGCGGGATAGTAATGATAAGTAAAATATTGCGTGAAACGCAATATGCAAGCATTTGATGCGGCCCAAACGGGATCGTGGTTAGTGACTGTGACTACGGTAGAAAAGATCTCGCGTTCGAATCCCGAAGTAGGCATTGATGGTTTTAAATGTATAGAATCTTTGCAGCGTGGTGGCATTCTAAATATACAGCGAGCCGAAAGTACTGTCGTTTGTATTAGTGGTAGAGAAATGGGGCGGGAGACTTTCTGACCCACCCATCCCGGGGTTCTCTCTCTGAGAATTGCGGTGGAACTGGGCGAATTCACTGTCAGCTATATGGTGCCTAAGGTTCTTGCAGGCGTACTTTTCCACTGACATGGTACAAATGGTCCTGATATACTTTCTGCTGTGTTATACAAAATTTAAGTGATGTCATTTTCGATATGTTTCTGTTTTTTAGAAAAGAATTTTGAAATTATTGATAGCACAAAATGAAATAAAGATTCTTCAAGTCATTTTGTTAAAAGTACGTAATGAGAAACTGGAATATAATAGTGCAGATACTTTCGAATATCAGTGTTACAATTAAAAGGTTACTTTCAAATTACAATTTTAGAATGATGGCATTTAAGGTAACTTAATGCCTGGATCCATGTTACGAATAAAAATAGTGTCACATCCTCAATATTTTTAAGAGTTTATAACGCGCTTCTTTTTCCTATGTATTTATCGTACACCCTATGATACTAAGAACCTTTTCACTATAATTTGTAGTCCATTATATTAGTGCCTATATCTTGAACAGAAGAAAAGATATAGTTCTTTCTCTCTCTCTAACCGCTAAAGCGCAGGAAAATAAACATTATCATTTTTTAAAATTAGACAAATAAGCAGCCTTAAGCAAACAAATTTTTAATTAAACGATCGATTATTTCTTCAAGAACAATATATTGAAAAAGAAGAACCTATGTCTGATCGTCTTCGAAATCAATAGATATGATTATTCTAGGATGGCTGGGATGATTATTTTACGACAAGTAAAATTTGATCTAGATGTAAGCTTTAATAATAAATAAATTGGCGTAAATGCTTTAGTTCTTTTTCAGTAATGACTGGTAAGTGCTTTAAGGTCAACTCAGGATATTTAATACATAGAATTTAAAATTTTCCCTGAACACTTAATATTAGCTGTCAATATGTTTGAATTGCAAAGTGCAATTGCGATGTCACTCAGTCTTCTTCTATCCTCGTCAAAAAAATTATCTATACTTTTTGATTATTTTTAAATGTTTACGCGTAGAGTTACAGAACTACACACTACGTCACTAAAGTTATGTTATTAATAGCTGAAATACGTACATTAATTATTACAGGGCAATTTCGTTTTCACTAATGGATGCCAAAGAACCTTTTTCTTTCTGTCCTTTCTCTAAGTCTCCCTCTTACAAAACTAAAACTAAACTCACACAGAGTATCTCGTTAGCTGACGTCGCCAACACATCATAGTAACCACCAGAGCTTTCCTGCAGATCTTTAAGTTTTAGATTTCAGATATAAAATAAATATAAATGAGAAATTCTTTTGCCTCATTATTATTACTGTTTATATATGTTTTGATAAATATTTAGTAAATAAAATTCAAAATTAAATTTATAAAATCATTTTGCTTAAAAACTTTTTATTTTCGCAAAAAAAGCCAATGGGATGTGATCTATTAATTGATTTGATCGTGCCTTTGACCCGCATGCAGTTTGAGACTACTGATATAGAAAATATTGCTTTCGGACCAAGCAATTAATATATGGACCGCTCAGCTTACAGCAGAGGCTTAAGTCAGCTTAACGACTCATTTCAGAGGTACTTTCATCTGGGCAGAAAGTCTACAAATGGTCCTCCAGTTTTCTAGAAAAGGACCGGTATAGCAGCGGAGATTTAATGTTTTGGGCAAGTAATTATGTTACACGGGTGCATAGAACTTCATACCTTTGTCAGAGAATTTGTGATGGCTGCGAGGTGTAGGAAAGAGATCTTAGAGCCCTTTGTTCACCTTTTCTGATATCCAGTAGACATTCAGTTCATTTTTATGGATGGCCACACTCGTTTAGATAGGAATACTCTGATGCATGATTTTCTAGAAAGTGAACAAATTTATCGGATAGATTGACAGCAAGATCTTTAGACTTAAACCCTGTAGTACATATCCGAGACGCTCTTGAGTGCAACTACAATTCACTTTTGCTCTGGAAATAGGGTCGTGGTAGAAGGGGAACTATAAGCGGCAGAGATTCATAAACTGCCTCATTTCCAGTTTGCAGCCACTTTATGAAAATTACATGACTGTTAAAAGGAGCCATATCCCTATTAGCTTCCCTATTTGTTCAATTTTAGGCGTTCCTGTGTCGAAAAAACCATGCACATGATCATGCAGCTGTACCATGAATGTTGTATGGTATATGCTTTTGTATTATGCCAACCTATATCCGTATCAGATTTAATTAAAATCTTTTCATTTGTTTTGGAAATAATCAAGGAAATCTAAAAAGTCTCTTAATTTAGAACACTAGCGTGTCTTTATGTATTATCGTCAAGTTTGTTTACATATTTATTGCACCATGGCACAAATATCTCTCTATTAACATGTTTATCTCTCTAATATTTTGCTTTATCTCTATTATGAAAAATTCCCATTCAACGGTGTACACAGCATTTCCCCTTCTTCTCCATTCTCGTAACCTGCTACGTAGTGGTAATTTCACATCTCCCTTTAGAATTCTTGAAGACCATTCGTGACGCTCCTCTTCTCTAGAAACACGCACACCATTTTATAATCACTCGCAGCAAAATTACTTTGTCATCATATATTTCATACAATTAGTGATGGATTTCAGCGTGGGTGCACCTTCCTTCCTGCAGAAAACGAGCTAAGACATGCACTTTTAATTAGAACATCATTCCAAACGACACGGCATGTTCACCACTGATAATGGCCTATTCCTAATTGCCACTCGCAACCATTACTGCACCGTTTTAAGAGAATTATGGGCAGTGTTGTCAAGCAATTTTATCAAAATATTTCTTTGCGGCATTTGAAGCAATTACAGTTTACTTTTTGACTTAGCTACGTACATTATTTTCCAAATTTGTTCTGGAAAGAACTCGAAAAAAATGTTTTTGAAGAGACTTTTGTAGGAATTAGTTTTTAATGCGCCACTGAAGGCACAAAATTTGAATTTCAAAGAATAGTTTTTTCAGAATTTTCAAAAACTGACTAAGGATTCCGATATTCACATAGCACAGTTTCATCAAACAGTACTTCAGGGTGATGGAATCAAAGAGCAGCGTACTGTAAACGACCTCTTCAAAGAAAATGAGCCCCAGAATTGATCTTGGCGGAAATCCAACCATATTGGTTTTGGTAGAAAAACTGAGTTTTCTACTGTGGCTATTAATTATCTGTTAAGGTAACTATCTATTAACAGAATTAGAGGGGAAGAACATATATGGGTATAAGTAACTTATAAATAGTTAACTCTAGTTGAAATCCATCTCAATATCACAGAAGAATGTCGCTATGCCTTCTTTATTTTAATGTCTCCGCCTGTATTTATTTTTTCCCTGAAACGAAAGACTTGATGGCAAAATCTTGCTTTTTAAGTCAGCTGTAAGGAAGAGATAATCGTGTTGCTGGCAAAGAAGTCGCGGTCGAATATGCACTCATGATTTTTTCAAACGTTTCGCAAAGAGGAGAAAGTAAGCTGATTGGTCGATCATTTTCAAACACTAGTAGATTTTTCTAGTTTATTTAAGGATTGCATTTGGTACTTTTGGTTTCTAAGGATTACAACAATTATTTTTCCAATGTTTTTTTTTTTAAAAAATGACGGTATAAAAGTTTGTGTTCAAAACATTTGTCAATAAATGTTACTTTTCGGTGATTATCGTTTTCAAAAGACTGACAATAATTTATCAGAACAGGTTCTTAATAACAATTGTATATGTAATCTTTTTATTTTAGTGTTAAGTACTAGTATACGAGATTTTTATAAGTTACATTTTATTTTAAATTTTAGCTAAACTATTTCAAACAAATACAAGTATTTTTTACCTCCTTTTACGAAGCAAAGGACGCATTGTAATCTCGAAAAATTTTGGATATCATATTTCAGCAGAAATATCCATTTTGACATTTCCCGAATCCATGTGGACGATTTTTTGCATGACATCTGTATGTATGCATAATTCTAAATGATTAGCCATAGATTGTTGAAATTCTGTATATAGGACTGCTCTAACATCCAGTTGCGTATCTCACTTTCTACTGCAATCGGCAGTGAAAATCAAAAATACATACATATATACTCACTGCCTAACCCGACTTAAAATTCTCCACCGGCCTTTATTTTGCAATCGTTTGTCGTAGTTACTTCCTATTACAGAAGTATTTAAAATGACAAAAATAGTCATACTTTGGCAATACCAAATTTTAAAAAAAAATTAGTTTCGAGAATTAAAGAAATCTCAATTTTAATGCGGTCACCCGATGCCTATACTTATATTTAGATGCGTTTTTAATCTAAAACTTTTAGCGTGGTTTCCCGTTTCATATATACCCATTGTTAAAAAAATTATAAGAAGTATAACTCCCATACGATAAAAATTGAGCGAGATCTTTCATTTGAAAATTTGCAGTTTTTGATGTCATTTTTAACTTGCTTTAAAGGATGGATTATTCAAGTTAGAAAAAGTCGAGGAAATAAGTTTAAACAAAGTGCAGAAAAAAATGTGTATTATTTAACAGGCTGTACAAAGAAGTCATGGGCTGTCCACGTGAGAATGTTTTAATATGGCCGGCATTTCTGCTGCTGTGAATTACGATTGCTTTCATTTTAAAATGCTTAACAGCGATATCCGAGTAACTAGTATTGATTAACGAGTATAATAAGATATAATTAGCATTGAGTTTAGAAATAATTTGTGATTCGTTTAAAGTGTAATTAGCATTTGAAGGTAGTACCTCTATGTAGAAGTTCTGGAAACGACAATAAATGAAGTTAAAAATTGCATATAAGTTTAGTCACACAATTTTCGTACATTTTAGTAAAATTTAAAGAAATGTTTGGCACATTAAAATGAAAACAAACCTGACGCCAATGTAAGCATTCAATTACTATATCTGTAGTTCCAATTCCTAGTTTTATTCAGCAGCAGAAAAAATTTCTTGATTTTGAATAAAAATGGGTAGTCTATTTAATTATTTCGAATAGGTTTTTACTACAATATATTGAATGCTGTCAATATTTTGCACGTTTTATTTATAGCCTGTTTAAGCATTTTGTCACAAAATCGAACAATGTGTAACAAAGAACATTTGGAAAAGGGAAAAAGAATTTTGTGTAGCTCTAAAAATACCCCTTTCTTTATTTACAGTTGGAAAAGAAATGCATTCAGGAAAAGAAATCTGGTTAGGTTCTTTTAGGCAAGTTTTCTATATAATGCATGCAGGTGCATACCATCCTCTGCGCATGAGGGCTCCTCATGTTATGGATCTGAGTTCAAAGAAACCTTCTTCGTCTGTCAGAAGTACAAGCTTATGCTATACCAACTGTTTACCTAATATATTTTGCTACGTGAAAGGTGCTTTCAAAATGTAATACAGTTCTCCTTTAGTATTAGTTTGCTATCATAGTACTCCTTTTAATAGACTAGCAAAACGTAGCCGTTTGATTTCAGTAAACTCTAGTTTCATTTAATAACGAAACGTTACTTCCATGTTTTAACCATTGCAATAATATACCAAATTTTAACCATTTGCAGTAATATACTAGCTCACCGGCAGCACTTAAAAATCTCTTTTCGAAGCCGGTTGTCTCAGCTGTAGTTGCGTGATCTTTTACTGTGAATGCATCTATAACTTTGAAAGATGGTAGAACGGGATAAATGATATGGCATTTTGAAAACTTAAAATTACATTTCACCCATATTTTATTTTTTAGTATTACATGCTGGAAAATTCTAATACCCTCGACTTATTTCTTAGTCAAAATGTGCAGAAAAAGAGAAAAGACATGTACGTTAATTTTTGTGTGGTTAGAAACGCTGTGGTTTTACTAGTTACTTCACTGTACGAAATTAAGGAAGTATTGTAACCCCGAAAAATTTCGGGTATCATATTTCAACGAAAATATCCATTTTGACAACTCTCGAATCCATCTGAATTATAATTTTGCTTGACATCTGTACAATAGGACAGATTTTTACCCTTGGTAAATTGGTAAATTGTGCATTTGTTGCTTTGAAAGTGATTTAATTGAGCTGTTCTTATATTCCTGTTAAGGGTTTTATTCATTTAATTAATCTACATGCAGTAGTAGTAGAATAATCAACAATTTAAAGGTGCCACTGAGCCTAACGAGGCTGACATTATTTACATTTGAAACTCTTAGTAGACTAGTGCATTAAATCAGTTCGTGTACCAACTTCAGTGTCTTTTTGCTGGGTGGGACCAAAACTAAACTTTCAGTTTTGTGAACCGAAAAATTTGTCTTCCCGTCCGCTGGCCGAATTGCTTGTTTGTTTTATAGAAATTCTAATTTTAATTATGCACATTTTTTAACTGTTTTTAACTGTATTTGGTGTTTTAGATTTTTCTGTATTTTACAATTTAAAAAAAAAATTGAGTTTTTATGTATTTTTGCTTTGCCGCGTAGTGAGAGCTGAATTGATTGAATGAGAAACATATCTCTAATAGAATTCGAGGAAATAAGTTTAAATGAAGTGCAACATGAAATGTTTATAACTTAATAGGCCCGTACAAGGGAATCATGTGGGGTCCGCATTAGGTATTTTTTTAATATTAAATTCCCATGCAAATACTACAAAACATATGCACAGCAATAAACACGTCATTTCTCAATATTTGTTATTGAGCGTCACTAGCAAACTATCTTCTTATAGCGTTTATTTGTGATTATTTTTAAGCGAAGAATATGATTTAAAAAATACCAATAAAAAACAGTGTGACTGGTTTGGAATCTTTGCGTATGTTCAAAAGCTCACAGGCGAGAACATTGCAGACCAAAATGTCATATATAAGATTACACAAGGGAAGAATGTCGTCGTACAAAACGTCTAGGAGTAAAGAAAACAAAGGAGAAAACATCGCATTTCTAAAAAAATCGGGATAAAAAACATTGCTTTAGAAAATAAAGCGATACGAAAACTTCGCTCTAAAATATAACGCATCTGCAAATCATACACGCAATACGCAGACATGGGTTTTCTCACGGAACAAATTTTAAGTGAATTTTCGCGAAATTAGTAATATTTTTATCTCCACATTTCATATTATTATTATATTTACTAAATGAATTTTTACTGAAAGGTCAAGAAAGAAACTTAGTTATTCAAATCAGGAAATTGGTAAGAATTAATGCAGGTAAAAGTTGATTACCATCATGCAAGTGCGCTTTTCGTTTTCGTTCAATATCTTGTACGACGATGATTTAAAACAGCAAAGTTTTTGCATCGCTTCATTTTCTGTCACGATATTTTAGAGCTGCGATGTTTTTTCTTTGCTTTCTTTCCTCTCACCAATAACATTTTCTCCTTGCACAGTTTTTTTCATGATGCTACCGTCCGCAATGTTTTTACCACTAAAATTTCCGCGAACAGCGTTCAAAAATGCCAAATTCTGGAACTTTTAGGGGCTTTTAGTCTCGAAATGGAATTTTACATCGAATCTCTATAAATGCGTTGTTCATTTTTGATTCAAGTCTGTTGTCATTCGGGAAAATATAAGATATTTATCTTTCAAAATGAATCTTCTCTTGTGGACTAACCAAAGAGGTTAGAATAGATGCAGTAAGCCTGACATCACAAAAGCGAAGTCAAGGAAATGTCATCAACGTGACATCGCCACTTGTCATGGATGCCATACAGCGTGCAGTTAAAACTACGATACATATCGTTAAATAAACTTACACTGACTTTGTGAGCAAATATCAGAGCCCGCAGACTTTTATCGTGTACGCATTTCTTTTATAGTTATCAGTTACACATTTTCACGTATTTAGATTTTATTAAATTTGAAACAGTTATTTCCAATCCTTCTGATTTATCTATATACTTGGTAGAAAATCTTTTATGTTAAGTTATCAGGACTTCTGTAGATTCTGGGGGATTTTGCAAACATAACTGTAGTCCTCAGTAGGAACAGGGAGCTTACTAAAAGCTATGTTCGTGCGTGTGTAGAAGATAAAACAAAGATAAGGAGGGTTCAAATTACCCTTTATTTGCTTATCGATTTTGAATATGTTCTCGAACTCCGGGATACAAAGACCAACCACTTGTGGCTGAACTTAAAAGAATGTAAGACTACTAACTAACTAAAACTTAAATAAGAGCTAACTTTCTGATATTTTACACAGATGACTAGCACTAAGACTGGCCTTTTAAATTACTACGTCTGTAGTACGCAAACTGCGGAAAACTACAATATGTCTTTGACTTTCAAGAGGGTTAAACTCTGGCCTTAAAGACGGACAGTAACTAATGGCAAGCTCGCGTAAAGACTCGTAGCAAGAGGGTTCTCTCTCCTTCCATCTATTCTCTTGGCAAATAGCCACAACTTAAATACTTAAGCGTTAGCAAGTACAATTTACATAAACATATTCACGCGTTAATTCTGGCCGGAAGTGGAAAATAAGAGATGATAATAAAGTTTTAAAATAAAATAAACGTTAGTGAACTTAAAATTCTTACAAAGTTTCAGAATTATAACGGGAAACTTAACGTTCAGTGATGAATAGCTAACATGTAGACAACACCAATTAGAATGTAAACAAAACCAGCCAGAAGTCCGCTTATGGCAGCGACCATGATAAGTCGTGACGTCATACCGTGACGTTTCATGGTTTCATTTTCACTGCACGGAACATGAGTGGGAAGCTTATTCCATTTCTTTTAACCTTTTTGGGATTAACAAACTAAAAAGCAACGTTTGAACTGCATTGATTTAAATAATAAAAATTCATTTAATTCATAATCTATATAACTTAAAATATTCAACTTTTTAATAGAATGAGGCTACTATTTTCTATTATCTCCTACTTTGTGAAACTTTAAGGAGTTTGGCAAAATTTTTGATAACAAACTCAACGATCTGAAAGCTAGCAACGGCAAGACAGCACGAAATAAAACATTTTTTGTCTCCATCCCGCGAGACTGTCTGAAATTTTTAATATATTCAGTTTTTAAATATTTTGTGAGTTTGCTGTTGAACTGTATATGACATAAGTCCGAAAAAAACGATACTGGATAACAAAGCTAAGAAGATTAAAAAAAGCGGGTTATCAGGAGTAAGTCCAAGACTGGTAGACGGCGAACTCAGCGAGAATGCAAAACACCATAACAATTCTTCTGGGCTACCTTTAAATTCTGAAATTCTGCAGATTAAAAAAAAATTAAGGTAAACTTTTTCAAAAATGTGTTTATATAATATTTCAATAGACTTTTGATTTTCGTTAGCAAATTTAAATTTAAATTGCAGCTTATAAACCGTGAATTTGGTAAAAGATTTTTGAGAAAGCGCATAATAATCTACAAATAAAACGAAATTAATAGTTTAAGAAGGAGGCTCGTAAGCCTGTGGTTTGAGCATTTGTGAATGGCTACTCATTCCAAAGGATCCAGATTCATATTCAGCCGAAGTAGTCACTCTAAAGAAGTATGCATTTGGAAACAGAATTTTTATAAATTAGCTCAATGCTTTGCAAATAGCAAAGGAAATTTTTTCATTCATATCAAGAAAACAAAAGTGAAAGAGCACCTTCTAACTTTTCAAACAGCTATGAATAAATTAATAAAAAGAACACAACATTAATTAAAGTTTGGTATTTCAGAGAACAGTTTATGAAGAGATTATATTTCCAAATCCTGATGGACGAATCTTAAAGAACAATCGAAATATGCCTGATGCAGGTGAGAGCTGTCTTGAGATATCGGACATTGTTATTAAGGCCCAAGCACAATTAATTTGGAATTCCAGAATCTGAAGTTAGGTCTTGGACACATGACTTCTTTCAGTGGCCATTAAATGATACACATTTTTTGTTGCATTTTAATGAAACTAATTTCTTCGTATTATTCAAGCTTTATTAACCGATCCCTCGAGGTAAATTAAAAATGACATCAGAAATTGCAAATTCTGAATTAAAAATTAAATCAGAATTAAATTAAGTAATAAATTTTTGTGGAAAGGAAGTCAAACGTCTTATAATTTTATTTGTTCATAACGACTATATGTAACTTTATATGTAAAAGTATGTACATATATCTATATACCCACTCTATTCTCGGCTCTGTTTTATTCACTCCTAGATGTTGGTAAATTCTGCATTTTTTGCTTCAAATCATTGAATGAGTTGTTCTTATCTTCTAGTTAAGGTTTTTATGCCTTTAGTTAATTTGCGTGCAATAATTCTAGAATTATCAACAATTTAAAATTTGTTTAAGTGCAGCTAAGCCTAATTTTTTCATCATAGGAGCCAGATTTGTTTAGTGAAATAGGGAATTAATTCTTCCTGCACTTTATGTCTTTTTGCCAGTGGGACCAAAAGGAAACTTTTAGTTTTGTGCACCGAAAAATCTCCCTTCCTGCCTGCTGGACGAATTGCTCTTTTTTGCGCAGAAACTGTAATTTTAATTGCAAAAATGTTTTTTGATTGTTTTAACTGTACTTGGTACTTTATGTTTTTCTAAATCTTTCAATTTTTAATGAAACTATTTCGAATTTTTATGTTTTTTTGTCCTGCCGCGACATGAGAACTAAATTAATTGTATGAAAAATATATCTCTAATGAAATTCGAGAAAAGAAGTGTTTCGTATTAGCAGCAAATATTGTCGCCAGTCTGTTTTGGGCACAGGAGAATGTTGAGGAGTAGCGCATGCACATTAGGTAAGCGGGCTGCTGTGAAAAACTGTTCCTTTTTTATTGGTTTAATTTATTTTATACAACGTTTTAGATTTATTATAGTATTTGAATAAAATAAATGGCATCGATTAAAGAATTCTTCAGATGATATAATTTTTGTGCATTCTGAGTTATAATATGAATGAGATGTAACGCTGTTAAGGGAACCTAGCGCCAGAGTGTCGCTATGGTAAATAAATATAGTGAATTTTAAAGAGTGCATTTATTCTATTGTGGCTTACGCGGTATCGACGAAGTAGACTTAATGCAATTCAATAAGTTATAATGAAATGCAGGAAATAATGCGTATAATTTAATATTCCGTACAAGAAAGTCATGTGGTGTACACATAATTTTTTTTCCTATAGCAGCCATATTTTGTTTACGTTTGAAACATAGCAGAATAAATTCAGCTTCTGCACCTTCAATGTTTTTTGGCCGAATGAGAGGAGCAAAAGTAAACGTTCAGTTTTGTGCACCGAAACATTTGCCTTCTTGCCCGCTGGCCGAATTGCTTATTTTTGCGTAGAAACTCTAATTTTAATTTTAAAAATTGTTTTTTTTAATTGTTTTAATTGTATTTGGTAGTTTACATTTTTCAATTTTTAATTAAGCTATTTTGACGATTTATGTGAAAACCTTTGCCTTGCCGCGAAGTGAGACCTCAATTCATTCAATTTCAATGAGAAATATATGTCTAAGGAAATTCGAGGAAATAACTTTAAATGAAATGCAGCGAAAAATGCGTATAATTTAATATTCCGTAGAAAAAAGTCATGGGGTGTACAGATCAGATTTTTTTAAATTTATGTACTTTTAAATTCTACGGTTGTTATCAGGAAGTCGAATTTTGGAATTCGCTTTTTAAAAATTTTTTCCCCGCTTACTGTTTTAGCAAAACAAGCGAGTGCTTCTTGCAAAAAATTGTGATTACGTTTCACGTAAGACGATCTACTATATTTGCTGATCACATAAAGTGCCAGATTACTTAATTCACCACGAATAGCCTACCCTAGAAATGTATTTTTTTTTATATTTGTAAAAATATGAGTCTCTAGGCTTTAAATATACATGAAACATATTTTGCCACAAGTGTGACAAAGTATTCAAGCGCAGGGAAAATGTCTGCTGAAAGCAACTGATAAGATGACAACATCACTGGATACCTGACTGAAAGATTCCAGAATGTTGTGAAGTACTAAAACATGACTGAAAGTCCATCGGAGACTCCAGGTTGCCACCCCTTGTGCGTTCAAGTGAAGGATGAGACTCGGAAGGACAAATCATAAAGCTAAGTACTCTGCAACAGTTCACATAAATCGGTATTCTTTGTTTCATCTCCAGAGGGAACTAATGCACCTCTGCGAACTAAATTTGCCGTCATAAAGAAATTTACCGAATGGAAATTGTAGTAAATACAGAGTCGTCTACCTTTCTTACACCTCTAGGGTTTGCTTTCTAATCTATCTATAGAAAAGTTCAAAGCAAGTGTCTTCTTCGCAGCTGAGATCAAGATCATAAAGGGGCAGGAATTCTCCAATAAAGCCACTACGGCAGTAAAGAGGACTTGGGACAGCTTTACTGCTGTGTTTGATAGTTTTCTGGATAATTATAAAAAAAGAGACCGCGAGAAATTTCTGGAAACATAAGTTAAAAACTAGCACAAAACGGGATGTAGATTCCCTCTAGAGAAGCATTTGTTGTTCATTTTGAAAAAAATTAAAGAAAACATGGTGTGTAATGGGATGAGCACTTCCACCAAGTTATGCCAAGGCCTTGAACTTTATTGTCGGGAAGATAACAACGAAAATATGATGAAAGATTAAATTTTAAAGCTAGTTAGTACAAGAATGGGATTTATAGTACAATCGTAACGTTCAGTTGATTTGTATGAACATATCCTCAACAATAGCTATGGAAACATAAAAGTAAAATTTTTGTGAGACTTTATGCTTTAGACTGCTCTTAGTAAAAATATTATTTTTACTAAGAGTTATTTTAATTTGTTTAGATATCTGCCTTTTCTTACTCCCCTCGCGTTTCCTTGCCAGTATACAAAGCGCTAGAGAGGGGTTTCGCTCTTGACACCGCACGTTGCTAATTCTACCAGGTGTTAAATTTAAATCTCGACTTCGCCTTTTTGTCGCCTAAATTATTACCCTGCCGGTGTAGGTTTCTGAGTCAAACTTCTAAGAATTGTGCAGTTGAATTTAGTTGTTACTTTATCTTTTGAATTCCTCCCCGCAAAAGGTCGGTGACTGTGTATAAGTCTGTGCCGTCTGTAAACTACTGTATTTAATAAAAACGTCTTTTACATTCTTGCTTGGTATTCATCTTCGAGTCCTTGCGAGAAGTCGCAACTTAGATGCTCAAGTAAATCTAGTTACATTGTATGTTAGATAAGAAGCCTAGGTCCCACACGGTTACCAGATGATACTAGCCGATATTATCAATATATAGTTTTCCTCAGTTCTCCTCAAACCTCAGTTTGGTGTACACATATATATATTTACACAGAAGTTTTAGATAAGTAATGGCCAGTTTCTTAGTTAAAAATAATTATAAAAATAAAAAATTAAATAAATAATCAAAAAATAAATAAAATGAAATAAATATATATAAAATAAATTTAAATAAATATAAGACTGTCTATGCAAACGAAAGTGTTCATATTTGTTTCATAGTGCTTATCAGATATTTGCAAAAATCCAAAAAAATACATGACATAGTATTTTTTTATAAACATATGACCATGTTTTTATAAAATTGTTAGTTTCTGCTGTTTCACGGTTCATTTCCTTTAGTTCGCAAACTCTTTGTAAGTCATTTTTAAGTTTGCTTATTCGCATAAATTAATGAAGTATGCAGGAAGCCGAGAAGAATGGAAACCTCTTTGAGCACTCAACACGCAACCCGAATCGAAAATCCAAACAGAATTAACGTGTTCCTTTTGTTTATTAAATGTTATTTAACTTTTCGTTCACGATAGCAAGTGTGGATTCCTAAGGTATGACGAGTATGCCAGATATATTTGTTAAAAGCTTTCATGATAGACTTTTTAAATATCACCAGCCGCTACTCATTAAAAACTAGAACTAAACTCGGCGGCACAAACAGTTCTTAGAGAGCCACGGCCAGCAGTGCCCTGATATCTGCTTTCTAGACCGTGGGCTTCGAGGTGCTTGTGCATCTTTGCCTAAACAATGGGTCAGCTAGTCGCAGGGTCCCCGGTGTTTAGTCCCGAAGCGAACTTATTTTATCGACCCCCTGAAGGGATGAAAGACCGAGTCAAGCTTGCCCAGCCCGAGGATCGAGGCTCTGAACTGTGGTGCTGCTACGCGACGCGCTAGCCACTGCGCCACCGGGCTACAGCCGCCACTCATTACAAATATGGAAAATCACTGAAAATAAAACACGAGAACTCCCTACCAACTTCCGCAGCCTTACCCACTCAGGTACTTTTGAGCCAGTTAAGGAGGGGAATCCTAACTAATAAATTCATATCTTATAAATAAAGAAAGGTCACTTGAATTAATGGATTAAGTTAACTGAAGACACTTCTATCCAAATATAATTTTATGTTTTAATACATTTCAGTATATAAAACTTAATAATATATTTCATATATCAATATAAAAAATGAATAAATACGAAGTAAAAAGCAATTCAAAATCTAGTCCAGTTGCGTTAAAAGCAGCAACAAGCGGTAGTAATAATACAAAATTAATTAAAATACGTAATACATTAAAATTCCTCCCTTATTCCATTCGGAATAAACCGAAAACCAGAATCACAGCGGCACACTGCAAGAACCAAGAGAGACAAAACTTGACACAACCAAAAAGGAAATAAATTTCTCTGGATCTTCGTTAAGGGGTTGGTCCGACGAAAAAAGTGAATAAATTAAGCTGTTTCTGAACTAACAAAAACTGAAATTAAAGTTTGAAACTTAAAATAATCTTCGGGAAAAAATTCAATCAAAGTAGATGTGTATCTTTATTAGTCTAACTCCTACAGGCCGCAGTAAACATTGTATAAAAATTGAAAAAATATAGCATAAAAAATAAACAAATTAAAAAAATCATAAAAATATTATTTTGAGCAGACCGAATCCAAAAAGCAAAGCATTCAAATATAAGCAATCGAAGACATAAAAAAGAAAAACGTGTTAATTTTGAAAACATAGTGGCGTGGGAAAAATATATTCGACGTGGCCAGTGGCGAAATGCTGTTGCTAAGCTTAGAACGTGATAAATAATGCATTTAGATAAACTACAAATTTAAACTGTATTTTCTCCTTCCTTCCAGCCTGCCTTCGTGTTGTAACAGTTAGCACACTCGGCTCGTATTCAAGAGTTCCAGGTTCGCGTCTCGGGGAGGATTGTACATTTTGCACGTGCGTCTCCTACTTAAAAAAATCCTAACGTGTCTGCAACTCGTTAAGATTAATAAAAATAATTAATAAACTCGTTAAGATTAATAAATTAATAACTAACACAAACTTTTATTGTGATATTAAATATGGGGTAGTAAATGCCTGCTTAAAATATTTCTGAGACGGATATTTACGAACTCTAATCGCATACTGAAACAAGTATTATAGAAAATAAAACAATAGGCAGTGATTTTAAGGAGTCCCATGGGTGAAATTTCCTTCGGTCCAGTCGTGACTTCATAAAAATGTATATGGAATTTAATAATAAAAGTACCGCCTTTTTTTAAATACACAGATTTAGTCAATCGTTCCAGTCCATGATTGCCTCAGATGCAATAGGAATTATACAAGGAGTTGTAGTGATTATTGCATTTCATTGTATAATTTCTTCAAAACGAACACTACTTTTAATGACGCTTCGTGAAGAAAAAAGCATGTTATTAATCAGTGTACAAAAGTATCTTATTCTTTAAGAATTAAATATGGAGTAATGAAGTATGAATGAAGAACGGTGAGCTCTTTTTCTTTCCTTCCAACCGTTTAACGTAATTATGTACTACTTATATCATTTTTATTGTGCTATTTTGTTTTGCAGTATGCATTGCTATCACCTATATTAGCAGAGCTGTCAATTTCATTTCATTCTCCTTTTGTTTCCATTGAAGAATTTGAGGAGTTGGAAAATGGAGACATACCGAGCGTTGGGTAGCCATCATCATTTATATTATTTCTGTAGCAAATTTCGCATCTTTTTTTTTACTAATGATTGCCGGCTTTATTAATTTATTAATGAATTTCGATATCAGTTATTAAGTGCGGTTAGGTAAGATAACGAAATGCATTTTTCAAATCAATTTTTTTTAAAAGTAAAAACAAATGTTAATAAAAACTGCGTTAATTGCCGAAATTGTTAATTAGTAAAAAAGAAAGAAATCTGAAGCTTAAATATCTTACCTTTTTAGCGAGTGGCAACACATTGGAAGGTGAAAGATTAAACAGTTTTATTTCAGACAGTGGCAACATATTGCTTTTAAATCGCTGAAAATGTTGATAAAAATTAGTTAAATTAGCTTAAAACAGGAAATAAATGGAAAATTAGAGTTTCGGGGTGCATATATATTTGGGTGGAGAGCTATATGTGTTCAAAATTTTGCGGCTCTAAGTGCCATTGCCTTTCCACGATACGAAGAACGAATCTGCATACCTGCACTGTCTTTTTTATTTAATATCAGATTTCTAATTAAAATACGGTGCTAGATTTTTCATTTTGTAACCCTTGCTCTCTTAGTTTGCATTCTTCCAATAATACCCTCTGAAGTTTGATGTTCAAATATTTTTTTCTGTTAGCTTTTATATTGGCTTTTCTGGATAGATTATTTTTGGCATTTAGTTGCTCGTCGCATGTTTCTTCTATCTTCTGTAATTTCTTCCAACTCCCTGGTGTTTACTATTTTTAGCAAATCGAAATGCTTTTTGAGCGACCTTTAATAAGGCTTAAGGTATTTCTGACATCTACTGGCAATAAAGTTGTTAGTCGATGTCAGAAGCATTTGATATCTTGCAGCTAAAGGTATAAATAGAGGGAGAGCGTAAAACACCGTTCAAAGAAGATAAACTGTAACGTCAGCCATAAAGCAAGCAAATGGAAGTAAAAGCTATTAAGTAAAAGTACAAATAAATCAATGTGGCTTTTCCACATAGAGAATGGTTTGCAAAATACACTGAAAATAAAACTTTTAAAAACTTTACTTAAAATTTATAATGAAACTAATTATATTGCTCTTTCTTATAGAATATTTTTGAAAATACATGTGATTATATAGGCAGAAACGAGTTTAAAAATATAACCACAGAAATACCTATTTAAGTTTTCCGTTTCGTTAGCACTTTTAACAAAGTAAGTATTTTTATTAATCGAAATGTAATTGGAAGTTTAGTTTCACAGAGATCTAGATATTATTACATTTAAGAAACAATTTATGATCAGAAATACTATCTTGGATATTATCATTCAAGTAATTCGCTCCGATACATTAACATAAATGATTAATCACTTTACGGATCTTAAAATCTTTTGTACAAACTTATTTTCTAAAGTTTATAAGGATTGATTTAGTTTTACTAACCAATTACTTTATGTTTTATTATCTTTGCCGTCTTCCTCACTTTCCATTTTCCTGAAAGCATGCAAATTTGTAGTTCGTGTGCATTCAAATGAGGTAGAAAAGAGATAGTATTTAAAGGAAGGTTTTGGAGGGTAGAATCAGAGCGTATTCCTCCTGCTGAGGGCCACGTTTGTTAATTGATTCTCTTGAGAGCAGTTTATCTGCGGCGGTGCGTTTTATTCGCCATTAGGCTTGTCACGCTGATATCAGGTCTGAACCAACTTTCGAAATTTTTTGTCTCTGTAGTCTTGGGTTAAGTTATTCATTTTATTAAACTTAATTAAATTCGTTGCTTTTTGATTTAAGCCGTAAATGCTGGTTGCTGCTGTAAGCAAGAACAGTGCCTTCTCTTCACATTTATTTGAGTTAACCTCGATCGAATTTATGCTACTAAAGAAGATGAAACTCTATATCTTACATGCATGAAAATGGTAATATTTTCGAAATTTTAGAAATGTAATTTATTTTATGTATGCAGTAAAACGTTTCTTAAAGTTGCTTTCATGTTCTTTAATAAATCAGAATTTTTTTTAGTTAAAATTTTGGTACTGAATCTTCTTTTAAGATATTTATCTAAACTTTATTTGACTACCAGGGAAATTTCCAAAAAATTTCAAAGAAAGAATAACAAATAAGTGGATAGAATCAAAACTGTGCGACTTAAAAGCTTTGCGTTGCCACTCTACAAAGCGTGAAATATTTATGCTTCAGATTTAATCAGAAACCTCATCGATACAAAAGAAGTGTGGTGTCACTCGGAAAAATGCTATATATTTTTTTTACCGTTTGAATTTAATTAGGGAACTCAGCGATTTAAGAGAAATTTGTTGCCATTTCTCGAATTAAATTACTATTACTTTCAAGCGGCAGTATGTTGCGTTCAGAAAAGCGTAAGCTATTTAATTCTTTTACAAAGCTATTTAATTCTTTTACAAATTTATTATGTTACTAATTAAAAACTAAATGATTTAAAAACGAGAAAAGCAGTTTCATTTCAGTTATTATCAGTCGCTAGCTAGACCCGTGAATTTACGTTGACTGAATTTATTAAAATCAGTTATATTTATACTAACGACTTATGTAAAATGAGGTTTTAAGAACATATAACTCCATATCCTATTGAAGCTGAAATAAATCTAGTCAAATTACATAATTCATATACAGGTTCTACCCCGTCCACTCTCTAACTCTTCATTTTTTGAAGATTTACTCCTAAACTGTTTTAAATAAGAAAAGTAAGCCTCGTTTATTAGGCCAAAGCATCGAAACTGAAATGGAGATTACAGCTCTAAGCGGATTATAAAATTATAATGAGCTTCGTTAATGTACACCACTAAATAAGATTTGTTGGAGAAAATAAGCCCAAGTATTAAAAACTGACAACGTCGGAATCTTGTTTAAATGCTACTGTGTTTGTTTTTGCGAAGGCATTCTCTCTTGATGTCACGCCATCCGTGAAATGACAGCTCGTAATCTTCTTTCAAATGATAATCGTGGCAGGTGTTTAATATCCAACTCAACGAAGTTTACGAAGTTGAGAACATTGTAAACAAGAGCTTAAGCTTGCTGAAGAAATATTATTAGTTTTTCTATTAAAGTTTATAAAACTCAAATATCTGGTAAGCGTTAGATAAGGGTTTTTACTTCCTTGTAAAGGAAGCATTGTAATCGCGAAAATATTTCGGGTATTATATTTCAACGAAAATATCCATTTTGGCCACTCTCGAATCCATTTGAAGGATGTTTTTACGTGACATCTGTATGTATGAACAGAATAAAGGTCTCTTTTTTTCCAAAACGGATTGTAAAATAGATTCAGAACAGATTTTTGTGTGTGTAATATTTATATACATTTACACTGTGACCCGGCTTCGTGAGCTCAGTTATTTATTCTTATTCGTTGGTAAGTTCTCTTTTTGGCTATAAAAGTGACTGAATTATGTTGTTCTTATGCTCCATTTAAACTTTTTATGCCTAGTTAATCTGCATGCACTAGGTACTATTATTAAGAATCTAAAAGTGATACTGAGCCTAACGAGGTCGCAAATTTTTTGCTTTTGAAACTCTTAGTAGAATAATGAATTAAGTCATTCTGTGCACCAATTCCAGTGTATTTTTGCCCCGTGTGACCAAAGGTTAAGTTTCAATATTGTGACCGAAAAACCTATTTTCCTGCGGGCTGCCCGAATTGTTTGTTTTTGCGTAGAAACTCTAATTCAAAATGTAAATTTTTTTTACTGTTTTTAACTGTATTCGCAGTTTTGTGTTTTTCCATACTTTACAACTTTTAAGGAAGCCGTTTTGAAGTTTTATGTATTTTTGCCTTTCCACCTAGCGACAACTGATTTAATTGAATGAGAATCGTATCTCTGAAATTCGATGAAATAAGTTTAAATGAAATGCAGCAGAAATTGCGAATAACTTAATAGACCGTAAATGAGTCGTGTGGTGTCCACATCAAATATTTTAATATTTATGTAACGGTTAGCAGAGGGCTGGAAATATTTTGTTAACGCTTTTGCGAAGAGTATCATTTACAATCTTGGAATTTTTAACAGCTGAGGATAAGTATGGCTGTTTTCAAAACCAGAAGATAAAAACTTCTATTCTAGCAGAGTAGAAATTTGTTGACAGTCGACAAGTTCTGCGTTATAAAATAAATTTTGTTTCTCACCAAATTTGTGTGTCATTTAAATATATCTGTATTTCTCACTGAAATTTTGCAGCGTGTCTTATTAATTTAATTAATAAAAGATGTCCCTAACCCAGTACAGTAAAACCTCCAGTCATCGCAAATGCGTATCAGCGTGAACAAATTATCTGAGCAAAATAAATGCGAGCAGCATCAGAGCAAACCTCTTGGATGGCGGAAGTCTTGAGTTACGAAAACTCAAGTCGGCAAAAAGGGATTTTAGAAGGTGATTTGGAAACTCTGATACTGAATTAGAGCATTTTGGAAAAAACATTAACAAATCCTGTTGGCAACTGATTTACAGTGCCGTGAATTCAGCTCAAACGAATGAATAAATGTCATATTGCATTGTAGGCAGAGGCATTGAGGACTTCAATACCGAAGAATTGTTTTCTATTATCTATGATGTTGGTAGACAACTTGGAAGTGCCTAAACTCCATAAAGGCATGTAGGCATAGCAGCATAAGAAAAAGAAGTATGCAAGAGAGAATCGAAACACCTGCAGAAGCGTCAAAATAAAGCCAGGAGCTGAAGAGTTAGTGTGTTTATTTGAAAGAAGGGAAGGCGAACATCGTTCTTTGATCCGCGACGTTTGTGCAAAATGGGGTAAAGCGTAGTGTTTCATTTATTAATATCACCTTGAAAAAGCAGTAGTAAGCTACAGCAAAGCAGTTTCTGGTACAAAGTCAAATGCATCAATCACTTCAGAAACATTTTAACTCTTTGCCTTAAAACAACGTGCAGGAGACACGATGACTTGTTCTAGACAAAAGTGATAGCCATGTGTGAGCCACGTGATGTCTTGTTCTGGCCAAATGTAGGAACCACGTGTCAGACACGTGATTTTTTTTCCGTGCTTAAAAATAAGAGAGCTTGTATCGGATACGTTATGGTTTGTTCATTTGCAATGTAAGAGCTGATTATTTTTTGTCAGGCGTATCTGCAATGGATTCGTGAAACTGAATATAGACATAGCAGAATTATTACTGAAAGCTGCACAATCAAACTATAGTAAGTCAGGACAGATACCCACTGGATATACACCAAGGAGACTTCAAGAGCGAATTTGGGGACACTTTCCGAAACATATTAATCCAACACCACCAAAACGGAAACCGGTAAGGATTTGTCAAGTTTACGCAACGCACTAGAAACGCAGTAAAACAAAGTGGGAATTAAAAAAGGGTAAAGCTGCATTAATGTTCCTGATTGTTTGGAGAAATACCATACACTGGAATATTTTTAAGTTCCTGTCATTGATTTGAAATATTAGTAATAAAACAATACAGCTTCTTATATATTTAAATACAATTTTGATTAATACATTTTTCATAGTTATTCACGCAATAGAATTTACAGAGTAAACATGTTTGCAACTGAAAATTTTCATTTTTCCTTTTATACCATCATAAAAGTATTCCATAAAATAAAAGCATTAATACATGATTTAATAAAAGTGAAATGAAACAATAAAAATATAATTAACAAATTCTGTGGCTTTATTAAATATTAAATGTAGTACTATTAATGTCTACGGGTTTGCCCAAAATTTGGCCTGTGATAAAACTGCTTCGGGTCACGACGCATTAAAAAGCTTTCTTCGAAAGTAGCACACAAAATCGGCGCTCAATTCATAAGGCAGGGCGTTAAAACATACATAACAACAAATCACATTGCACCAGATTTTGAACGAAACTGAGGCAGAGTGTGTCTTTCAGGCGGAGTCGAGTGACGTTAAGAGATAAAGAAAAAATAAAGAAAGATGTTCCAGAAAGAGGATGTTTGTATGAAAGGAAGTTGTTAAAAAAATCGTCATCTCTTCCTCATCACTTTCCATTTATGTTGTGCATTCTCATTCGCACGAGGATTGTAGAATTAAATTAAACTTCCCTCTATTTTACGAGGCACGTCCAGAAAGTAAGTTCCGTTTCAATTTATCTCCGCTGCAGCTCTGCGATCGCAGTTCCGCACATGCGCAGTAGACGCTCTGTATCAAGGAGAAGAAACGCGCGCCATTTGGAGATCGCTGTCAGTCACGTACGCTTTGTTGTGCTTGTTTACAATGTCGGTGTTGATTGAAAATCCCGCCGCTTGTGAAATCAGATCTGTGATTCGTTTTCTGAATGCGAGGAAAGTGAAACCTAGTGAAATTTATCGGCAAATTTGCGATGTTTACGGACCAAAAGCGATGAGTGATTCAATGGTGAGAAGATGGGTCCGAAAGTTCAATGACGGACGTAGTGATGCGCACGATGAAGAACGAAGTGGGCGTCCATCTTTGGTTACAGAAGAACTGGTTCACGCGATTGATGACAAGATCCATGAAAACCGAAGGTTTACAATTAGTGCTCTCGCTATGGAATTTCCCCAAATTTCACGATCACTAATGCATGAAATTGTTACCGAAAAACTGAAATTTCGTAAACTTTGCTCACGTTGGGTACCAAAGATTCTTACTGAGCAACACAAAACAAAACGGATGGGTAGTGCACTTCAGTTTTTGACCCGTTATGCTGAAAGCGGTGAAGAATTTCTGACACAGATAGTCACAGGAGATGAAACTTGGGTTTCTTACGACACCCCTGAAAGTAAGCGGCAATCAATGGAATGGAGGCACACTTCATCCCCAGCAAAGGTTAAGCCGAAGCAAATCTTGACACCTCGAAAAATGATGTGCACAGTGTTCTGGGACTGGAAAGGCATCTTACTCATTAATTTCTTACCGCGTGGTCAAACAATCAGAGCAGATGCTTATTGCGAGACACTTCGGAAATTGCGCCGTGCAATTCAGAATAAGCGCCGAGGATTGCTGTCAAAAGGTGTTGTTTTTCTTCACGACAACGCACGACCACACACTGCAAATGTGACGAAAAACCTCCTACAGGGATTTGGCTGGGACGTGTTTGACCATCCTCCGTACAGCCCTGACCTCGCTCCTAGCGACTTTCATCTGTTCTTACATCTTAAGTCTTTCCTTGGCGGTCAACACTTTAACAATGACGACGAGCTGAAAGAAACTGTTTCCAACTGGTTGAAGACACAGGCGGCAAATTTCTATGAAGAAGGTATACAAAAACTTGTGCCACGCTATGACAAATGCCTGCAATATTTCGGCAGTTATGTGGAAAAGTAGTTTAAGAGTTGTTGAATTTTGTGCAATAAATAACTTTTCTGTAGCTGTACACAATTTACTTTTATTACCAAACGGAACTTACTTTCTGGACGTACATTGTATGTCTTTAGTATTGCGCTTACCACTTTTTTTGTCTTAGAGTGAATCATTTCTATTCTTTTTATGTTGTGAAATGCAGCAAAATATTGTTGTAAATTTTATGTAAGAGATCACCTGAGTTTATAATATGTTTTCTCCCTTCCTTTTGCATGCCTTGGTGGTGTAATTGGAAGTATACTGGAATGTGTATTTGAGAGCTTCGGAATTCGAGTCCCCGTGAGGGCATTGCACATTTTTCACGTCTCTTGCTTCAAAATAACCTAATGATTCTACAGTGGCGCCCGAGCCAAAAACGGGTTGTGGACGATAATTCTTTATTACCGGGATCTGGCGACTGCGTTTCCTTCATCCCCAGTTACCCTTGAAAGTGGGAGTATATAAGGTATTTTTCTCTTCTTTCCGTATGATTTCGAGGTGTCATTAGAAGACGACTGCTGCCATTGGAATACTCATTGGAATGTCAATGGTATATTCGACAGGACCAGGCTTTCAGTCCCAGCGAGAACATTGCACATTTCGCGTCTCCTGCTTCAAAACAAACTTAGTACGTTTTAGATAAATTCGTGTAGGAAAAAAAGTTTCGTTTTCAATTCTTTATTTCAAATAACGAATAACTTTCAAAAACGAATTAAATTAGTAAAACGAGGTTTTAGTCTATAGTTATTTACCGTGATGGTAAAATTTCTAACTGTGCTCCCTTTTCATAAGCCTTTATTTAGTTCACTCGCGGTATTTGTCCGTGAATGGAATTTTGTCATCGATTTTTAACCTACATTTACTGACAAATTATCGAGTTCAAATTCTGTACACACGCTGCTTATTGATGACAATGTAAGACTACGCAATATAAAATTAGTATGTTGTATAAAACCAGAATAAAGAACAAATACTTAGACCAAATTTAAGAACACTATTACTTTGGAAATATCAGAGTTCAGATTTGAAGTAGGATAAAAATAACATTACTCAGTGCAAAAAGCCCTTCACATGCAGCATATTTTTAATTCGCATCTGATTTTTCTGATCCGTAAGTAACCCTTTTGTTAAAAGATTAGATGAAGTTGTTTGAAATCCCACAGAATAATTCTAACCCTTCATCAGTGTTGACAGTTCCTCGTTAGATCCTGAATAATGGGCAAAGGTCAAGGAGTCAAATGGATGGGCGTAGCCACGAAGGAAAAATAAAGCCTTCCCTTGATTTTCCTTTCACAAAGATCCATTGATATAAAATCGAAGGCCTGCCAGTGATCACTATGTCACACTGTCGTGTTAAATTAGGCGGCAAATCTATTTCTATAACCTATCTAATTTCTTCACGGATTTCATCATCAGCTTGTAAACATCGCAGAACATTACTCTACATAGCTCTGAAAGGCCACCCAAGACGTTTGCTTACGTTCGTGTGACAGATGCAGAAAAAGAATATAATTTTCTTTTCCTATCTGTCTTTTCGCCTATGGGAAAAGAAGATCTTTTATTGATTAACCGTACGTTTTTTTCCAGCTACGGTGATCCCTCGATATACGTCATTAATCTGTTTTAACCCTTGGAAATACATTAAACGAATTTTCCCAATAAGAAACAAAGGGAAAATAATTAATCCGTGCTGATAAAAACCCCATGTTATTAGTGTAACATTGTTTAAGACTAAAACACAAATATAGTGAGTGAATGTAATATGTATTGCACACAAAAGGAGAACTGCACATGATACTGCGCAGTTCCCCTTGATGGGAGGGTTGAAACAATGGGACGATTCTATATCTCCCGTTCTACTGGGCCGATTGACGACATTTAACTAGGGTTTTCATGTCTCGAAAGCCAGAATTGGGATATATATTAGATTTATATATGGCATTGTTCTAACATAAGTTATTGACACAAAATTTTCTGTAATGATTTACCGAATTTTTTTCATAACCGATTCTGCGACTCTAATTATACCAAACTGCCCAGTTTTGTAAAGATCTCACGAGTAAATTTAAGAAAATTAGCTCTCAAAATTTTAGCTCCTCAGTGTTAATTGAATTTGGTATATATTTATTAATATCGCCTTTTTAATCAAAGTTACTTGATTCCTTCTTTCACAGTTCGAAATTTAGGTCCAAACTAAATAAAATTCAAAGCTATTCTTTATCTGTTTTTAAAATTTGTTTTTTTAGTAATTTTTATAAATTTTTAGAAAAACGTTTTGTATTACAACCTATAAAATTTTTACCCTCTTCTTAAGATTAGATGAAGCCCAGAGCTACAAAGTAGATCTACTTTTATGTATACCCGCAAAAAATTAAAATTTTTTATATAGAATTTCCCAATATATACCTGAATTTATATGAAGTGAAAATACCGTCAAATGTGGTTTACGCACTTTTATAAAATTATTTGAAAGAAGGAAAGCTGCACATTTGCCACCCCTCGGGCGCAATGGAAAAGGAAAATAGGTTACCATGAATTAAAAATTTCGCAGAGTGAATAATTCTTGACGCAGACTGAAAAACGTGCCAGGAAATTTTTCAAAACTTAATATTTAGGCAAAATCCAATCGTAGAATCGAAATATGGAAAAAAAATCGGTATATCATTTCAGAAAATTCCGATTTTCTTTTCAAAATATCTATGTTAGAACCATCTTATATATGAATATAATATATATCTTAAGATATTCTTTCGAGACATGAAAAACGCAAATTAAATTTCGCTCATCAGCCCAAAGATATAAAACTGCCTTTTTTTTTTTTTTTTCAGAATGTACATGAATGTTTTTCTGCTATGCAGATCAAGAGCAATTTTTCAACATGATATGCAGCAGCCATACGTATATCATCTTTATACATTTCAACAATCTCTTTTTTCACCTCCAAGGTGATGATCATAACTATTTCTTCATTGCTTAACTCTTCTCATTAACTTTACTAAAACTCACTGTAAACCTTTTGGCGGTCATCAACGAGCTCAGCTCGCATTTCTGTTACTTACCGCTGTGTGAATATAGATATCAATAAGACGTTAACAGTGTTTTAGTTGTTACCGATAACATTTAAAATTATGTACATTCAGCGTTATTCGGCTGTATTAACAATGATTGTTTGTTTTGTTATAACCGAAATCACGGACGTATTACATACCGACTGCTAGTTGCCTTCAATGAACCAGCCTACGTTGCTATGAATGGGCCGGTGGCCCAGCAATGGAAACCATACGGAGGCTAATATTTTGTAAATTTTTCAAGCTAAAAAATAAAATGTCACTGTATCTGATATAGTAAAAAGCTATCAGGAGTAATTAAATCTAGAATTAGATAAGTATCTCATTTTCTTTCTTATAAAAATAATTAAAGGCTATTAATCTGATTTTTTATCTAAACCGAAGTATCCTTAATTCCTGTGTAAAATGAATATTTTATTGAAATTATCGAAATGATTTTCATTACGTCTTACGTAATTTATTCCTATTTGTTGTACACAATAAATAGAGTAAGTAACATGCGTAGTGTAGGAATTAAATCAGAAAATTAACAAGTTCAATGGTAGGGTAGCGTAATTCTTATTGTTGTTCTCAGCCTCATTTTAGCCAACAGAAGCCAGACATAAAATTTATGATAGACGCTACATATTTTTGCAATCTGATAGTAGATTTGTGCTTTTTTGTCGTACATCGCTGATGTTGATGTTAACCTTATCAACTCGGGGCCACCGCTGTGAAAACTTCTAGACTTCAAACTTCTAGATCGGATCTTCTAACTCCAAACTTCTAGATCGGAGAAGACAGTTAAAGGCTAAACTTTCATTGCTTTCAGTAAATAAGCCTATCAATTCCAACGAGGATTTATAGTTTTGTACTATCTGTTGTGATGACTTCAGTTAAGACATGATTCAGTGCCTATCGTCGAAACTGTGAGTTCATGAGAAGTTTTCTGGCGTAGAAAGGGGATCAAAATCTGTTACTGCAAACACTGCGACTGAACTCATCAAAAACGAATATTTGAGGGACTTTGTGTAAGATTTACAGCCTAACATTAATAGTAGGCTTAATAATTACTTTGTGATATTTGAAAGTTTTCAAGTTATAGTTATTGTTCTTTTTATACTAGCCTAACTACAAATTAATTTTCATTAAATTGTTTCTAGTGAAGGAAACTTAATGCTATTTCGTAGATTCTCGCATTAGGCCTATTTTATGATAATAAACACTAAACTGAAATACATCACCTGATACCTTGTGAATAATGCCAAACTATTGGTCTGTTTTAATGTATTTTCAGTTTCCTGTGTTAGTTTCTAATCAACATTTTATATTTACGAGTCATGCTCAGGATAGATTTAAAAATGTTATTGACTTGTATTAAGATGATACTGCATTAGAAACAAAATAGCTACTGGTTCATTCATATAAACTTCCCGGCGCAATGAAGGTGACCGATTTTCTTCATTCGGCCAGAGGCACCTATTTTTATTTTTATAATATTTACTGAACATTTCATAATTATGACTTCTATTCCTAGGTATGTGTAATAATAGAAGATTATTACGTCTATTCCTAAATATGTGCTGACGATTTTAAGGCTCATTTTGTAAAAGTGGCCAATCGTTAGAACCTTCCCCTACATTTATTTCTGTTATTTTAAACGCTCAGTTTACTTGAGGTGATCTTCAGGAGAGGTTTCGTTGCAATTATACTTTAAAGGAAATCTAAATGAACGTGAATGAATACTTTGTTCTGTAGAACTTAGATGCGAAGAAATAAAACATCGGAAAATATTTTTGCTTTCTCCAATTAAATTCTTTGTCCAAAGAAAAAAGCGAGTGCCTAGATCAGCAGATTTCTTAACAGGAAAGCTCTGAGAGATTTCACGTCATTGAATGAACCTTTTTTGAAGAGTTTTAGGGATTAATGGAGAAAAAAGAACTTCCATTATTCTCTCTAATGGATTTTATTTAATTATTCCTAACGACGATGATTCAGTTCAGAGCATATTGTATGGCTAAAATTTCTTGTTAACTGAAAAGTGTTGCTTGGGGCTGAATTTATGAAGGAGAATGGTTATAAACAAAACAAAAATTTGAGAGGTTGGGCTGATTAAACTGAAGAAAGAAGAGGCATTATGCTTATCTTTCATCTTTTAATTTCACTTCTGTTGTTTACACGGCCTTTCGTTTCTGATTTTGACATGAGAAAAATCTTCATTCGGGTCTTCTAAAAATTTTAATGTTGTTGTGTTATGCTGCACTATGAATTTATCAGCCGTATCATTTGCAGAATGTTGCCATTGCATAAAATTTAAGGTCTTTTGTTTGCATTCTAAGCAGCTTCCAGTTTTCATACTGCTATTATTCGCAGAACACTAGATTAACGAAGCATGTGTTCTTCGCGTTCACTTTATGTTTGGAGAAAGTCGCAGAAAGCATATTTAACCAACCTGTTCAGCGAGGTGCAAACATGGGTCCAAATATCAAGCGTTCAGCTGTCTTATCGACGGGTTCAAATACCAAGGAGCGTGCTGGCTGCAGAAATGTTTTCTTGGTTTTCTAATACGTAATGTAAACGTTAGCCAGTTTTACTTCTAAAATTCTCCACGAAGGCATCCTTTTCCTTAGGCAGGTACTTCTAGTGTGCTTTGCTATTATAAGGTTATTTTTCCCTCCTTTCCGCATACCTTCGTGGTGTAACTGGAAGCATACTTGACGCGTATTCGAAAGGATCAGGTTCCGAGTCCTGGCGTTGGCCCTGGGCACTTCATATCTCTTGGTTCAAAATAATCTAATAACTCTACAAGTCGCACTTGAACTAAAAAAAAAGGTGGTGGACGATAATTCATCACCACCGGGATTTAGCGACTGGGTCCCCTAATCCTCAGTTGCCCTTTAAAATATGAAATGTGTATATAAGGTATTTAGATATATAAGGTATTTCCTCTCTCCTTTTCGCATGCCTTCGTGATGTAATAAGATCTTTGAAAAATATACGTATTGATCAATATTATTCACAATAATCTGCATAGAAATGTCATCAAGTTCTTCTTGTATCAGATACCTTTTTTCTAGCCGATATTTTTTACATTTAATTGCGCACAAATTCAAACATTTCGCTCTTCAATTTGTATACGACCCCCGAATATGAACGGATCAAATATCTGGCTCATTTTTTTTTTTTTTTTTTTTTTTGTACAAGAGTCAAAATTTCTGTGTTTTATGACGAGTACAAAATTTTTCTAAATATGAGAACTGGAGGAACATGTAAAAAGTTAGATTTTCTAACTTTTACAAAGCTGATTTCTTTAAATTTAAATATGCCAAATCATGAATAATTGCAACATTTGAAATATTTTTGTGATTGGAAGTATATGTCTGTAATAACAACTGGAAAAAAAATCCCAGGTAAAAAGTACTTTTGTGGACAAGATATATATAATGTATCTCGTGCACAATAGTTTATTTTTTATGTATGTTTCAATTTGTCAGTTTGTTTAGTGAGATGATTTTCATTATTTGATCCTGAAATATGATTATTTTATAATCATCGAACAAGTGAAGGTAGACTCGTATTACGTGAAAAATGTTTTTACTTCTTTGTGCGAAGTAGATGAAGTATTGTAATCGCGAAAAGTTTCGGATGTCACATTTCAATGAGAATATCCATTTTGACCGCTTTCGAATCCATTTGTACGATGTTTTTGCGGGACGTCTGTACGTACGGGCAAAATAAGAACTCTTTTTTTTTAAACGAATTATAAAATGGATTCCGAAGAGAATTCTTTCGTGACATCCATACGTACGTACACATATATCTCGCAAAACTCAAAAACGAATAGCTCAGAATGTAGAAATTTTGCATATGGGACTGCTATAAAATGTTGCCGCACCTCGCTTATGTTCGGTTGCAATCGGCCGCACAAAACGTATATATACACTCATGGACAAAAAAATTAGCGCACCAAGAAATAATTGCAGGATCGTAACGCAACTTGCAATGAAGGTATATGTTGGGGAGATATGCAAATGATTAGAAATGCAGCCTGATTGTGCATTACGTATAACCGGTAGAGGGCGTTGAACGTCGTACTCTGTGGAGTATAAAACAGGTAACCAAAGCTTTGTTTGAGAGTGCTGAATCATTTACAAAGGAAGAGTTGAGGTAGACATGCCATTACGCCGTGTTTGAAAACAATATGAGCAGTTGTCGCAGTTTGAGAGGGGAAGAATCGTCGGGATGATGGGAGCTGGGTGGTCAGCTAGGCGAGTAGCTCGTCAGTTAGGCCGCTCTGATTGTGTTGTGAGGAGGTGTTGGGACCAGTGGACCCGAGAGATGTCATGTACACGAAGACCAGGCTCAGGACGCCCTCGACAGAACAGTCGTCGAGAAGACCGCCACATCGTAAGAAATGCACGCGTACAGCCAACTGCTTCATCGGCCGCCATCCAGGCACAGGTAGCACTTTCACTAGGGGCCCCTGTGTCTTCTCGAACGATACGAAGGCGCCTGGCGGAACGACAATTGGTATCGCGGCACCCATTACGTGTGCTGTCCTTGATGCCCACCCATCGACGCCTTCGTTTGGAGTGGTGTCGAGCACGAGGAAACTAGACTGCAGCGGAATGGAACCAGGTCGTCTTTAGCGACGAATCCAGATTCAGTCTTGGCAGTGATGACAATCGTGTGCGTGTGTGGAGAGCCCGTGGTGAACGTCTCAATCCTGCCTTTGCTGTACAGCGAAACATCGCTCCCACAGCTGGTGTGATGGTATGGGGTGCCATTGCTTACAATACACGGTCACCTCTAGTATTGTTCTGTGGCACCATGACAGCCCAGCGATATGTTCATGAATTCCTGCAACCACATGTGTTGCCACTCATGCAATGGTTACCAGGAGCCATTTTTCAACAAGACAATGCTCGACCTCATACGGCAAGGGTGTCACAAGACTGTCTCCGCACTGTTACTACCCTTCCTTGGCCTGCCCGGTCCCCAGATTTGTCTCCAATCGAGCATATCTGAGATCATTTGGGAAGACGAGTTGGGCATCCCACGAGTTTGAACGAACTAGAGGCAAGGTTACAGCAAATATGCAACGAAATGTCTCAAGACATCATACAGAACTTGTATGACTCAATGCCCGATCGTATCGCGTCGCGCATTCGCGCTAGAGGGGGTCCAACGGAGTATTAACTCCGTTCTTTTGCCTTTTTCTCTGAAATAAATTATCCTTTTCCTTTGATTTCCTTATCATTTACTTATATCAAAGCAGTCATTACGTATGTAAAATTTCGTTTCATTTTGACGACTCCTTCTTGGTGCGCTAATTTTTTTGTCCATGAGTGTATATTTCCGGAAGCGTAGAACAGGAATGAGCTTGTAGTCGTCGTGACCAAGGATGGATATTTTGATGCGCATTTAACACCGGTAGTTTTAGCAGTTTTCGATAGTCGTATGGAAAAATGGAAGAAGATGTTGACACAATCCAAGTTCAGCTAACTACCATATTTATTTCTAGGCACATTAGATTCACTCTTCGTAGATAATATACTTTTAGATCATAAACAATTACAATAATTTCTCATATACGCAGGTTAACTGAAGCGACATCCTTTTAGACGAAGAAGCAGAGCAGCGAGGATATTTTAGCAGTGGCAGAAGCTAGGAAAAGAAGTGACGTAATTAGCTTAGGTATTTATACCAGAGTAGGGCGATTCTAGAGACGAGCTATGATTGGTTAATATTAGTTTTGTTTGCCCTTTTCAGTAGCGTTGCATAGCGTAGAAAAGTTTCGAATTTGGGAGAACAGATGAATTTCGGGGCAAAGCACCAAATTTAGAATGTTAATTTTGAGATCGTCTTATATTTTTTAAAGTAGCTATCGTATTTTGTTATATCTTACATAGGGTACTAGAGCTATTGGCGATCTCGAAATTAACTTTCTAAATCTGGTGATCTCCCCCTAAATTTATCTGTTTACCCAAATTCGAGATGATTCGAAATTACGTAATGCTGCTTGAAAAAGGGTAAGTAAAAGTAAAACTGACCAATCATGACTTTAGATTGATATTTGCATCTACGCAGTATAAACTCTGCTTCAACTACGTTCCTTTTTTCCTGACTTCTGCCATGCAAGCATATCTGCGCTGCTTATGCTTTTCTGCCTGAAATAATGTCGCATCTCTTTAGCTAGCCATAAAAGAAATTATCGTAGTTGCTATGACTAAAGAGTATATTGTCTTCAAGGAATAATTCTAGTGTGCCTGCAAATCTCCAATTAAAGATGTTAATTGGCTGAATTTAGTTTGGTATCAACACCTTCCTCTTGAATTTGAAACTCTTAGCATTTGAAACTCTTAGCAGAATAGTGAATTATTAATTAATTGCGCCAACTTCAGTGTTTTTGCACTGAAACATCTCTCTTCTCGCCCGCTGGTCAGTTGTTTGTTTTTGTGCACAAACTCTAATTTTAATTGTCAAAGTTGTTTGTTTATTTTGTTAACTTTTGTAAGTGTATTTGGTGTTTTAGATTTTTCTACATTTTGCAATTTTTAATGAAGCTGCTTTGAGTTTTTATGTATATTTGCACTTTTGCCGAGTGGGGCCAAACGTTTTGTGCACCGAAAAATCTGTCTTTCTGCCTAATTTTAATTAATTCAAACTCTAATTTTAATTGTGAAAACGGTGGTAACGGTTTTTAACTGTATTTGGTGTTTTAGACTTTTCTGTATTTTACAGTTTTTAATGTAGACCTTTCGAGTTTTTACGTATTTTTTCCTTGTCGCGGAGTGAGATAATTGAAGATAATATTAAGATAATTGAGATAAGTGAGAAAATAATTGATTGAATGAGAAGTATACATCCAATGAAATTCAAAGAAATAAGTTTAAATGAAGTGCAGCAAAAAATATGTTTAATTTAATAGTCTCTACAAGGAAGTCAATTTTTTTAAAATTTAAAACATCTTATTAATATAATTGTTACTCTCTTTCCAGTAGTAATTTCTTTGTTAAAAGTTGTAAAATGTTTTCGTGCTTCAGAAAGTCGGCTTTATAGTTATTAATATAATTGTTACTCTGTTTCCAGTAGTAATTTCTTTGTTAAAAGTTGTAAAATATTTTCGTACTTCAGAAAATCGGCTTTAGAATCTTTCTAAAAGCAGTTCATTGCATTAATGGATTAGTTAGTGAGTGAATCTATAGAAGTTTAAAGTGCTGTAATCCCTACGGTGAACTTTGATTTAATTCCACAGTTGTTTGAAGTAAAGTGTAGCATTTATGGTTGATTGTTTCAAAAGATTGCACAACTATGTACGTTTTGGATGATTGATCATTACGAACACTGTACGAAATTTAATCAAATTTGATACGATTTAGTTTTGTCCGGTTATGCATTTGAACAAGAATATAGAAATTTAATTCTTAAACCGATCTATGAAAATATTTCTAGACTTACAAATGGTTTCTATAGAATCTGGATAAATATATGCTATAGGGACTCTCTAAAAATCTGTTATATAATGAGAATATTCTGTAAAATGTTATGAAAAATCAATTTCCATAGACGAACTGGATGAAGAGTGTAAATATTTTTTCAAAATGAATTACCTGTAGTATCATTACACGTCTGAAAGTTTTGCTGAAATAGCTATGGGTGATAAAATTTCCAGTGCAAATTCAAGAAGGATATTTTTCTGTTAGAAAAATAATTTTAAAACGTTGATGTTAAATTACAATTTTCAGAAATGTTAATTTCTTTTTAGCAACACAAACCCTATTAGTCTCCATCCTTACTTTTTCTTTTCTATTGCTTTTCAAGCAAAAGTATGTTGCCGCCAAATAAATCCCGCCCCTTAGGCAGATAGTCTAAGGGGCGGGATGACTTCGTCGAAGACTTTTTAAGGGAAACTGGCTGGTATACACGTTACACATGAAGAAAACAGTGAAAACGTCCATGCAGACAGCCCGTTCGGCGGAATTTGAACCCTAAGTCGAGCTACAAGGGTTCAGCAAGCGGTAAAGCTCGGCTGCTGGTTGACGTTTAAAAGAATTCTTTCTGTGCCCACTACTACGTAGTTCAATTTCTTGATCACAGGGTAAGGCTTTTTCCAAGGTATCTGTAGCTTGGCAGAAATTTCATGACGACGCTTTAGGTTGTAAAGCTGGAATTGATCTCCTTCGTTGAAATCTCTCATCGTCGACATGACATTATATTTCATATCCTTTCAGTGGCTGTGTTTCATATCCTTTTCAGTTTTCATATCCTTCCTGTGGTGAAATGAACATGCTATATACGTGCCTGCAGGTTTTCCAGATACTGCACAGACGAAGAAGACATGTCAAGCGGTCAACTGAAGAGCAAGTCACCCAGAAGATGAAGATCAAGGTCAAAAATCATTTGCGATGCAGAAAGGTGCTCTCATTAATAGTACTCTTGTATACTAGTAGGAATAATGGCAAGTTTCAGTCCCAACTCTGTTGTCTGTGGATACAAATAAAAAGAGGTGACTCAAGATTGTTTGTTTGAATCTCTCCACCATGCCGTCCGACTGTGGAAGTAATGGAGTGGCTTGAGTCTTCTCCATCTCCAAAATTCTACCAAGACCTTAAATATGAAAGATGCGAAGTTTGTTCCTTGACCATAATGAATAAGGGGAGGCACTCCAAATCGTGAATTCCACTTCTTCGCTAAAACGTTTCTTGATCAGGGGTGGTATAAGCTTCCGCCATTTACTGAAGTTTCATGACAACTGGGATGTACTTATTACCCTTTTTTGTATACGGTAATATTCCACTAATATCCAAAGCAATCCTCTAGAATGGTGCTCCCACACTGTAGAGCTGTAATCTTCCTCGTTTACATGTTTACGGGCCTTTCCAAGTTCCGCGTGCATCACAGGATGTATACCACTTTTCTAGATCTGCTTTCCCTTTGTGAAGAAAAAAACGTTCGCGAACTTTCTGAAGTAACTTTGTTACGCCAAAATGAACTCCGTTAGGGATGCTATAAAACTCTTTTAGAACAGTAAGCACTCGAGGTGTGGGTAAAATGAACTGCTTATTTCAAACTCTTTCCTTCGCCGGCTTTCCATGTGTGTTAGAGAAATACATCTCATTTGTGAAGGGAATTCCACAAATCCCAGTACCTTTCCATCGTTGGACTAAAGGCTGTCATTTCTTGCCGTATTGGTTCCTCGTTCATTGTTTCTATTAATTCCTATCGGAAGATACTATATTCTGTTGGAAGATACAGTTCGGTATCTTCCATTTGAACCTCTCTCAGTTCATCGATACTACAGGGTCAGTCTCTGATGTCAAGGAATCTATGTTAACTTACCTGACAATTGTAACTTTAAAGCCATATTTTAAATCGGCTTTCGAACGGTGTTTGCACTTTTCTGTGTAAGGTGTTCTTGAAAGTTCCTCAGTATTCCCACGTGAAGTTCCTCTGCAATGTCGAATTTTCATGTCATATTCCCATAATCGATATATCCATTTAGCAACTTGACCATCCGGATTTTTAAAATTAAACAGCCAACTTAATGAGACATGGTCGGTGGTCGGTGTACACTTCGGTCGGTGTTCATCCAATTTGCTTCGATAGATTTCTTAATTTCTGTAGAATTTCCGTCTCTGGAATTCTTCATCTGTACAATCCTTCCCCATTTCAGCGGAAATTACGGCGATCATTTCCGTTATGGCTAGCAGCTGTTCTTCCACATCTTTCTGGTTATCGGCATTCAAAGGAATCTCAAATTCTGACACCAGTATAACGAACTGAGAAAAGATTGGAAAAATATAAGCACTCATCAGTCTGTTGAGAAAATGCATGGCAACACTCTCAATAATCTATCGGGAATTCTAAAACTTTGTTGTTAAAATCTTAGTGATTTTACAATTAAATTTTATGTGGCATAAGTGCGAAGAATGCGAAGTGCGAAGAGGTGTTTAATAATAAAGTTAAAAATACAAAATTTATTGTATTTAGCAGGAGTGAGTCCAAGAACAGATTGTTAAACAATAAGCTCAGCTAGAGCGTAAAAGCATTAGCAATTTCTCCAGCGCGACGCTAAAAATTTGAATGCTTTCAGACATTTTTTTAAACTATTTTATAATATAAACTGTTTTAAACTGTAATAAACTTTTTAAACTATAACTATTATTTATAAACGGTGAATTACAACTTTTAAACTACAGCATATAATTTTTTAAACTATATATAATATATGATATATAAGTATTTTTAAACAATAATAACTATACATTTTTAAACTAGTTTTACTTTCATTATTTATTCTGTATGTATCGTACAATACTTGTTCTTAATTGTAGGGCTTTTTAATTTATGTAGCTTGCTAGCTTTCATTGCTTTCTAAACTGTTATGTCTTGATAACGTAATAAATGTAAACGCATAATGAATACTCGCGGTGTATAAAGGACGAGAAGAAGTCGCAAGACCAAACTTTAAAATCCATTGCATGTAATCATCATATATAATCAATATAATCATTATTATATATTGATTATATATGATCATCATATATAATCAATTATAATATTAATTATATATGATTAATTATAATATTGATTATATATGATGATACATAATTATAATATTGATTATATATGATCATCATATATAATCAATCAAGGAGAAAGTTAAGCATCTTTGTCATCTTGGGCTCGATACTAATTAGTTTTGTTTTCTAATTAGCGTCAAGTTTCGAGTTTGTAGCTTAATATGTATTTAACGACCGTTATGATTGAAAACAAAGTTTAATGGGCGTATAGAGCAATGAAAGAATGAAATAATAAATCCGTACCATTAATCATCGAAAACAATTTTTGAATAAACCTAATTTTTATTCTAGTATTCAAATTTCATTTGAGGTATAAAGATAAAAAGAGCATTTTACGTGTTTTTAGATACTGATATCATTTTGGAGGATTATAAAATTGGATCCTCGTTTAAAACGTTTATAAGGTATTTTCTGTCTTCTTTCTGCATTCCCTCATGGTGTAACTGAAAGTATATTCGAGACGTGTTAGAGAGATTCAGGTTTCGAGTCCCGGCAAGGGCAATTGATATTTTTCAAGCCTCCTGCTTCCCCCAAAAAATAATAATAATGCTCTATATTCATTTCCGAAGCAGACAACTTTAAATATGAAAGTTATTTTTATTTTAGCAGCTTTATTGCTTTTATAATAATGATAGTGATTTGAAATTCAGTTCCTGTGTTTTGTTGTAAGGGATTTTAAAGGGAATTCTTTCTTAGTGAAAAGAAAACTGTCCGCATACTTTGTACATTTTAAAATATTCAGACATCTTTCGCCTTAATGGGTCAGATGCCTTTAAATAATATAGACAATCTAAAATTTGCATCCTTTTGTATTATAATTCGATTTCTTACAAGCATTGCCAAACAAACCCCAAGCAAAAAGTCGTTCCACAACAAATTTATAGTTAAAAATAGCAAAAATTACACGTTTTAAGCAATTTTATGGATCAGATCCTGTTTTACTTCCTTTTACGAAGTAAAGGAAGTAATGTATTTGTCAAAAATTTCGGGTATCGTATTTCAATGAAAATACACATTTTGTCTCCTCTCGAATCCATTTCAACGATGTTTTTGCTTGGCTTCTGTACGTGCGGACAGAATAAAGGACTTTTTTTTTCAAAAGACATTGGAAAATAGATTTAATATATGAATTCAGAAGACAATTTTTCATGATGTCTGTACGTATGTACGTATATATGTGTTTCTGAGAATTCAAAAAGGAGTAACCTCAGGAAATTGAAATTTTGTTTATAAGACTACTCTAACATGTAGCTGTGCACCTCCCACTTTGGTTGCAATCAGCAACATCAAACATATATCTATATATCTATATCTCTCTATATATATGCAGACTTAAAGCATCTAAATTAATTAGTAAATTGGAATAAAAGTAACTATTTCATTACTCTCTTTCTACTATTTTGTAAATTTATTAACTTTCAAAGCTGGCTGTTGCTACAAAAACGGGGTTTCTAGTTTCTAAGGCGTATTGTACCACGATTATGTGCGAAACGTTTATCTTTTATATCTTATACCTTTTTCCTTTTCCGAAACTTTTAGCCAGCTCTGTTTTCGCGCTTTGAAATTTTACAAAGAGCAGCTTCTTTTAGAAGTTTCTTATGGCGCCATTTTGGGTGGACGATCACCCTCTCCTCATCAGTAGTAATTTTACAGACCACAGCCAACCATTGACACCCCCCGAACACAAGAACACCATTTGGTCATCTTTGGAATATAGTTAGATCATGCATAAAAGGTCGTGTTAAGATTTCAGTAAGTTTGCGTTTTTCAATTTTTTCAATTATTGTTTCAAATAGGTTTTTCAGTTTTTAGCTTTTTAAAGCTCAGATTTAACCTTTCTATTTATAAAAATCTCTAATTACAGTTTTTTGTTTTCCTTGATATTAAAGGTTAAGCTTAACATAATCGGGGACCTCCCAATTTTTTAGTTTGTTTAAATGACTATTATAGTTTTGTTCTTTATTTATTTTTGATTTTGAATTTCGGATTTACATACATTGGTTATAGGTCAATTAGGTTTTTTTTGTGATTATCGATGTACATAATGTAAAGTTCTATGTTTTTTTAATTGCCATTTTGTCACTTTGTAATCTTTTATTTTTTTCCTAGTGTTTCGAAAATGTTTAGAAAAAGTTCTGGTACATTTGAGATTCTAGGTTTCGGTTTTATATGAATTTTAAAGTCTTTAATAAAATTTGATGAAATCTTTTTACGGATTTTGATCTCAAATGGACCAGGAGAACGAAACATATTAATCGACTTTTATGAAGCTTTAATTCATTTTCCCCTGATGAGTTTTCAATTAGAGTTTCAATAAAGGGAGATTAATTTTTATTTACATAATTTTGTATATTTTCCCTTTCGCATTTTTATTTCTCGAGATTATTTTTCTGTCAATTCTCTCTTTAATTGATTTAGTTTGCAATTCTTATATTACAGAGGAATTGCCTGGCTTTTATTCCGATTTACTAATTAATATAGATGCTTTAAGTTTATTCTACTTCAATCCTGGAGCTGTAGCGCTGGACAGGTTTAAAAAAATGATTCGAGTTTTTAGCCTATTTATATATTTCTTTATATAGCGCTAAGCCTAACGATGCCGTCTGCCGTCATTTACCTCCATTTGAAACTCAGTAGAATAGAGAATTAAGTTAATTTTCAGTTCAAAAGCAGTTTTCAGTGAAACTTTTGCCAATGAAGCCAATGAAACTTTTCTCGAGTGGGACCAAAAGTAAACTTTCAATTTTTTTGCTATAAAAAATCTGTCTTCAAATTTGCTAGTTAAATTGCTTGTTCTGGAGTAGAAACTTAAATTTTATTTGTAAAACTTTTTTTAATGTTTTTTAACTGTGTTTGGTGTTTTACGTTTTTCTGTATTTTATAGTTTTTAATGAATATATTTGAAGTTTTATGTATTTTTGCCTTGCCGCGAAGTGAGAAGTGAAGTGATGAGAAATATATCTCTATCAAAAGTTGGGGAAATACGTTTAAGTGAAATGCAGCTAAAATAAATTTGAGAATTTGAAAACAATAATAATAATAATCTTTCTAAGTCTATTATTTGAAGAAACAATCATTTAGTGCAATTCCGTTATGGTGACCGTCTGAAATCACAGCAAAAATACATGTACAACAGGTTAAAATCTAGTAAACACGTACATTTTAGCGCAAACTGAGCGTAAATTTAAATTTCTTTGTACATGCTGCATTTAGACTGCTAGTAAATTTAAATAGTCCTAAATTTTTAAGTCAACATAAAAATATTGGCTTAATTTGTAAATTTGATAACGTTACGAATATAACAATTTGGGAACTGTTTAAGGACAAAAAGAGTGCAATGGATTTTTTTCAAAGGAAACACGTTATTAATAATAGAAAATTATACTCATGAGAACCACGAGAGGAATTCATGTTTTGTGGATAACTCGATAATGAAACGGCGCTGCAATAACGAATCTTGTAATGAGAAGAAAGGATTAAGAGCATAAAATTAGTTCGAGGGATAAAAAATCGTATTCCTTACAGCCATTAGGTTCATCTGCTTCAAGAGGTGACTTGTATTAAACTTTGTTAACTTTTGCTGAAGATGAACCGCGGTAGTACAATTATAATCAGCTGCAACTGCAACAGAACTTCTATCAACTTCAGTCAACAGCAATCAACTGGAAAAGTTACATGCGTGAGTTATGTGCCCCAGCTTTAATGAACTCAACCTATAGTAAAAATCGACGAATGTCAGAAATTATTGAAGTAGAGGAAAGCCTACTTCAGTCGAAGAAAAAGGTTGCTGTGTCCAAGACGTCGTAAATCATTAGTAGCACGACAGCGGACGTCGCACTTCTCTGCTGGTACAGGAAAGCCCACATCTCGCCAAATTGTGTCGCGTTGACTGCATGATCATGGACTGCACGGTAGACGGTCTGTGGTTTGTTTTAATTTTTCCACATCGTATGTGAGAGCGCCGCTGAATTGGGCCCGTGAACATCGCAGTTGGACACCAGAGAAGTGGAAACACGTACGCTTTACGGATGAGCCTCGATTTAACATCCAGAACGATTCTGGAAGGGCAATGATATGGTAAGAGCCAGGGACATGCTATCGATCCCCAAACATGGTTGAAAGGAACAATTATTGAGAAGGAAGCTTAAATGTATGGGCTCGAATATCAACGGACGGCAGGCACCAACCTCAACGTGATTCCTGGTCGTTCCGTCACAGCCGTCCGATACCGCTCAGCCCATCGGCATTTTTATTTAGTTTGCCTGGGCGGTAAACAACCTCAAAGTTGTAAGGCTTCAGAGCTAGCGACCTTCACTTTCTTGTGCATGCTTGCATCACAACAGTAGGTACTGACACGATATTTATAGACGATAACCCCCACCCGCATAGAGCTCGAGTGGTGCGGAGGTATCTGAAGAGTAAAAGCATTCCACATCTGCCTTGGCCTAGTGTATCACCGTATCCGAATCCCATACAGCATATGTGGGGCATGTTGAGAGGACGGGTAGCAGGTCGCAGTGTGCCAATAGGCACCTTCCATGAGCTCCGACATGCATTACTACAGGAATGGACGCTACTGCCACAACAAGACACTGTTGCTAGCTTGCCTCGCCATATCAAGCATGCATTTCAGCTACAGGGTATCATTCCCGTTATTAGTGTGATGTTTCCATTGAACATTTTTCCGGCCCATTTGGTCTTTCACAATGGGATGGTCGTAATGCATGTGCTTTTGTATGTCTTTACTTTATTATTTGCTATATGTTCCAGTAAAATCACACTAACCCCTTGGATCAACTTCATGCATATTTATTAAATATTTTTTGTTTTATTCCTTGTTGTGCCTTTGTTCCTTATTTTTTGAGCAGGAGTGTATTTTAGAGCATAAATCTGCAGTATACGGAACTCTGTGTGCAATAAAAACTATGCAACATACTCACAAAAAATTAAAAAAATTTTTTTTTCTTTCTTTGCAGGTGATTTGACGTGCCCGGCAGCTTGGGACAGTTTTTTTTGTTGGCCTCCAACAACGGCAGGATCCTCCATTTCATTCCCTTGCCATGTTATTTTTCCTTTCCTTCAACCATCGGAGTCCACGTCGGAGCAATCAGGTTTGTAGAATAAAAGTTCATTTTCAAGTAATTGTTGAAAATTGAAATTGATTCTATCCTGTAACACAAAATATAGTCTTTCGCAATACTTTTGGCATTTATAATAATTTTGCATTGTGCATGTTAAAGTCATGATACCATGTCAGTACTGTATTGATGGATAATATCAGAGACTTCAGTTTGTTTAATCCCGGATCTACTACCCGACAATGAAATGGGTTGACTTCATAGGTATTTTTTCAAGTATTTAGTATAACCTCAGCAGTTATCTTCTCTTTGTTGGATAGGATTTCATAATTTGATTATGAAACTGGTTATAAACAATACAATCCTTACTCGGGCACTCGCAGCATCCTTCCTTTCATGGCCGGATGGAGTTGGTTTGACTGGCGCCCCTAGCGCGCATAAAAGTACTGACATCGTTTTACAAGTTAGCCATTAGTTTGTCAAGACACACGAATTTCCAGAACCTTTACGAAGTTTCGTTTGTACTATGAGAAAGGTAATTTTCATCGAGATTCCAGGGTACCCAATTGAAAATTTAAGTGAATTGCTACTGAGTTGCTCAAAGTGCTGATTTCATTATAAAATCGTCGGGGGCATGAAAATTCCCCTCTTTTACGCTATGAACTAAAGAATTAGATTTATTCAATTCGAATTAAGGGCAAGCTAACGATGACGGGGTTAAGACCACACCTTTATCATTAGTTAATATTTCGAATTTCTTTATTTACTTTAATATATCACTAAATATTTTTTTAAGGTTTTCTTGCTTTTTTTTACACAAATCCTGCAATACGATTAATGTTTCAACGGTTTTAAAACAATCGATATAAAGAGACAGGATGGACTTAAAGCTGACGCTGGAAATTTCCCGAATTGTTGAGAGTCCCGTATGCTCTTGCTTCAACCGGAATACAATTAAGCATTTTTAAATCAAACTTTAAGGAGCTTAACAAATGCTTACAAGTACGTGCAGAATAAAGCTTTACGTAAAGACTAGAGAATCAACTATACTGTTTTGCAAATTTAAACGGTGGTCGTGAAATGGTATTTAATGCGCTACTATTGTTCAAAAAGCCGTATGAAAGTGACACTGTATGCGAATCAGGAATTCTCGAAAGGAATAATATGTGCAAATGTACGCTGCGAAAAGAAAAGTTTTATACCTTCCTTTCTACTAGGCCGACTAACGAAATTCAACTAGCATTTTTCATATCTCGAAAGCGCGACTTAGGTTATGTATTAGATTCATACATAGCATTGTTCTAATATATTGGCGCAAAACTGGACTTCTTCTGAAATGGCATGCCAAGTTTTTTCCATATTTCGATTCTACGACTCCAATTATGTCAAACTGCCAAGTTCTGTAAATATCGCACGAGTTGTTTTTGAAAACTTAGCTCTCAAAATTTTAGCTCCTTAATATTAATGGAATTCGGTATATATTCATTAATATATATTTCTTTTGATTAAACTCATTTGATTCTTTCATATTTCGAATTTAGGTTTATTCCAAATAAAATTCGCCAATTTTTTATGATTTATTTTTAAAATTTGTATTTTTAAATAATTTTTATAAATTTTTCGAAAAACATTTTAAATTACAACCTATAAAAATTTTGCCATCATCATAAAGTAGATGTATTTCTAAGCATACCTGCAAAAAATTAGCGTTTTTTATTAAAAATTTCCGAAGATAAACGCGAATTTACATTTTGGCGCATTTTGAAATTTGGCGTATTTATTATAAACGATAATAACGAAAATGTGGTTTACGCATTTTGTCAAAATTATTTGAAAGTAGGAATGATGACTTTTTTCCCTCTCGTGGACAATGAAAAAAAGGAAAGGAAAATAGCTTTTTAGAAATTAAGAAGTTCGCCAAGTGAATTATTCTTGGCGCAAACTGAAAAAAAATTCGCCAAGATAAATTTTTAAATTTCTCCATAATTTTCTCACTAAAAATTACAAAATTTAATATCTAGGCAGCATTTGAGTCGTAGAATCAAAATATGGAAAACAAATTGGTATGTTATTTCAGAAAAAGTCCAGTTTTGTTTCAAAATATCTATGTTAGGATAATGCTATATATAAATTTAATATATATACCTTAAGTCCCGCTTTTGAGACATGAGAAACGCAGTTTGAAGTTTATCAATCGGCCCAGTACAACGGGAAATATAGAACTGTTCTTTTTTTTTTTTCTTTTGCGCGCGCAGTGTACATTTTGTACACACACACACAAAAGGGGACAGTTCTATAGCTCCCGTTCTATTGGGCCAATTGACGAAATTAAGCCGTTTTTTTAGGTCTGGAAAACGCAACTTAGGACACAGATTATTAATAGATTTATATATCGTGTTTTTGTAACCTAGGTATTCTGAATGAATATTGGACTTTTTCTGAAACGACACCTATTTTTTTTCCATATTTCGATTCTACGGCTGAAGTTATGCCGAAATACCAAGTTTTGTAAATATCGCAAGAATATAAATTTTTAAAAAATAACTCTAAAAATTTTACCACTCGATGTTAATTGAATTTGGTATATATTTATTGATATCTACTTTTTTAATAAACTTACTGGATTCTTTCTTTCACAGTTGGAAATTTAAGTTCAGTCCAAGAAAATTCGCAGACGTTTTGCAATAATTTTTAAACTTATATTTTTTGTAAATTTTATAAATTTTTCGAACAAATTTTTCCTTTATAACCTATAAAAGTTTTACCATCACCTTAAAGTACATGTATTTCCGGGCATACTTGTCAAAAATTAGAGTTTTTTATTCAAAACCTCCAAAGATATACGTGAATTTATATATTGGCACATTTTCAAATTTGGCATAGGCGATAATAGCGCCAAATGTGCTTTATGCGCTTTGTTAAAATTATTTGAAAGAATGACAGATGCACCTTTTTTTCGGCTCGTGAACAATGAGAGGGAAAAGAAAGTAGATTACCATACATATGATTTCAGAATATATCATTTTAATACTTTCTGTGACATGATCAGACTGTTACTATCACTAATCGTTTTGATTTTAGTTCATGCATGATTTGAAAAATTTAATGTACAAAAGAATTGTTTCAGTGAGAAGCTCTGCCTGTTGTTATTAATATTTACTGGTTATTTCTACTTCTATCAAGCTCTGGGCACCCGAAATTGCTTGTGCTGACGGCTCCTTAACAGGCCTTGGCCGTGACCAGTTAAAAATTGAGCAAGAGATCAGTTTGCTGTTCTGCTCCAACTTTCGCATCAGCCGATGGCTACATTTGCCTGTCGCAACTGAATTCTAGCGATCCTGCCGCTGTTAAAAAATATTTTCGGGTCGATTGCTTCAGAAATGTTACTGAAAGTGAAACGGAATGTTCCAGAAAGGATGGATCATTGGCGGCATTCTTCGCAAAGATATCTGCTGCTCATTTCTCAGAATACCTGCGTGACCCAGCACCCAATATTGAATAGGCCTCTTAGGCTAGACACTCAAGCAGTGCTTTACGTATTTGGGTAACAAAATAGACTTCGACTTCACCCTCCTAATGTTGCGGTAAGGCTATAAGCCTAGTCACTGTACATCACCGTTGTATTCTGGGGATGACGCTTGAATAGGCAGTTGCCGCTTCTGTTGCTTTTAATTCTGCTTGATACACTGAAATATTGCGTCACCACTTCCAAGAATATCAAATTTGATGTTCACCCAGATAACAGAAGCCGCAATCTATACCTTCTTCTGTCTAAGAGCCATCTATGTACAGAGTTGTTGTGTCTTGTCGGAAATCTGGTGAGTTGCCAAATAAGATATTCTGCTTAATTTGCGATGGGTCGGATGGCAGATAATTGTGAAATTATGTTTTGCGTAGTCAGACGGAAAATAAGGCTGAAAATAAAGACCATTATGGAAATATGTAATTTCTACCTCGTAGAGTTTCATTTTCTAGTTAACTTACTTTCTTCATACCTATTGAAATAACAAGATGATTTATAACCTCGTCTGCGTAATACAACAACTTAGTCCTAAGAAGGTGTAAACAACCTTTTTAATTAAAATTTCAGACCGAACAAATTTGCACTTGAAATTTAAATCTCCACTGCTTGCGGGATATTATTTATCAGAAATGTGAACTTGAAATTTATATTAAATTGAATGCTGGAGATTACAATAAGAACAGCTTAACAAGAGTTGGATGAAATTTCGAATTGCGAAATTGACATTGACGAGAGAAATGGCTAAAGGCAAATAATTAAGTAGCAGACTTGGTGAGAGATTAGTACCACGGTAGCTGATAAAAGCTCCGTCTCTGAGCTTTAAACAAACTTATCATGTCATAAATACTAGTATATTACTTACATTCTGACGTGAGCTCACGAAGAGAAGAAGTGACAGGACGCTCGCAAATCATAAGAAATTGAACTAACTGTCATAAACAACGCAATCGGATTACAAAAGATTAAAAGTGTAGGGACACTAAGTTTTTCCAATCATTATGACATTATTTTTTACTTCCTTGTACGAAGCAATAGTACAAGGAAGTAAGTAATTTGGGTATCACATTTCAACGAAAATATCCATTCGACCGCACTCGAATCCATATGAACCATGTTTTTACGTGACATCTATACATGTGGACAGATTAAACGACTCTTTTTCCCAAAATGGATTATAAAATGGATTTCAAATGGATTGAGAAGAGATTTGCTTTGTGACGTCTATGCGTACGTACGTATGTGTGTTAAAAACGAATAGTCTCAGAATGTTCAAATTTTGTATATAGGACTGCTATAACATGTAGTTGCGCACCTTCCATTTGGTTGCAATCGGCAGCACCATGTGTATATAAATATAACCCATTATCCATATATAAATATAAACACACTCCGAAGATATTTTGAGTTTTTATGCATTTTTGCCCTGCCGCAAAGGGAGAAGTAAATTAATTGAATAAGAATTTTATCTCTAATGAAATTCTAGGAAAAACGTTTAAATGAAATGCAACAAAAAATGTCTATAATTTAATAGGTCGTACAGGAAAGTCATGTGGTTTCTACATCAGATTTTTTCTTTTTTTGGTAGCAAGAGTTATTGATAACTGGTCTTAGTGGGAATTTTTCTAAAAGATCAAACCTTTACGCTTATAAACAGGTATGTTTCTTATTCGCTTTCAAAAACAGCAGTGAGTTATTTTTTTAAACGGAGGCATAAGTGGACTTAAAGCATATACGAGGCAGAAATATATACCATGTGACATCAGATGTATCGCGATGAAACGATGGCACGAAAATGTTTATCTCTGCCATAAAACTTTTCAAGGCAAGAAAAAAACAAGCGCGAAAAGATTGCTCGCGTGTAAGCCTTCGGCCTCTATAACAGAGGTGATGATGAACATGACTACTGTCATCATGAAAGAAAAATGTAAAGTAATATTACAGTAACTGAAGATGATCTTACGCATTTGGGGCAGTGGATTTAAACTGCGGGAAGAGTTCTATTCCTGTACATGAGAGATGCAGCATTAGAATTAATCCATTGAGTGCAGTGGACGTTATTGTGAAAAGCATTATGTGGACAATAATGATTAAATCCAGATTTTCACTACTCTGTGTGTGTTTTCTCGTTTCATCTCGATCAGTTCTCGTATTTGTAATGCTGCCAAATAAGAAGATGTAATTTATTTGAACAAAAAATACAACAGGTGTGGAGTTTCCGAGCTTTTTTCGCTAACAATCTAAACATTTTCCTGAATCTTTATCATTTGCTTCTGTTGTAATTAATTACAACGGAAGCTTATTTTTTTAAACCCAAACTTGCTCACCAAATGCTATGTTTTTTCATTTATTTGGATTAGGTGTGTGTAATTAAATTCACGTAATGTTGTGCAAGTTTTGGATCGTAATATTCTTTTGATTGTGCCCTTTAGGACTCTTTTTTTCATTACATTCGCGCTGTTCTCAACGAATACAGGAACGTTCGGTGGATCTTAATATGTGGTGAAAAAATTGCATTGATTTGAAGCTACTTAAACATTCGTATTCATGTACCGGATGTTCGAGAATTAGTTATAGTTAGTTATATAATTAGTTATATCTCTATTAATTTACTTTTAGTGCTGAGGCAAGCGTTTCCAGTTACCTATTTTACGAAGGTACCGTAGATGCGAAGATTCTGTAAAAATAAAATCTAATTTTTTATATAACTTCCACAAAATAAAAATGCTCCTTAATTAGGTATTGATTAAACTTAGTTAAATTAAAAGGTAAAGCTTTGAAAGCACTCAATAGAAAATTTTCAAAGATTTGCTTAAGTAATATTTATGTGATGCTCATTCAAAATTAAATAACAAGAGTTTAGTTTAAGAAATACGAAATCATAAATCATCTAAACGAGGACCTTCTGTTTATTTTGCCGTTTTTGTTCACATTTGCTCAAACGATTTTGAGTTTCAAGTATGAAAATTGATCAGAGTCAATAAATTCGTTCTGGAATATATCTACAAATTTTGCACTCAATTTTGGGTTTCAGACTTTTACTATAATAGCCTAATAAATGTTTTACAGTTTGAAAATGTTTCATTAATCGGAATTTTACTACTGGAGAGGGTTTTTTTGGCAACATTCCTCTTTTATATTTACTTAATTCTTATACGCACAGTACTGAAATGAAGTTATTTTATTATAATCTCGATAGCAATTTCGGTAGTAAAATAAGAACACAATAAAGAGAGAATTTCAGTGCATCCTGATCGTTTCCAATCAAGTATATTAATTAGTGATGTAAATATGGAGAAAACACTTACTGACCCGCGATTCCATTTTTTAGCGCAAAGAAAAGTAGCTTTTGGGGTAAAAAGTTTTTTTAGCTTCTTTGGGGCTAAAAACTCTCCTTTTCGGCATTTTTTATTCCAAGAGGGACGTTAATCCCGAATGGGATATTAGTCTCAAAATGGCATTCTGCGTTGAATCACTATAACCAGCGTATCACTTTTTAAATTGTTCCCACCAAATATTGTCGCCCTGTATTAAATTTAAAGAAATGAAGTAAGAGTCTGGGTAAATGCATGTTTCTCGCATTGTGAAAAAACAGTGTTACATAGAGTTATCCACTTTTGAATAACGTAGTCCCCCACCCGAACATAGCAACTGGAAGCCCAAATTTTGTATTTTTTTTTATTTTGCATTTTATAAGGTATTTCTCCCGCCTTCTTCGCATACCTTCGTGGTGTAGAGGTTTGCATGCTCGACGCGTAACCGAGAGGTCCGTGGTTCGATTCGCGGCGAAGGCGTTGCTCATTTTTCATGCCTCCTGCTTCAAAATAACCTAATGTCTCTACACTGGCGCCCGAACTAAAACGGTGGTGGATGATGATTCTCCATTACCGCGATTTGGTGACTGGGTCCAAACCCCAGTCGCCCTTTAAAAGGGGGAGTATATAAGGTATTTCTCCCGCCTTCTTCGCATGCCTTCGTGGTGTTGTGGTCTGCATGCTCGTCGCGTAACGGAGAGGTCCGTGGTCCGATGCCCGGCGAAGACGTTGCTCATTTTTCATGTCTCATGCTTCTAAATAACCTAATGTCTCTACAACCTATTTCATATTTTGTGAAATGTAAACGAATTTTGATTAACAAACTCAACGATTTCAAAGACAGCAGTGGCAACACTAAACGGAATAAGATATTTCTATCTCCAGTGTACCAGACTGTCTCTCGGAAATTTTAAAGATATGCTGTTTGTAAGTATTATGTGATTTTGCTGTTGAATCAAATTTTATGTGGCGTAAGGGACAAGAAACCACTGAAAAAATACAAAACTACTGAAAAAATACAGAAAACTATTATGCCAACACTAACACAGCATCGGGAATTCTAAACATATACGGCTATGCTGCTTTCAAAATTTCAAAATTTTGTTCTTGAATTGTATATTGATAAGACTAAAAGGACAAAAAAGATGCGCTAGTAGGAGTGAGTGCGACAGCAGACTGGTAGCCTGCGAGCTCAAAGAGAGTGTGAAAAAATGTTAACAGACGCTTTTGGGCGGCCGTTAAAATCTGAAACCTTTCAGATTTTTCCTTTGAGGGGGCGGCAGGGCTGAGCAATCGTATCAGGGCTTAATCTTATTTTTGAGAATTTCTGAAATCATTCCTTTTTTTACAAACATCACAAAGTGAAAATCATGCACTTTTAAGATATGTATGTATTGCTACGAATTCATATTTAGATAGCTAATTTTAGCAGAATTACAATTAAAATTGATGTATTTCCCCGCGAGACAAATTTTGAGAGAAAGCTATGTCAGAAAAGTGAAAACACGGGAGCACATGCATTTAACATTTAATAAATAGGTATCTCTTTAATTTGTATTGAAATTGAATAAATGTATTTGACCACTATGTTAGCTGTAATCGTAATTCCATCCTCTTATTTCTTTCTAGTAATTTCGAGAAACAGAAAGTGCTAGATATAATTCGAGACCAGTTGAAATCTATAAAAGGCCGGAAAGAAAGCGTTTTAGTTAGTTGCTTAGTTATTGTTATTGTGAGTTGTACTTCCGCTTGAACTAAAATAAGTCGAATTTGCTTTCTCTTTAAATGCGCTGTGCATTTGACGTTTTTAGTAATTTGAAGTATAACAACTAATTATTACTGCGTGATGTTGTGAACACTTGTGCGAATATCACTGAGAAAAATTCCAGAGTTCTGATATATTTCTTTCGATAAGAATAAATTTTATTAGCATCTTAGACTTGTGCATTGAATCTGTTACGAACCCGTACGCACATAACAGTATTAAAATAACAGAGGGGAAGCGTTCATCTTAAGAAGAAAAAGACTCTCTGTAGCGTAGGAATAGGTCGAAATCACTAGTTCAGCAATTAGGAACTCGTTGAGAAAAATTTTGCAGCTGAACTTCAGAGTTTAAAATGGGTTTTAAGAATAATATTCAATGAGTAGTACAGAAACCGAACTCTTAAAATTCGCTATCTATACAGAGTCTATGTCTTTCCTGTAGGAAAGAAAAATATTATTCTGTCTAAAGTAGCAGGGCATTTGCGCAGGTAAAAATGTTCGAACTCACGTTTTTGTTCCGTGCCGATTCAAATACAAGCATCATTGTTTCACATACGTATTTATACACAAATTCATACAACCTAGATTTTTAAATGGCGTTGCAAATCAAATTATTTACGTTTCATTGTTTTTAATCCATCCGCAACATAAGGCATTATGACGCAGAAGTAACTGAAAAGTTATTATCTGCATTTGACATCTGAACAACTTCCGACACACTGCAGCCTTTCTCTTCTTATAAGTTCTCTGGTCTATTTCGAGAAGCCTGTGAAAAATCGTGAGCAGGAAATGAATACGTCGACCAATAGCATTTGGATGGCTTTTTTCAACATAATTTTGACCGACGGTATCCGACAGTGACGTGCTCCTTTCCCCCTTTTAACAACGGTGTAACCACACGCGCTGTTTTAGAACGCAGATTTTGGGTACCGATATCCCGTAGATGTGATGTTCAGAAACATTTCACCCCTAACTGGGATCGGTATCTAAGCCCACAAACATAATGGCACTCACTATTAATTACTAAACTGGTTAAATGACAGATTACTCCACTGATATGCGCTGATGTCCAAAATTAAAACTGTAGGCACAAAAAATGTTCTATCGGTTTATTTTGATGAAATATTATACACATATGCCTTCTGTTATGAAAGAGTTAACAACAACATATGGAGTTTTACTTATTTAATTCAATCTTCCAATTTTGAACTAACAAGCGAATAATCGCATTAGTGTGTGAACAAATACTTAAGAAGGGTTAACGACCCTTTATTTTTCAGAAAAAATACAATCCGTTCCTAACTCGGAATGTGCAGCAAAGCCTCCACTTGAACTTAAGTAGTTCTGAAATTAAACTAAATCAAGCTTAACTAAAGCTGACTGAATATATAACTGAAGCTATCAAGATTCTAAGTAGTTGTCTCCTAAATCTTGATTAAATCGTCGAAGCCAAACATGGGCCTAAAGTATGGCCGAGCGTAGCAAAGCTAGGAGAGACGTAGCCAAAAGGCAAACGCTCGCTAGTTAGACTCTCTCTCTCTCTCACGAAGGCAGTGAAAAATCGACTTAAATATTACTCTTTACTCATTTGCATTCACTGCGTTTCTAAAATTATATTCTGGTAGGAAATTCTAAGCTGAAAGTTGAAAGACAGGACAGGTACATAAACTTAAAATAACTGTTAATAAAATTAGGATAAACCTTACAAACATAATAAAATTCCACATAATGTTTCTGATATGTGGTAAATGTTTTGTGATATGCAAATGAATCCAAAAGCGAACATTTTCAAAATAGTACGGCTAATAAAGAATACGGTAATATTGCACAGTTTCACATGTCTTGGAATCGATCCTAAAAATGCAGATGTAAGGTTTGTAAATCATAGCTTGTGAAAGCAAATTCCATTCTTCTAAAAGCGAATATTTTATTACTTGGAGACTCTTGAGTGGTGTTGATATCAATTAGTGACTTCTCCTAGAGGTAACCAAACACTCTGTATTGGATGCAAGTCCGGTGATTTCGTTAGTCATGCAATATGGCGGGAAAACTATCCTTTCAGAAAAACGTTGATCAGTTCAGCTTAGCTTGGCTTCGTATTATCTTAGATAAAAGTAATCTCCAACAGTTTCTCCGTAAAATCCTCACAAGTACAAGAAAATACAAGACCTGATCCTTATAAAGCTGTGTCGTTACTGTGCCCACATCGTAGATATGCATGGTATGCATTTATGTAACGTAAAGACTCTCTGCACAAGGATTCCATTTCCACCTTAATGCTCTATTTCTCTTATGTTGAGCTCCAAGTTCTCTCCAGAAGACAATTCTTCGAGAATCACTCTGTGTACTGACAGCATATGGCTCGAATCTTGCTATATCCAAAAGTGGTTTGCCTTGTTGCACAAATGTTGGGCTCTGTACCTGTTGAGAAAAACATATATCATTGGTAGCCGAGCATAAGAAGTTGTTGCGGTACTCGTCTAAATACAGAAGTTGCTGCGATATGTGTCTAAATAATGATACTGAATACAGTATAATATGTGTCTAAATACTACGCTACGCGTCTAAACGTCTAAATACGCGTCTAAATATAAATAAAATAACTAGACTGGAAATTGATGTTACAGTCGTAGTAGCGAGCTCCTGAGGCAATTCTCTAGTCAGCATCTCTGTATGACATTCTGCAGTTAATATTACATATTGATCCTCCAGAAATATCGGGACTGTTGGACAGTCATGCCATATATTCGTATCACTCGTAACCACCGAGCGATTTCCCCTTGAAGCTGGTCAATGTTATGCTATGCATTTCAATCCATCACCTTGTAGGGCTTATTTTAATTTTCTAATACACTCACGTTTGTGAAAATTGCAACACCAAGAAGGAATCGTCATAATTGAATGCAATTTAATACACAGTTGAGTGGTAGTGGTACAAATAAATGATTAAATGTTCAAAGCAAACAAACAAGAACAAGAGATCAGAATCAGTATTTTGTGTGGCCACCACGCGCCCAATAAGTG
>KK121266.1:362410-393365 GCA_000611955.2 Stegodyphus mimosarum | reverse complement strand
AGGCATAAGTACAGATTGAGTTAACGTTTACCACTAGCAGATAACCACCGATAACCATACACGCCTCGCTACAGCCGTCTATTTATTCGGATCCATCAGCCGTTCAGAGGGCGCTGCTCAGCATACGCATGCGCTACGGATTTGCAATTCTAATCATTTGCATATCATGCGCTACTTTGCATTTCCTGAAAATTTCAGCTCACTCGCGTAAGTCCTTCATGGTGTTGCAATTTTCACAAACGTGAGTGTAGTTATTTTTATTTTGGAACAGGCCCTTCTTTACCTTTCATTTTTCACCTATGTCTTCCTGCCAGAATGAGTTTTCAGGATTACATTTTATGTAAATGAGGTAAAAATCTGTATTTGAGCTGAAGGCTAGATCACTTCACTAGAAGAGGGAAGAAGGGAGTGTTCTGCTTTCCGGCCACATTGTTGCTTCTAATCTTAGTATTATTCGGCTATATTGTTAGGTTCCTGCTAGTGTACGCCAGTAATCTTAAATAAGGGACAGCTATTGTTAGTTAATTTTGTACAGCTTTGGCTGCTTTACTTTAGTTAGCATTAGAATAGTTTTATATTTTCTATCTGGACTTAAAGCCCAAGTGGAGGCTTACCGTTAGCCCGAGAAGAGGCCACCTGTCAGCTTATTTTGAGTTAGAATAAAGAGTAAATTTAACCCTTCTTTGGGCTTCTTACTTTCAGGAACTCCGCGAATAGTCATCAGACTATTCTTCAATATTTTAGCTCTCAAGAACTTCTAATTTAGCTAGGGTGTTACGATCTAAACAATTGTCAGAACTCATTTTAACTGTTCTTTATCTGATCTCATTTGAATTGTTAACCTGACAAAATTATATTGAGAAGTTAGGCTTTCGATTCTGTTAACAAGAAACAGAATTCCATAGGTGAACTTTGAGCATTCGTATGTCGGTTACTTTCACATTTGCTTAAAAAGCGTATTGTTACATTAAATTTACGTTCCCTAAACTACACATTGCATCAGGTGTTCGAAGCAATATACAACTATACTTGAATTATTGCAAAAAAGTGTCATTGAAACATCAAATGCTTAAATATGGTCAAAATAATAATAATAATAATAATAATAATAAGCATAATAATAAATGCAATCATTTTTGAATTACTGCGAAAAGATATTTGTAACTTGAATTTTAAGCACCAATAGAGTAAGTTCTAGGTTTTATACTTTTAAGAAATTTAGCCTAAAATTACACAAATTTATGAAATAAAGATCGAAGATTAAAAGATTATTACAATATGTAGTATGTAGAATCATCATCAGTTAACCAATCACTTTTCTCCGTTATTTAATAATTGAACAACAGATGAAGAAATATACAAGTGAAGGAAATTATACGAAATTCACATTAAAAATCTTCGATCTGGGCGTTTCCTAAAGTAATTCCATCGATTTTATTGATCAGGTATTTCTAAAGAGAATAATAATGCATATTTAATTAAATCTCATCAATAAATCTATCTCTCATAAGTTTACTTATTTAAAATATTTAAAGGAAAATCTGAATAATTTAACTAATGAACTTCTGAAATTTTCAGAAGAGCAGATTAAGTAATAAATCAGGATGAACTCGTTTTACGTCCATTTTTAATGCATTACTAGTTACCTGTATCACGAAAAAACCTGAATTGTAAATGCAATACACCTTGCACAAAAAAGGAGGGAAGAGTTCTATATCTTCCGTTCGATTGGGGGCATCCACGAAAATTAACTTGCGCGTTTTACAGCTCAAAAGCGCGACTCAGGCTATATATTAGATTTATATTGGACATTGTTCTAACATAGGTATTCTGACACAATATAATACTTATTCTGAAATGGTATACCGATATTTTTCCGTATTTCAATTCTACGATTCAAGTTATGTCAAATTGCCTAGTTTTATAAAAATCGCACGAGTAGTATTTAGAGACATAGCTCTAAAATATTTAGTTCCTCAGTGTTCATTCAATTTGGTATATGTTTATTAATATATCTTTTTTATTAAACATACTTAATTGTTCTTTCACAATTTGAAATTTAGGTTCAGTTCAAATAAAATTCGCAGATTTCTAGGCATACCCGCAAAAAATTAAATTTTTATTCAAATTTTTCAAATATATACGCGAATTTATATACTGGTGCGTTTTCAAATTTGCCATAAGCGATAATAATGCCAAATGTGCTCTACGCACTTTGTTAAAATTATTTCAGATGATGAATGATGCACCTTTTTCCTCTCCTGCACATTGACAAAAGGGAAAATATAAGTTACTATAAATTATGAATTTCGCTAAGTAAACTATTCTTGGCTCAAAGTGAAATAAATTCTCCAAGATAAAGTTTAGATTTTCTTGGTAAGTTTCTGACCAAATGTTTAAGAATTCAATATTTAGCTAAATTTATGTCGTAGAATTGAAATATGGAAAATAATCAGTACGTCATTTCATAAAAAGTCCATTTTTTTGTTAGAATACGTATTCTAAAACAATGCTATATATATATATATATATATATATCAAAATCTCGAACATTGGAACCAAAATGCATATATCGGCCTAGTAGAACGGGAAATATACAACTGTCCTATTTTTTCTTTCCTTTTTGTGTGCAAAGTCTACAGTGACTTTGCTTAAAAATCCACTTTAGTGTAATGGATAAGAATCAGAGGCAATTAGTCAGGGTGTGCTAGCTATACGATGCATAACAGATATAACGATGGACTCTTTTCTTATTTATTGTTGTTAAAACACTCTTATTTGCCTGCTAGAAACTTCTTTCGATTTACAGTATAAAATCCAGCATAAAAGTATTTCATGAAGAAAATGTAATATGTAATTATTTTATAATAAAAACTTTGTACTGGTCTTACCAGATCACGGAATCACCCAGTTTTTAATAACAAAAGTGTTTCCCAGCAGTAAATTAAATGTACTGAATTAATGCGACTTAAGCTTGTAAAGTTATTAAGTGCTTTTTTAAGCAGGAGACATAAGAAATGGGCAGTGTCCTTGCCGAGACTCGAACCCTGGACCTCTCGAATGTATGCAAGTCGAGTATGCTTCCAATTATACCACGAAAGCATGCGGAAAGGAGAGAGAAAATACCTTATAAGCTATGCAAATTCTATTCCCCTGCATCCCTAGTCGTTTCAGTTTTGTTTGTGAAATGTTAATTGATCTGAATTATCTTAATATACTGTAGATATATTCGGAACATTTTAATCACTTGGTATTTTTACTGCATTTTGAACCTCAGTGAAATTAAAATTTTTTACTGCAATACCGTACTCTGTTGCACTCTAGCGACGTCCGCTGCTAGAGAAAACAGGGAATCATTCTGACACTTACTTTTGAGAGTGATGGGAAAGGTTGTTGATTTGAGCAAATTTGACAGAGGGCAGATTTTAGTGGCCGAAGACTCGAAACGAATATCTGCTAAACTGCACGACTGGTGGCTTGTTCACCATCATCCATTGTTATTATTTGTGCAAAGGTGATAAATAACAATGGAACCAGCAGCAGACAACAAGTGTTGGACGTCCACGCGTCATCAAAGTAAAAGGACGTAGGAGACTGCCCCACTTGGTACAGCAAAATCGACGCCAGAGAGTGGCTCAGCGGACAGCTGAATACAATGCAGGTCCAGGTGCGAGTGTTTTGGAATATACAGTTCACTGGACACTGTTGGACATGGAACTGCGTAGCGAAGTCCAACACGTGTGCCTCTGTTGACTAAGCGTCATCATTGTCAGCTACGCCTACAGTGGGCCCGGGAATATCAAGACTGGACCTTGGATAAGTGGAAGAGATTTGCCTGGTTGCATGAATCAGGATTTCTTATTCATGAGGTCGATGGTTGCGTCAGGGTACGCCGTCTTCCAGGCGAACAGTTGCTCCACCCTATACAGCGGGTTACACACAGGTTGGTGTTGACCGTATTATTCTTTGAGGTTCCTTCTCATAGGCGACTCTGGGACCCTTAGATAAGGCAGAGCAAACCATGAAAGCTACCGACTATCTGAACATAACTGCCGATCAGGTGCACCCTCACATGGCATCTGTCTTCCCATTTGGAAAGGGAATCTTCCAGCAGGACAACGCCTTATGTGACTAGCCTCGAATTGTGTTGAAGTGGTTCGAGGAGAATAAGGATGAATTCTAGTTAATATCCTGGCCACCTAACCGGATTTTAAAAGACAGAACACATTTGTGATGCAATGGAGCAACAGTTCAGAACTCAAACACCACCATGTCGGAATATCTCATCTTTGCATGGCTGCTGCTTTGGTACAACCTGTCCCCATTCATCTACCAAGAAATTGTGGCATCCTTGCCAAGGCTAGTTGCAGCTGTTTTGCAGCCCAAAGGTCGCTCAACGCGTTATTGGGTAGGTGGTCATAATGTTTTGGCTCTTCAGTGTATGCATATATACAAATATTTCACTATTAAATAGCACAAATAGATTGTTTTTATAGAAACTGAAAGCAAGATGTTAAGAAATAAATTTATTTAATAGCAACAGTATAGTAGAAGTCTGGAAGTAGTTTTAAAATTACGCAGTAAAATATACGTAGTGAATTCTTAAACTGAAATTTAGATTATGCATCTCTTTCAATTATATATATATATAAATTTACTTTACTAAAAATAATAGTATTGCAAAATCTAGAGAAATGAAATAATGAATTAAATATCATTTCTGAAACAGAGCTGTTTATTTTAAATGGACGTTATAGTGTTTCCTTACAGTTAACTTAAATTTCACGCTGCATTTTAATTAAGTTATTTCCCTAGGTAATGTGAGAAACTGATGACAAAATTCTCACTGCTACCCCCGCTTATATTTCTGCCCCTGGCTCCAGTTTCTTGGCGCCGATCTGTTTCAGACTGTCTGTCAAAAGGGGAGTCTGATCGTCGAAAAAGAATCCAAACAGATCAGAACAAAGAGAAGGCACTGAAGACAGAAAAGGAAGAATTCAGAGGGAGTATATCAGCGGAAGATTGATAAAAGGAATCAGTTATAATGGATGGAAAGAAACTAAAAAAATATAAGCCGTAGGAGATATTGGATACATTTGATGGGAATAAACTTACAATGATTGTTTCACCCCACATATCCGTATTATCAAAGATTCCATTCTTATGTCCCAAAGTTTAATTTATCATTTGTTGAATTTAATTCACCTCTTTAAAATTTAAAATCTCCGAATTTGCTGTAATTTTATGAAATCATTGAATGCAGCTACTGTTTACAACTATGTTTACTTCCTTGTACGAAATAATAAGTATTGTAATCGCGAGTCTTATAAAGAATTGTAATTTCGGGTATCATATTTCAGAAAAGTACCCATTCTGACCTTTTGTGATGTCTCAATGTAGTATAAAACAAAGGCCTCTTTTGTTTTCAAAAATGATTATACGTATAAATTAAATAATAAAATTAAATAAAAATGGATTTCTTCGTGATCCCTGTACGTACATATGTATCTCGCATAACTCAAAGAAAGATTAGCCCAAGAACGATGAAATTTTGTATATGGGACTGCTATCACATCTACTTGTGCACTTCTTCTTGTTACAATCGGCTGTACCAAAAGTGTATATATACATATATATTGAAATATCACAAATTTTTATTTTAAATCAAATTACCCAAATATTATTTCTGAGCAATATGCTGCTCAAAATTGATCAATTATTGGCAAAAAATAAGAAATTTAAAGCCAAACCCTAATAAGTAAGTCTTTTTGGATTTGATTCTAAATTTCTTACATTTTTTGCATATAAATATATGTATATATATATATATACATATATGTGCATATATAAATATATTTTTGCATATATATATCACACATTTGGATTTGAAGGAAGAAATTTGCGATGTATTTGCGTTGGAGAGGCTTAACTGCATAGTTAGAAAGATGACACTCGTATACAGACGTTGCCGTTTGGAACCATAGTTTTGTTCCATGATAATGCACATCAAATCTTTTTTTTTTTTTTTTTTTTTTTTTTTTTTTTTTTTTTTTTTTTTTTTTTTTTTTTTTTTTTTTTTTTTTTTTTTTTTGTAGACAAGATATTTTTCGATCATAGTTAAATACAATAATTTTTATATACACGGGTTTTGGGTAAAGAACAAAGGAGACAACTTGTCATAGCAAAGCAGAGGTTTTCCAGGACAGGAGAAGTTAAGAAAAAGAATGGTGTAATGTATGTATGTAATGTCAAGACGCATATATCGCAAAGCGCGATGTCAGCAGTTTCTCATCTCGAATACAACACAACCTTCAACGATGCAGTTGCTCGCGAAGTAATATTTATACTAGGCAGGAGCATATGTACAGCTAAGCTGCGATTGGTTCATTTTAGGATTTAGTTCCCTTTGCAAGCAATGTTATATAACGGTCATATGACTTTGGTAAGATCTTGAATTTGAGAGAAAAGATGAACTTAGGAGGAGAACATGAAGTTTAGAATAGTCAATTTTGAGTTTGACAATTATTTTTAGCGTACCCATCGTATTTTATGATACATATATATAAACCACCCGTTTCCTCGGCTTAAAAGTCCTTACTCGGTTTTTATTTTCGCAATCTTTAGTAGGATTCATATTCTTCCAATTACAGAATTCTTTGAAAAACAAAAATATTCATGTTTCAGTAATGCAGATTTAGAAAAATTTAATTATGGACAAATAACGAAACCTAATTTTGAATGAGTTCTTGTACTTTATAGTTCGGGAAATTTTATACTCATTGTAAAAAAACAAAATTATAAGAAGTTTGTCGACAAAAATGGACCGGATTATTTAATTTCAAAATTTGCAATTTTTGATGTCATTTTTAATTGCCTTGAGAGATAGGTTAATTACGGAGATAGGTTAAATATATTTGGAGGAAATAAGTTAAAATAAAGTACAGCAAAAAATGTGTATAATTTAGCGGCCGAAGAGTCGAAGAGCATGTGGTGCCACATCAGATTTTTACTATGCAGTACGAATTGAAACAGCAACAAATAAGCGAATGTATAACTTTTTTTATTTTTTTGCATATGTATCCAAAAAACATTTTTTTCAATGAATTTCTTTTTCCTTACTTAGGAAGGGAAAATGAAGCATTTGTCGGTGAATTATCATTTCTGTTTCTTTTAACAAAGCACAACAAAGCTTAGTCGGATTATAATGTCATTTTCAATTTGCCCTGAGGGAACGGTTAATTAAGTTAGAATATTTGGAGGAGGTAAGATTTGATAAAATGTATGTATAATTTAATAGGCCGCATAAGGAAGTCATGCGGTGCCCACATAATATTAGAGTTTTCTTTAACCAGCGGCCGAACGTTAAAATTGCTGAAATCTGATCGTTCGGGTTGGGTTAAAAAAAATCCGTGAACGTTTTTATGAACGTGAGCGTTTTTATAGTTTTCCACTTGTATGACGTAAATATCAGAATCTTTTTTTCTTAAAATATCTTCTACGAAGGCACTAAGCAGATAACCGTCATGTCTTTCTCAGAATCCACTGAAATATCCTGCTAGATAATAGAAATAATTATTATCGTAATAAATAAATTTGCGTAGTACTCACATTCTTATCCGGCCTTTATTTGTGTAACCATTACGTAACCGTTGGTCCTAGACTTAACCTTTCAATTACGAAAATGCTTAAAGGACGCAAATATTTATGTTTTGGAATATTTAAATTTTAAAAAAAATAATCAATATTATAAAAATTATAAAATCTAGCATTATGTGCAGTCATCCGGCCCCTATACTTATATTTACATTTATACACATTATCTGTCTCTGCTTATAAATATAAAAAGAAGAGAGTCAGTTTGCTTGTTTGCGTGTACTTCACGCAAATCTACAGTTCAGGCTTCCACATCCATCTTGCATACACATCAGGCCATCTTTGATTCACGTCGCCGTTACTGAGTGCCTGCAATCAAGGGAATTTATGCGTGATAATTAAGGAATCTGTAATTTTGTCTTACAAAAAATAAACATAAATATTTTATGATACATATATATACACCTTTCCATTTTGAAATCACGTCACCTTTCTTAGGGTCACGTCGCCACTGTTGCGTTCCTTCTGTAACTTCGTATTAAAACCGTTAGATGGCGTCGTGTTCGTTTACTCTTTACAGTAGCGTAGAGCTTTTAAAGCAGAATTTAAATGCTTTGTTTACCAGTTTGTCGCGAATATTTCGAAAACGGCGAAGAAATCGGTCGAAGTGATTGGTGATTTTCCAAAGAGTCTTTTCTAAAAGATATAACCGACCATAAAGAAAAAGAGCAAAAATATATAATAAGCCTAACTAGGGTGTGCATACAGACATGGAAACCGGCTTAATGGGCATTTCTTTTTCTTAATTTCTTATTTCGTTTCTTAGATTTCTATTTCATTTTTTGTAAAATTAATATTTCTTTTCTAATTATGATATGAAAACTAGAGCAAATATCTAAATTTTTTTTATATATGTGTGTTTTCATTTATAATAACTAAAAACATAAATTTAGTTTAGCGTTCCTTAAAAAGTTGAGAAATTATAAAGTATTCTGAGATAAGAAAGGTTTGGGAAACATTGGGTTTTACATTGGCTTAAGATCGCTGAGTTTGCTAATCAAAATTTCAATAAATTGGCACAAAATGTGACATAAGTAAAAAAACAAATTCATAATTTGGTTTTCGAAGTACATTCAATTGGAGGACTCTGCGTGCGTAAAATTTATTAGTTCTAGGTGCCGCTTTTTTTCCGAGGAATGAGTTTTCACAGAATTTCATTTATAACTCAATAAAATGCGACGATACGAATCAATAAAATATTTTAATATAAAACGAATATCTTTTGCATTTATTCAATCTGATGGTAATATGCACTGACTTTTATAAATTATTATTATTACGCGTGTGATATTTATATAATATTTACTTAAAGGTTAAGCAAATTTGCATAAATATTTTTCATTTCGAGGGTTTTCTTAATGTTTATGGAATTTTCACCATTCTCCCTGCGAGTGTTCGTGCTGTAATTGATAGCAAGTCCAACCAGCAGTTTGAAGATCTGAAGTTCGATATCCTAGACAGCATGGCTAATTTTTCTTGATACAAAAATATTAGACAGTACCGAAGAGGCACTTTATTAGAATGTGTGTAGTGAGTGACGATTCATCATCACCTAGATTCCCCGAAAGGGTCTCTTCTATTTCGTTAGTGTCCTTTAAGCTATAAGAATATAAGGAATTTTCTCCATTATCACTACGCGAGTAACTGGTAGTGCTTCCTGCTAACATTTGGAGGACCTGGCTACGAATCATGGTGAAAGCATAATTCATTTACTACACTTCTTGCTTCCAAAAGCCTACAAAAAAAATAACATCATTGTTTAGTTGATTGAGTAATTATCATAAGACGTAAAAGTCATTAATTTCGTACAAATCTGTGGATCAGGGTCTAAACTGTAGACAATGACGGAAGATAACTTATTGCATATGCCAATGTACAGTTGACACAGGAAATGTCAGTTCGTATTTGCTTCGCTGTGAATGATCGATTCTTGTGCCACCTTGGTGTTACATTCAAAAGCTAGAACATTTAACCGAAATTCCTATACCAGATTCCGTGACGTTGGAATGCCTGGTTGTTTAGTAAGGAAGTCCCGCTTATGTCGTTTGTGACTGTATAGTCCTCGCGTAAACGTCTCATATCAGACTCTGCTACTGTAATTATATTTTCGTCTATTTAAATGGATTATTTGGGAAAATTAATTGTATTCTTCTTTACCCATTGGCTAAATACGGATATATTTTTAAGAAATTTTAACATTTTTCTCCCTTTAACTTACATTTGATCAATTAAGATTTACAAAAATTTTATTTCCATAAAACAAATTTTAAAAAAAATGTATTAGATAAAGTTAGACGCTGAAGTGTCTTTTTATTTGCCTAAACACACAATCCATTTTTATTTCAACTAAAGTAAAAAGAAAATCTTAATACGCTTGTGCTTAAAAAATAAGCTACAAAAGCTAAAAGAAAAGGTAGGAATGTAAAAAGTGGAATTTAAACATATAGTTTATATATGAGATACAGATTGAATCACCAAATGCAAATAGGGAACCAAATTTAACATAAAACGCAATCTCGCAGTCACACCAGGACACTTTAAAAAGTGGCGTGCCGGACCTGGGAGTCACTTCGCAAGCAGCGATAGTTCCATGTAATCCGAGCTAGCCAAAGCAAAACACATGAGCCGAAGATACCATTTGCACATGAAATGCACTGGAGGGCTGCCGGGGTGTAGCAAAATGGTGCAAGGTAATCCGCAGTTGCGGAAGAGCTGAATGTGCATCGTAGTGTCATCAACAGGCTGTGAAATCATTACCAGAGAGCTCAAAAGCGCCGCAGAAGGCATGAGTCTGGACGCCGGAACATTACGAGATTAGAAAGTATCGCTTGCTTTTGCTATGTACAAGACGTCGTAGGTCACTAATAGCACGATAGCTGGCATCGTATCTCTCTGCTGCTGCAGGACGGCCCATATCTCGTCAAACTGTGTCGCGTCGGCTGCCTGAAGGTGGATTGTAAACCCGACGACTTGTGGTTTGTGTTCATTTGTCCCCATTGTACGTCAGAGCGCGGCTGAATCGGGCCCGTGAACATCGCAGTTGGACACCACAGCAGTGGGGCCATGTACTCTTTAAGGATGAGTCTCGATTTAAGATCCAGAACGATTCCCCAAGGGCAATTGTATGGCAAAAGTCAGAGGCACGCTATCGGGCGCCAAGCATCGACGCAGGAGATCATTCAAGAGGAAGAGGCTTAATTGTATGGACTAGGATAGCAACGAAAGGCCACACTGATCTCTACATGATCCTAGTGGTTTCGTCACAGCCATCCGATATAGCGACAAAAATCTACACCCTCTTGAGCGTCCTTTTATTGCTGCAATGGGTATCGACAAGATAATTATGGACGATAACGCCCGCTCACATAGCTCAAGTGCTGCGGAACTATTTAGAGAATAAAATCATTCCACATCTGCCGTGGTCAGCTAGATCATCGGATCTGAATCCCGTAGAGTCTGTGTGGAACATGTTGGGACGAAGGATAGCAGGTCGAAGTGTGCCGCCAGGTACCCATCACGACGATATTCATGATTACAGGAATGGGCGCTACTGTTACAGCAAGCGATCAACAACACTATTGCCAGCTTGTCTCGCTGTTGTGAAACATTTATATCAGCTAAGTGGGGATAGTACCCATTATTACTGTGATGTTTCCATTGTCCATTATTCCGACCCATTTGGTCTTTCGCGATCGTAAGACATATTTGTGTGTGTGTGTGTGTGTGTGTGTGTGTGTGTGTGTGTGTGTGTGTGTGTGTGTGTGTGTGTGTGTGTGTGTGTGTGTGCATGCGTGCGTGCGTGCGTGCGTGTGTTTGCTTTATTGTTTGCTATTTGTCTAGTAATTCTACGCCAACCTCTTAGATTAATTTTATGCATATCCATTAAATATTTTTTGTTTTAATCCTTGTTTTGCCTTTGTTGCTTTTCTTTAGAGAAGGAGTGTGTATTTCTTCATTTAGAGGGTATGAAACTAAACACGTAATTTTGTGATATGATTAGTGTAATAAAATCAAAGCAAATAGTTTTTTTTAATTTGCTTAAAATAGAATAATCATAAATCATTTGTTTTCAACTAAAATTATGCTATTATTTTTATTGACACAAAATAATAAAATTAGAATTGCAGTATACACTGCAATCAGACAGAAATACAGCAAAACTCTGGATCATGAATGTTATTCAAGACATCTGTTAGCGCCTGTTAGAGAACTACTGCCGCGCCATCTACTTAACTGTAACCAAGAGATGAGCGGATGAATATTAACTGGCAGTGTGCCTACTTGTGCGTGTATTGTAAACCGTGTCGGCAGTGAGATTGTGTGGGAGGCGATAAAAGTCGTTCTCCAATTATTCGAAATAAAGCAATTTTTCTACAGTCCACTTTCTTCAGTGTGTTTAGCTGGCCGATACAACATCCAAATTTCGTTATATAAGCGGTCAAAATTTAAAAGCAAAATTAGAATAAATTGCATTTTCATATTCACTGCTGCATGAATAAACTCAGAATATAAGTCAAGGATAATGTTTTAACGTCTGCTTAAAAAGATGTGTGGGGTTTTACTTATTTAATTCCAAAGTTCTGTCTTAGTACTCCACGAAGAATAACAAGCGAATAATCGCTTAAGTGTGTAAACAAAACACATAAGACTTAAGAAGAGTTAACTACCCTTTCTTTTTCAGAATAAATACAATTAACTCGTACTTGGAGTATACACAAAGCCTCTACTTGGGCTTGAACTTAAATAACTATGGATTTAAATTAAACTAAGCTTAGCTATCTGAAAGGTATAGCCGAAGCTATCAGATATTTAAGTCGTTGTCCCCTAAATATTAATTTAATCGGCGAAGGCAAGCAAGGGCCTAAGGTAAGGCCGAGCGTAGTAGCCTAAGAGAGAATGTAGGCAAATGGCAAACGCGCTCTAGTCAGGAAAATCAGACTTTCTCTCTCTCTGTAGAAGTCGGTGAAGTATCGACTTAAATAGTATTTCTTCTCATTTGCATTAACTGCGTTTCTGAATTTACATTCTGGCAGGAAATTGTAAGCTGAAATTAGAATAGATAGAAAAGAATCGCAACTTAAAATAACTGTTAATAAACTTACGATAAACCTTACAGATGTATTACATATTTTATATCTATGTGAGATTTATTTATTGGGAAATTGTAGTCATTAATTTTTTATTGTTGCTTATATTGTATTTTAGAAACAGTAAAAATGTATCTTACATTTTATTATAACTACAGTAAAGTATTTCCGATATTTCATTACAAAATGCCTTTTATTATAGCATATTATTAAAAGATTCCCCGCTTGCTTTAAAATCCAGTGAATTGTTATTCTCAATGAATTAGGTTCGAAGATTTTCTAGTGCCTTGGTATTAGGCTTTACTGGAAAAATTTATCCATGTTCCTCATTTGATTCTACATTACATTTATTTCGTAATATCTTTGTTATCATACTGTTGCTTTCGTGCGTGCTTCCGTATTCGTAATGGGTTGAATGCACAAGTCAATAAAAAATTAATAAAATTTATTCTTATCCCAAGAAATAAAACAAAATGCTAAAATTTCCTCGGAGATATTCGTACAATATTGCAATATCTCACAGTAGTTATATTTTAAACTTACTAGAATATAAACAGAACTCAAATTCAAAATACAGAGAAAACTAATGTGATCTTACCGCGAATTCGCTACAATCAATCACAGCACTAGTAAACAACTACAGTTTGCATAACAACAACAACTGAGCTGAGATGTTTTCCTCCAGCTTTTATAAGCTTTTTAGTCATTCACGAGATCATTCTAGTATTTTCTCGATTTTTTCTGGGTAGCAAAAACAATTACGAGATATCTATTTATTAAATATTAAATGCACGTGCTCTTGTATTTTTACGTTTCCGGCGTAGCTTTCTCTTAAATTTCGTTACGCGCTGTATTGCATGGAAAAACAAAGCAATTCAATGACAATTCTATTAAAAATAGCTAAATAAATACAAAATCCGTAACAATACGTTGATTCCATTGAAAGTGTATTATCCATCTTCACATAATCTTTCTAAGAAATACTTCCAACAGGAGCAATCCGTTCTCTTTTTTAGAAGGCCTTCTTCTGCGCAAATTTCCTTCAATTTAACTTCCATTGTTTTGAGCGGCATCCGTTTACGTGCTTCCGATACTTTTCAATTATTTGTTTGAATGCATTTTTTCCGAGCATAAATCTAACATATATCAAGTATCATTCAAACGTCTAGTTTTGGAATCATTTCTTTTTATGAAAAGATTAAAACTTTTTGAAGCATAAAGTTTCCGTAATTTAGCTTCAAATCTTTAAATATGACGTGGTCCCGAAATATTGAAACTTTTTTCTGATGCTGGATTGTTATTAATATATGAATACGTCAGTCACCTGAGCTTCTCAATTATTTCTTAGCAGGTGTTTTAAGCCCAAAAGGGCTATTTGTCTCGAAATGGGATTTTGCGTCGAATCACTGTGCAACGTTTAGCTTCCTGTTGCCATTCAGCAAAATGTAAGATATTTCTCTTTCAAACTGAATCTGTCTGTTGAAGATTAACAAATTAAGCTATCTGAAAGCGATAGATGCAGTTAAGAATATTTGTTTAGGGATCTTACGATGCCAGCCGGATATGCTAACAGTTACACCATGGAAACACGCGGTGAGGAAGAAAAATATTTCTTATCTTTATATTTGAGAGCAACATATCTCTCAGTATGAAGCGAACAATACGTAAAATAAGAACAGAAATTTTACATGGTTAATCTCCAAAGTAAGCTCCGCGATTGTTGATACTTCCATCGAACTTAGGTGTACGAAAGGTTATATACAACAATTTTTTTAGAATAAATTTTTAGATAAAGATTTAGCATTTTTAGTACGATCATCTGCTACTGTTGTGTATTGATTGGAATGCAGATAAGAAATGTATTTTGAAAATGTCGCTAAAAATTGACAGACTGCTCGGTGGTTATGTAAGTGCATTTTCTGAAAGGAAATGTTCGTAACAAATTGTAAAGCGGTGTAAAAATCGAGGCTATTGCCTTTTTTTAAGAGAAAGGTATTTTAATATATTGAATCTGAAAGGCAAAAGGCATCTACTTGAAAGTAAAAATGAAAGAATGGGTAGAAAACTGCACCTAAGACCGTGGCTAGTAAATATCAAGGAAATGAAGGTCTCTCATCCTGACAGAAAATCCGCTGACTCCATCAACCACCGACTGAATCGGAACTGGAAATATCTTCTGGAACTGCAAGTAAAATCATAAATAAAGATTTCAAGTTCAAAACGATATTTAAACCCGAAGTTCATCCGCTTTTGCGAAAGCATATTGCGGAAAGATAAACAGACTCTATAAAATTATATGAAAAACACTTAGCTGATGATAAATGGAAATTTGTGGTAGCATGTATTTTGCTGCACTTCATTTAAGCCATTCAACCAATTCAAATCTCACTTCGCCGCAAGGCAAAAATATATAAAATCTCAAAACTTCTTCATTAGAAATCGTAAAACAGAGAAAAATTCTAAAATACTATTTAAATATAGTTACAAGGTTACAAATAGTTAAAAAAACACTTTTTGCAATTAAAATTAGTTTCTAGTAAAAAACCATCAATTCGGCCAGCGGGCAGGAAGACAAAATTTTCGGTGAACAGAGTTGAAAATTAACTTTCGTTCCTTCTGAGCAAAAGACACTAAATTTGGAACGCCGACTGAGTTAATTTACTAGTTTACTAAGAGCTTGAAATATAAACAAAGCGCGGCATCGTGAGGTCTACGAAACATTTAAATTGTTGATAATTCTATAACTACTGCATGCAGATTAACCAAAGGCATAAAAACCGGGACCGGAACATTAAGAACAATGTTATTCAATCACTCTGAAAGCAAAAAAGTGCACACTTTACCAAGAAAAAAGAACAAAAATCTGAGCTCACTAATTCGGGTAACAGGTTGGAAATATATATATATGTTTGGTGCAGACGATTGCTACGAAAAAGAAAGAAGCACAACTAGATATTGTAGCAGTTCCATATATAAAATTCCAACCTTCTACGGCTACTGTTTTTTCATTTATGCGGGTTACACATATTACATTTGAGTTATACTTTTATATTATTTTATATTTATCATGTTACATTTGAGTTACATATGTACGTACGTGCAGACGGCTTGAAAATGTTACTTCTGAATCCATTTTGCAACACGTTTTGGAAAAAAGAGCCTTTTATTCTGTCCGTATGTGCATATGTCACGCAAAAACATCGCTTAAATCGATTCGAGAGCGGTCAAAAGTTCAGCTTTCTCTTGTATGAAAATGACAAAATGAAATGGCTTCATCAATGTACAGAAAATTTTCCAACGGTGTTTTTAATAATTGCAAAGTTTTGTTACAGCTGTAAATTAAAACTCAAAATCTCCAGAAAGATTAAAACTAATTCAGTGTACTATTAGCAGAGTATTTTATAAGCAGTTTTTGAAGAAGGAATTCCAGTCTTATATGAAACGGCCCTCAATAAATTTGAGGTTCATATAAAAGTCTCTAGTTACAGGTCTAAGTCAAGTGCGGCTTATTTAGCAAAAAATTAGAAATAGGAATAAAGTGTGATATAATGTACGAGTGTACTGCAACCCTCCTGGCCGATAACAATGGGCTTCATGGTTAATAATATGTATCCCATTTATTGCAATTTTAATGAGATATCGGTGAAATCAATTGACGTTTTTCCTGTAAACCTTTCTGCCTGTTAAAACGAGCATTAGGAATATAGCAACCAAGAACGATAAACTGAATTTAGGAAACGTGTTCGTGCTTTATTACAAATGACTAATGAATTTTGTACGTAGCTCTTGGTATAATTTTGTTGGGAGATATGATACTCGGGTTGCTTTTTTTAAAAATAAGAAACTCCGAAAAATTTAGCACCTTAAAATTGAAATCTTAGGAAACATTCAACCGGCAGTTTAGCTCTCACAATTGTATAATTACAAGAAACAAAAGTCAGTACCTTCATTCCCAAATGTGGAACAGGGTTAATGTCGTATCCGTTCAGGGAACGTAAATCGGCGCGTGCCTGAACCTGCAGCTGACACGACGCAATCGTCAACAGGATGTCAGTTCACGTTAATTTTTGCTGTGTTTGGTCGATGTTTACGCCATATCTTGGCGTAAATTTGAAAATTTAGACTACATCGAGAAAATATTTATGCCAGGTTTTGTTACGTAGCAAAATCTAGTTACTTAACAACTTGTGACCATAAACCTTGTAAGGTTTATCTAAGTTTATTAACAGCTATTTTAAGTTATGCCTCTTTCCCATTTACTCTGATTTCAGCTTACAATTTCCTACCAGAAGGTAATTTCAGAAACGCAGTAAATGCAAATAAGTAAGAGTATTATTAAAGTCGATGTTTCGCCGACTTCGAGAGAGAGAGAGTCTGATTTTCCTGACTAGCACGCGTTTGTCATTTGGCTACATTCTCTCTTAGCTACGACGCTCGGGCCATACTTTAGGCCCTTGCTTGGCTTCGCCGATTCAATTAATATTTAAGGACCAACTACTTAGAATTCTGATAGCTTCGGCTATATCTTTCAGATAGCTTTCGTTAAGCCTAGTTTAGTTTAATTTCATAATTATTTAAGTTCAAACCCAAGTGGAGGCTTTATGTAAGTTCCGAGTTAGGAACTGATTGTAAATATTCTGAGAAATAAAGGGTAGTTAACCCTTCTTAAGTCTTGCGTGTTTATTCACACACTTAAGCGATTATTTGCTTGATAGTGTTTGTGAGGTTCTGAGATTGAACATTGGAATTAAATAAGTAAAACCCCACAATCTCTTACCTTTAAAAAGTAGAGTTGAACGTTTACAGTAAGGTTTTGGAAGTGATGAAAAGAAATTAGTGAGTGAAAAAAATGGAAGAAACATTCAAGTTTCAGAATGGCATATCAGATTGAGAAGGAGGAGGAAGCAAACTGCTTTGTTTGGTGATTGTTTGAGGCTTTATTTAAGAATAATTTTAAGTAAAGGTTTACAAAATGTCAAAGATTTCTCTATAAAGGTTTAGAAAAAAGACAAACAAGTCTTCAAACGCTGTTGGAAACTATGAAAACCTTTGGTATAAGAGAGTTATATGTGCTATAATATGAAGCAGACGTCCTACTCATGTACCTCTGTTGACCAAGCATCGTTGTCAAATGTGCCTACACTGGGCACGAGAATATCAAGACTGGACAGTGGATAAGTGTAAGACAGTTGCCTGGTCAGAGGAATCATGATTTCTCATTCACCACGTCGTTGGTCGTATCAGGGTATGCCGTCTTTCAGGCGTACATATGCCCCCCCGTGCAGCAGGTCATGCACAGGTGACTGTATTATGCTTTGGAGGACGTTCTCATGAGCGGCTCTGGAACCCTTAACTGTGGTAAAACAGACCGGGAAAGCTGCAGACTACCTGAACATCGCTGCGGATCAGTTGCACCCTTACATGGCATTTGTCGTCTCAACTGGAAACGGAATCTTCCCGCAGGGCAACGCCCAATGTCACTATTCTCGAACTGTGTTGGAGTAGTTCGTGGAGCATAAGGATGAATTCCAGCTGACGTCCTGGCCGCTAATTAGCCATTTGTGATTTGAGCACATTTGTGATGTCATGGAGCTTCAGCTCAGAGCTGAATTACCACTATATAGGAATATCTCGACTTTGCGTAGCCGCTTCATAGACATTTAGAGGAACCAGTCATCTACCAAAAATTTGTGGCATTTATGCCAAGGCGAGTTGCAGCTGTTTTGGAGGCCAGAGGTCGCTCAACGCGTTATTGAGTGGGTGGTCATAATGCTTTGGCCCTTCAGTGTATATAACTCGTATAACTAAAGAAAAGAGTATCCGAAAATTTTGAAATTATGTATATGCTATTATACTGCTACAACATATAGTTGTTCAACTTCCTTTTCGTAACAATCGGGCGCACACGCTCAATTTTTTATACTTATATGTTGGTAAAATGTGCATTTTTTTGCTTTCAAAGTAGTTGGATTGTGTTGTTCTAAAGTGTATTTGGTATTTTAGATTTGTCTGTATTTTAGAAAATTTAATTAAGATGTTTTGATTTTTATATGTCTGGTTGTAATGAAAGTTTTTCGCCAAAAAACATTCTTAATAAAGTTAGAAAAAACGTGAAAGCAGTACCTTAGTGTGGGTAGTAACCATCACCCAAATCTATGATTTTCTGCCAATGTTTTGGTATTTTTTCAAAGACTTCTGACAAGAAACTTGGTGGGCGGGAGTCCAAATACAGACCAACCTCTTTTCGGACGTCCTGTGCAGAATGGAATATAGCACCAGCAAGATGCAGCTGCAGGTGTGAAAAAAGGTAGAAGTCTGAAAGAACGACTATATGGTGGGTGTGGCAAAAGATCCCATTCGAATCCGTACAGAGTCCAGCCGGGGAATGCAGATACATTAGGTTTGGAATTATCTTGAGGGGACATTACCTTTTTGCGCCGGAACTAAGTTTGACATTTTTCCTTGTAGCAACAACAACACGAACTAGCATCTCGCTGTACACCCTACTGCCGAGGGTTTCCCCTTTTTCCAGATACTCTTTGTGGATAATATCAGAGCTATCTCATCTTATACAACGTATGAGATTTTTGTTAATCAAATTGCACTTTGCGACGCTGTCGACGAGAGCACTGGGCGCAGATCAACCCCTTTTTCGGCCTGCACTGTTGAACTAAATCCACTTTTAATCACAAGTGTCGATCCAGTCCAGAATTTTGTCCCTGCTTTGATATTCGAGCAGATTAGTGCAAGGCTGAACACGTCTGTCCTTATCTACTTGAATCAGCTCGTGCGGCAGCCAGCGATTGAACCTGTACGTCAAGTTTATGCGATGCATAGCGCGGCTAATGGGCACGGCACTAACGTCTAACTCCTTAGCAAGCTCTCCAGTGGTTTCATACTGTTCTTCTTCCACAATTTCTCGCAAACGGCCCCCGTCAACATCAGTAGGATGGCCAAAGCGCTCTGTTTCTTGAATGTCATAGTCCTTGCTTTCGAACATTCGGTACCAGACCTTCACAAAATCTTATGATACAACATTAAAACCTAAAGCTGAGCACATGATTTGATGACATTCTGTAGCTGACTTTTTGCAACAGAACTGGAAGTAAATGATCGTTCTAATCTGGTGGTTTGATAGTTCCATTTCAGACACCTTGTACTTAATGATAACGAAATTTTATTAATTTCATAACACAGTGTTCTAAAGCAAGTCTCTTTCTTTCAGATACCAAAAATCGTTTGACGAAATATGATTAAACACGCCAACTGGAACTGTTTTCGTAGACAATATCTACGGTGGGGTAACCTTTCGTTAAAGCCCGATATTTTTGTCTTGTCGCGGAATGAGAATTGAGTTGACTGAATGAAAAATACATCTTTCATGAAATTCGAGGAAACAAGTGGAACAAAAAAGTGTATATAATTTAATAGGCCGTACAAGGATGTCATGCGCTGTCCACATCAGATATTTTCAGTTTATAAAAGAAATTTTATGCCGAAATAAAATTCAAAGCTTTTTTGTTTAGTAAAATTAATTATGTAATTTTCTTTAATAAGAATTTAAAAATTTAGTTTAAATTCATCAAAAGAGCAATGAAATGAAAAACTATGTAACATAAAACTGGAAAATCAATTAAAAAATGCATTACTGTTCCACTGATTTTGAACAATCGATGTTGCACTATTTATCGAAACATTTTACTAATATCTTAACTGGAAAATGTTTGCAAGTTCAAAAACCTTTATTTTTGAAAAGAACATAAAACAAATTTAAGTAAAAGTTTACAATTTCGTGCCCCTTGTTTTTTGGCTATTCTTTTTTGACGCCAAGATCGGCGCCAGGAAGGGACAATTTCAAGATGGCCGCTACACAAAACCAAAATAAGAAGTCAAAGAATTTCACGAACTCCGTGTCCATGTACACATCGACCCATTTTCACTTAAAAAAACATCGGAGAATTGCACAAACTAGTCATTGCACATTGTCTTGACTTTGTCCATGTGCACATCAATTTATTTTCACTTAAAAAAATCGAGAAGCTAAAACCAAGTTAAAACTTTCATGGTAACGAGAAATGGCATTTCATCGCCAAAACTGAACAAAATGTTTCGCCAATCGAAAGGGCACCCATTTCTACACTACAGCCCAAATTTATAATTATTTATGTTAAAAACATTCCAATACTTAAAACCTTTATTTAACTAATAACAGTTCTTTGACGGTTATATATATATATATATATATACTACCATATATATTATATCTTCTTTATTATGATAGACGGTACTAATTACAAATATGCTGCCCCCCTTCTACAGAATAACTAAGGTTCGTTTAAGACAGCTGAAAAGGTAAAATGATCATTTCTATGAACAAGAGTGATTACAAATGCTGCGGCGCACTTAAAATTAGATCTCTCGTTTCGACTAGGTGCATTCCGCTGGTACTGATTCCGTAACTTTGATTAGAAAGTTACGAAAAATGCCACTTTCTAATCAGCATTCTGAAATTAAAAGTTCTGACTTTAAAATAACTGGTGCTACTAGATTGCGAGGAAAGAAGCCAAATAAATCTTAAATGTACTTTTCTATACAATCATCTCATATAGAAATCAAAATCTAGGTTATAAATATCGTTCTCGTGATACCGTAAAGATAACTAGTTCTTTACATCTTGTCCGATATGAGGTTTTTATTCTTTCCGAAGGTAAAGGGTACAAGGGTGAGGCAAGTGAGGCACTTTCCTCAGGTGAATCCTCGTTGTGGTGTTATTTTCGATCCTCGGTTTTTCATTGAATCACTTTTGCGTTCTATCACTTTTGGATCCCAAACAGTTTTTAAATAAAAGGATGTTGCCACCAAATGTTATCACACTGTAAGTTTTTGCTTAGTTTAATAACCAGTTATTTTACGGTAATTAGTTTTCCTATCCTCCCGGTTTCTCCCAGAATGTAAAATTCTAGCTCGTGTGATATTAAAATGAAGTAGAAAGAAAACAGTATTTAAAAGAAAGTTTTAGAGGTAGGATCAGAGAGGTAGGATTCTGCTTACTGAAGGCCACTTTGCTAATTTGATTACCTTGAGAATAGTAAACTGCGGCGTTGCGTTATTCTCGCCACTGATCTTGTCACGCCGACTTTAGGTCAAAGCCAAGTTGCGAGTTACTTAAATTGTGTAGCCATTAAGCTAACTTACTTCACTTATTAAAGTCAATTCAGTATCTTTGATTGAACTGTAACTGCTCGCTATATTTTGTAAGCACGAGTGGTGCTTTCTGTTAACTCTTATTTGAGTTAAATAAAGGATACTTTACTCCTTTCTCAGTTTCTGTGGCACCTTATAAGACTAGTGATACTTCACGTAAACTCTTCAGACGTTTCACATATTTTATTTTCCAAAAGACACGGAACGCTATAAGAGCATATTCTTTTTAAAGAAATGATATAGCGAGTAGAAGAAATTGTATAGCAACACTTAATACTCCACTGGAAACTCTAAAGATATGCTGTTTTTGACCATTTTGTGATTTTGTGGATAACTTTTATTTGGCAGTGCGAAGAAAGCGTGTTTGGTAATAAAAAAGGGAAAAACCGTCAAAAACGGTTTCATTAGTAGAAGAGATTTTAAATTCTGCATCCACTCAGATTTTCTTTTTTTTTCGGAGGGGGGATGAAGGGTAGATAAAATTCAACAACGAATAATTTTTTTTCATTTTCTCAATTACATATGAGTTTTTACACACTTTATCATGTATTTTCTCCCTCCTTTTCGCATGCCTTCGAGGAGTCACTGGAAGCATATTCGATGCTCATCCGGAAAGTTCTTAGTTCGAATCCCCGGCGAGGGCAGTGCAGATGTTTCACGTCTCCTGCTTTAAGAAAAATAAATGAATAATAGATCTACACTTGGTGCTGGAGCTAAAAGTTTGTGGACAATAATTCGTCACCGCTGCGATTTGGCGATTCGGTGGCTCATCCCTAGTCACTCTTTAAAAAGGGGAGCATTTTCTCCCTCCTTTCCGCATGCGTTCGTGGTGTTACTGGAAGCACGGTTGACGAGTATTCGAGAGCTCCAAGGTTCGAGGGCACTGCACATTTTTCACGGCTCCTGCTTAAAACCCTAATGACTCTGCAACTTTAGCTAGTCTACTCGAAGTGATTCATTCCCAAGCAATTTAACAGTTTTTAAAGAAAAATGTAATTAAGAACTGAATTTTACAGGCTTAAAATGAATAAACAAGCGATTCGAAATCGGATCCGGTTATCTAGAATCCGAATAACTATCTGAGACTACTCTATATAAAAGTACTAAGAAGGGAAACAGAGCGAAAGTTAAGCGAATTCTCTGATGTGAGCTAAAATGATAAAATAATCTTAGATGTTTGGAATTTACTTTGTAAACTTAATTTCGTAACTTGCTTTTGACTGACAGACAGAACACGGAAACAATTGTATACTTTAACGTATTTCCTCATATGCACTTATACAGGCTTGAGGGTTTGATGAAACTTTTCCAAAAATAAATTATTATTATTCGAAATGGTTTCCATATAATTCTCGCTTTAAACTGAAAATGTCTTACTTATCAAGAAAATGTCATGCTTGGCTTAGATCCTTAAATAATTTCTTTTTTTCTATGCATATCGATTAAAGAAAAAAAGGAATAATTTATATTTTTGATCAAATTGTTAAAAAGCACTTTTAGCACTGTTGGTATGATATTTAGAATAACACTTAATCCTATAATTTACTAAACGTTTTGCATTTGCATTTGTTGGGTTAAGCGCTTAGTTGACTTTTGTATTTTTCTAAAGGATGTGTATGTATATTTTGCATCAGGAACGCAGAATATATGATTCAGCAACATGCACAGGCACGATCCGTTTAGGAATATTTACAAAAAAATTATGCAATCGATCACTGTCTGAAAACGAAGCTCTTTCAAAAGAGCTGCCGGATGCAAAAATGAAATCATGCTTACCTTCCTTTTCCCCTGCTTGATGGATTTAAAGGGGAAAAAAGTAAGAAGCTGGATTTTCTAAACCGCTTTCATGTTGAGCTTCTTTTATAAAGTAATTCATCGTGCAGCGCAGAAAATTTGCTTAACGATTTAAGTAGATAATAATGGCCCAAGACATATCTTATTGCAACACACATATTCTAGTTTAAAAATCAATTATTTTCTTCACTCTGTAGGGTCCACTTGTGTTCTGGTCTTATGGTACCAGACGTTAAATACTAAGTTAAATTACTAACTGTTACAATTGAAACCAAAAATTAAATAATTTGCCTACAATAATATCAAAAACCAAATCTGCATTGCGTTGTGTTTAACCTTTCCCCAAAACTAACCCGAACAACCCCCAAGACCAAGCAGGAGTACTGGTGTTAAGAACATTACACAAGACATCATAAGAAAATACTCTGAATCAAATATATGTATATATATATATAACCAAGGATATTTATTTGCAGCATTATAAGGAAGACACGCAATCTTTCAACTTAATTTCTAGATCTATAGTACCATGGTGACAACTATTTAAAATAATGCATGTTAGAATTATTAATATATATTGCTATTTTCAGATATGCACCGAGATGACATTAATCAAAAATTACACCGTAAAAAAAATTAATATTAAATTTTCATATGCAGTTATCAAACTCTGCTGGCCAGCATCAAAATACACAGGAAATTTTATGAATCACCGAGCATGGTGTCTTAAGTGATATTGATAGAGATTACTTAGTTCAAAGAAATTTCTTAATCTACTCAGGTAAAAATTACATACATCAATTTAGCAATCCCTTAGGCAGTTAGAAAATATTACATATTCCAGTAGACCCGTTGGAGAAAAATGACTACATTTATTCCTACATTCAATTACTCAATTAAAGGTAAAGTAGAATTTAAATTTTTATTTGTTCCTTAATTTGCAAAAGTTAAAGTTAATTCTCAACCAAAAGTAGTAACAACTTAAAGTAAAAAGGTAAATTTTAGATAAGTTAACAAATTTAATATCTGTCTTAATTCATTATATATAAATTTTAAATTACAATTCAAGTTAAAGTTAAAAGGTCCTAAATAGAGTAATAGTGCAGCAGTTGCTTAATTAAACGTTGACTTATCTGAGAAATTCTTCTCCGGATGACCAATCCATAGCAGGTGTTAAACAAGGCTCTCCTGACGACCAATCCTTAGCAGATGTTGAACGAGGGACTCCGAGGAGAAATCTGGACACTTGGGTCAGACAATATGAAGATGGTAAAGTGCATTTGTGCAACATGACAAATCTCCTAAAGGTACCTCCCTTTTCCGTCTAGGCTCATCCTGGCGAGTTGGTGGTAGTACTCGGATCTGAGTGACCGATCAGGAAGAAGCCGGATAAAGCTGGATTCAAGTTGCATCCACTATGGGGTTAACGCATTGATTCGATGAGAAAAAACAACATTCTAGACTCCTACACGGGGATGGTAAGGTGCGGAGGAGTAGGCGTTCAAATGATCCTTTTAGATGTACATCTTTATCTTATTTCTCATCTCCCTCTCAAATGGAGCCAGGAACCTTTTTATTCAGGGCAGGACGTAAACATGTCCACTACCGGACACCCTGGGTCAACATCGGCTCTTCCAGAGGAAGAAACAAAACACGTGCTTCTTACAGCTGCAAATCCGAGGCAAAAAAAAAGGCTGAGCATGGCCTTGCATGCCGATTTTAATCGTCCAGAATCCAGAATTTTCGAAAATCACCAAATTTGGTGAATTAGTATGCGAATCTCGCCAAACGCAAAACAGTGCTGCGAAAACTTAGTTTTTCCTTCTACACACCAAACAAAATTCCACCCTCGCCACCCCCTTCACCAACCAAGAGGGGTGAGGGAAAGAATGTAACAACCCTACCTCCCAACCGGACGCAGTACATGACCTTGGACGAAGGGTGCTCGGAAAGGACCCTTTTAACAGAATAAATTTTTAGACACGAAATTCAACAATTTTAGCAATTAAATGGGCATAATTCTCCAACGGGGCGACGTACAGTCATGAAAGTAGATTCATAAGAAGGCTAAATTTTTTCTCTCTAAGAGGTATAAATTTCATCCATGTGAATAAAAAGGAAGTATTTTTAAATTTCAAATATTACGCAGAAAGCAACCGATTTCCCATTGTCTCCTTTTCCCGAAAGCTATTACTATCGAACGCGTAACGTAAGAATGAGAACTCTATTTAACTCGCATAAAAATAATTGATTCAATAACGTAAGCAATACAACTCGTGAAGAAAAATTTAGAATAAGCATAAATTAATACATATAATTTTACTCACTCAATAATTAATTAACAAATAAACTGCAATTAACTACACATTAATCCATAATTCTAAACTAACTAAAATCACTACATAACACTTGTCTATCTTCTGAGGGATAACTGAAAGAGTAGTAACTGCACAGAAGAAAGGTTAAAAGTACCCTTTATTACATTCTTTCAAAATTTGCAACGCGTCAACTCGACGCTAATAAACTAGCCTCTGCTCGGGCGGTCATTGAAATCAAAGAGCTAACTAAAGATTTGAAGATATTAACAAGTAGTGGAAATACGCTAAAAGGTTCAGACTATTCTGTTTCCTAAAAGAGCGTTGAAAATCTAGTGGCAGCAAAGTAATAGCCGTTACGCCACGATTAACCAGCAATCAGTGCTAAGAAGAAGGTCACGTTACAAAAAGCGCAGTTTTCACCCAAACTCTCTAAATTTCCCTTCTAGAACTCAGTATTTAAACCTTTTCTCCTCAAGGTAGAATTTGCATTACTTCACGCGCGCTACCAAATTTAAATATTCTGGCATTGACAGTTAGAGGAGTGAAGGCTTATAGGAAAGAACAAGAACTTAAATTTAACTGCTTATTTAAAATAAATATAAGTCTCTACAAGTTAAAGTAACCAAATTTTTCCGAAGCCAGTGCAAGAGCTTCGGTCACTGCTGGAAAAAAAAAACTGAAGAGCATCATTGGCACCAGACGAACTGTTCCTCTCGATTCACACACTTTTTCCGTTTTAATTTTGAAATAAAAGGATATTGCCACCTAATGCTGTCTTAGTATATTATTCTTAAAAAAGACAATACAGCAAATATGAAAAAAATGTATTTCACGATTTAGCATTATATTGGAATTCCAAAGATATATATTGTTTTAAAATATTTTGTGATTTTGCTGCTGAATTTTATTTGAAGACAATAAAAGGTTGTGAAAGTCATCTTGCTAAGAAAACTGAACATCGCCATGAAAAATGAGAAAAGACTGAAAAAAAACAGAAAAAATGAATAACAACACTTAACCGTATCGCGAATTCTAAAAATATGCTGCTTTAAGAATTTTGTGATTTTGCTGCTGAACTTTATACGGAGTAAGTAGAAGACAGCGATATTTAATAATTAGTTATGACAAACAAACCAAAAAAACGGAAATGTTAGAAGGAGTGAGTCTAAGTTCAGAGTGATAAACTGCGAGCTCATCAACGACATAACATATTCTGTACTGTGACCTTAAAATGTCAGTTTACATGTTTTCTTTTATAATTTTCTGATTATTTCATTCAATTCTAATTATTTTTTCCGGCTCCCATGTTACATTAATATTCCCCACCCGGTTGCAAACGATTTCGATCTTCTGCGAAGGTGGTCGTCTCAGAGAATATAAGTATCAATGATATTCATTACCACTCTTTGTTTGTATTCTCAAAAGAACTACCGACTTGTAGAGGTGATCGCTATAAGACGTTTCCCTGAATTTACTGTCAAAATACATTACATTCACTACTCCCGATGACTAGCTTTTAAGACGGGCAAGGACAGTGACAAAATTCTCTAATTTAAGTTTATCTCCAGCATATGCATGTTGTTTTCGTATTTACGGTGAAACATCCATTGATTGAAAGTTATTCATTAGACCGAAATGGAATATTCGTCTCGAAACAGCACTTTGTGTTGAGTGACTATAAATGGCGTACCACTTTTCAAATTCTTGCCATCGAATATTATAAAATGTATCATATTTAAAGAAATTCAAGAATCTGTATGAAGGTATGCATGTTCCTCGCTTTTTTAAAAAACAACGGTACCTAGAGCTATCATATTTTGAACTACGTAGTCCTCTAGCCGAACGTGGCCATCTGGAAGCCAGAATTTTGAATTTACTAAGGAAAGCTTTCTACGAAATCTTTTAATAAAGATCAGCCGCTTGAGCAGTCAGCTGTATCAAAGTGTCATTATAGAAAAGAAAAATGTATGTGATGATTTTTATTAAGTCCAGCCAGTAGTTATTAATAATAGAGATGAACAGCTGCATTTTTTGCTTTAAAACCTTAATTTTTGACCATCAACTGGAGAATTAAATTTTAAAGTTCTGTATCTCATGCTTTGTCGAATTGTAACACACTGGTGCTTGGATCGTAAAAATATTTCATTTCTGCCAGTAGCAACGCGTTTCTTTTAAATCGTGTGATTGTTAATCAAAATTTTCGCACAAAACATAAATAAATATATAAAATTAGCAATATGATTTCAAGATAGTCAAAACTAATACACATGAAAAAAATTCTAAAAGTTTTCAGATTTTAACGGTCGTCCAAAAGGGTTTTACTTTCCTGGTCAGGTGGCAGTCTGCCAGTCTGCTGTTGAATTTCCTCCAGCCAACCCCTTTTTTTTTTCATTTTAGCGTATGATTGAGCATAATTTTCTTAGCACATACACCATATACAATTCAACAGCAAAATTACAAAAATTTTCAAAGCAACGTAGCACTATACGTTTAGAATTCACGACGTAACGTAAGTGTTGGCATAAATTTTTCGGTTTTTTTTTTCAGTCTTTTCTCAGTTTATTATATAAATGTTCAGTTTTCTTATTAAAATGGCCGTACAAAACTTTTGGTTGTCTCTTAATTATTAATATATTGTGTGTTCACTTTATTTATTAAATATCTGGTTCTTGGCGCTTACGCCACATAAATTCCGATTCGACGGCAAATTCACGAACTATTTAAAAGCAACATATCTTTAGAATTTCCGATAGAGGATCTCGCGCGCAAAAGATAAAAATGTTTTATCCGTACTGTGTTGCCACAAGTCGCTCTGAAATAGTGGGCTTCGTTAATTAAAAATTCTTTCAAGATTTACAAAATATGAAATAGGTAATAAACATATTCGAAATTCAAAATTTGGGCTTCCATGTGTTGATGCTCGGGTAGAGAACCACGATATTCAAAATTTCATGGCTGTAGGTTTGTTTGCAGCGTTGGCTGTAGCGTTTTGTTGCTGTAAGCGTTTTTGTTTTCACAATGAGAGAAACATACATACGTTCATGCAGATTCTTTATTATTAAATTTCTTTAAATATAATGAAAGGCAATAATATTTATTGGGAAAAATTTGAAAAGTGGTAAGTTGTTTATACTGCAAATGCCGTTCGGAGACGAATATCCCTTAGGGACAAACGTCCCTTTTGGGCTAAATATCATTTTAAATTCAAATTTCGAGCTTCGAGATGCACATGTTAAAATGGATGATTATATGTATTGAAAATGCAATGGCTCCAGAATGCAAATTCCCATATACCTGCACACTAATATACAAAGAGATTATTCATTATTTACTAACAGGTATAAAATGCAGTTTATGTACTAAGTCAGTTTTTTATATCTTTAACTAAAATTTATTTCTTTAACCGTTAACTTTTAATGGACATGCTTATGAAAACAATTACGTGTTACAGCATCTTATTTCGATCCGTTGTCCTTTTATTACTGAGGAAAGATGGTATTGCAGTCATAAATTAACGATATCCTCATTTTCCCCATGTCTCTCAAATTATTGAGAAAGCTATAAAATTCCTTTTAACTTTTAATTCTTCGTTCATGAAACGGTAAGGTAAATATTTTAATACTAGAAGCATATCTATTTTAAATCTGTTTCAGCTATTAGAGAACAATATTTCAGATGGGCGGCATTTTGGGCACATCTTGTTCTATGGAAAGTCTGTAAGAAGAGAGAGATGTTTCCAGTAGAAATCTGTTTCATTTCTGATGATTTTTTACTTCCTTGTACAAAGTAAAGTACGTATTGTAATCGCGGAAATTTTCGGTTGCTATATTTCAACGAAAACAGCATTTTGAGCACCCTCGATCTCTATATAGATACATATACCCACTGTTTTAATTGGTTCCGTGAGCACTGTGTTTTTATTCTTATATATTAAGCGTTTTAAATGGTTAAATTACATTGTTCTTATGTTCCGGTTACGTAATACTTAATACATACCATAACATATCCAGTATACTTAATACATACCATAGCATATACATATCATAGCACTTATATTATCATTTACATCAGGGATGGCCAACCAGCGGCACGCGTGCCACGGTGTGGCGCGGCAGAATTTTAAAAGTGGCATGCGAAGACTTATTGAAAAATTTCAAATTTGAAAAAATAATAATGTCATCTGTATTAACTCTGTCGATAGATACACACATAAACACGTTAGAATAAATATAATTATTCAGTTTCTCTGCTAGGCACCAATAGTTACCCAACTGAAATCCAAATCGAAATTATTGACCTGGAGTAGCATACTACATTCAAAAGCAATGATATGAAAGTTATTTCAACTGGAAATGAATCCAAATTATATGGAATTTTGGAAATTGTACCAACAAGCAATTTTTCAAACATTTACACAATTTCGTTGTCAGATATTGTTGTACGTTTGGATCACCATACGTTTGCGAAGAAACGTTTGCTATTATGAATATAATAAAATCAAAACATCGTTCAATATTAACTAATGTATACCTAAAACACCTAATTTTGATTGCATCTTTAAGAGTCAATTCTAATATAGATGACCTGATAAAAAATTATATATTCAAAAACTACATTAATTAAGTACTGACTGTTTAATTGCTTTTCAGAATTAAATGTTTCAAATTATTCAGTTTTATTTGATACATAACCTAACTGACTAAACCTTTAAAAATGTTTATTAACAATAAAACCCTAGTTTATACGCTTGCTTTATTTATTATGTCATTTTGTTAATGTTCACTACTCAGACGTATACAAAACAGTGCGCTTTTTTGCACAAAAATCCCATAATCATAATAACATTTTTTCACCTTTTTATATTTTTTAGTATGTTGAAGAATTTGGAAACACTCATAA
>KK121266.1:320911-362339 GCA_000611955.2 Stegodyphus mimosarum | reverse complement strand
TGATTTACATATACCCTGTTTTTAAAAAGTATGCATAAAATTGGATAAATATTTGAAGAACGTTATCCAATATTTATCTAATCTTATGTATATGTTTATTAACAGGATATATGTAAATGATAATGTAAGTGCTAAGATAGGTGTTGTAGTATGTATTAAGTATATGTATATATCTGGCCATTTGTAGTGTACGCTGTGAAACATAAAACCAGTGATCAGCTAGAGAACTGCTGGTACCGGACGATACCTCATTTGCCATAAAAAGCCGTCCGGGTGCCCGGACCTGCCTTCACCTGTTCACTTGTCCCGGTTTTTTATGCCTCTAATTATTCTGCAACCGATAGTTTAGAATTATCAACAATTTCAGTGTTGTTTAAATTAACAGTTAAGTTAATTTCAACAACACTTAAATTAACAAGACAGTATCATTATGGTCCTTGTCGAGCCTGAACCATCCTCCGAATGAAGGAAGTCCTGTGAAGATCGATTGTATACCCTCGTGGCCGAAACTGCCTAAGTAAAGATCCTAGATAGTAGTTTCACTAGTTTTCCGGAGTCGACCTCCGGGGCAGATGACAGTGATCACAAGGTACGCTGGTCCTATTCCCAGGTTGGGGATGTCTGAAATTATTTCTTCCTGTGTTCTCCTTTCTCGAGAATTTACTGTCCTTCGCCCAGGCATGAGTGTGTTGATTTCCACAGTACTGTTCTTCCGAATCGCGGGATGAAACAAGTTGCACCTAAAACTCTGCTTTCTTCCGCAGTCTTCGATGAACTACGCTCGATTGCTGAAACAGTGTCGTTCGGAGTTCCCCGACCTCTCAGTTTGCCGCTTCCTTTAGCCAAACGGTCCACCTCGTATAGTCAGCTAAACAGAGGTTTCGAAAATACGGTTCGACCACCCTACTTGGCGTTTTCTGTCTTTCCTTCCTGTCGTAGAACTCGGGGTATCTTGGGTCATCCTGCCAACCTTTCGCTTCTTCCGCTCGCTATCATCTCATACCAACTATTCGTCCCCTCCTTCTCTTTCTGTTTCTCTTCCCCCCAACAATTGCACTATGGGAATTTATTCATAGCTAGGTTCTTTCGTTCTTTCCTAATAAGGTAATTCTCTCAGGAGTGGCCACTTTCCTACGACCAAAACATTGGTTCTTTTCCTAAAAAGGCAAATTAACTCAGTTTCAGGACGTTTCCACACTCAGTTCCTAAGAACACCTTCTACAACTCCAAAAAAAGAAGCATTCTTTCAAAATCTGCCTTCTTTCTGGAGGGTTCTCCAGTTTCTTTCCCTCTTCGCAAACAAGCAATATAATTGTTATTTCCTTTTACAGTTTACATAAACAGTCAGAAACCAGTTCTTCCAATTAAAATTTTTTTAAATTAATATGAAATTTACCTTATAATTGAAAATGTCACAATTGTTCCTTAGCAAAGCTAAATTTTGATGAGACATCATAATTATTTCAATGGTGGCTGAATGTAGAGGCATGAAGATATAGCAATGATTTGGTACACATTTTATCTGTCGACAAAACAATTTCTTGTTGCACATAATTAAGCTGGCGCAAGATATGAGCCAGTACTTTAACTAATGCTTACATTTTCATGACTTCTTTGCTATTAAGTAAGAAGAGGGTCCACAGCAAGCCAGCAGGTAAGGAAATGCGCCGATGTTTCCTCAAAAGCCTAGATAAGATTCATTAAGTTTTAGTTTCACTTCATTTTCATTTTCCAATTTAAATTTCATTTCGCAAATTTTAACATCATTACTGGTTAATGCGTTAAGAAAGTATCTGCGTCGTTAACAATGATTAAGAATCATACGATATGAATTAAATTTGAAATGTCGTAGTTTAGAGTGATTTATATGTTGCAGTTTGTAATAGTTCAATTACAGTTACTATCTTAAGTTGAAAAGGAGAAATAGCGAAATTAAATAAAAAAATTAAGGGACATTTATTGCAAATTGAATTTAAAATTTTGTCTTACTTGTTTCTTATATTTACATATAACTAAATAAAATCTTTAACCAACCTTTATTAAACTCTCCTGTCAGGCTTAATTTGTTATGCTTTCTCTTGTACCGAAATGAATGAAGAAACCAGTATTTTTTAACTAGAAAATCCAGGACTGCCGTTACGAGTGCCCATTAAGTCAATAACCGACAGCAGTACACTCAGCGTCACTTTCAGACGAGGCAAAAAGAAGCGGAAGCTAATAACAGCAAGGTCAATCAACAAATCATCGTTATTACTCATCAGCTTCTTTTCACCCAAGGCGGCGAGAGAAGAAAAACAGGGAGACAGAAATGTTTGAACTAAACCTAAACTGTTAACATAAATAACAAAATCTACTACGCAATTTTACCGAGCAGACGTACAACTTGCGAGCGCAGTCGTTTTAACGTCGTCAAGAGCAATTCGATGACCAGCGCTTTCAGTACTCATTTTTGAGCACGTATTATTTCGAGAAAGTAGTCCTGAAATTTTAAGGGATTAACGTTTTTTCGGCTTCAGTATGCAAACCGATTTTGATTTCGCAGGTTAGCTAATCTAATATACGCAATGTCCACAAACCTCCTGACACGGTTTTTATTTTCGCAATCGTAGGCCGTAGACATATACTTTCCGTTAAAAAAATGCTAAAAAAATGACACAAGTATTTATGTTTCGACGATAAATTATGGTGGTAACGAATTACCGTCCACCACCTTTTTTTTTAGTTCGGATGTCTCTTGTAGAGTCATTAGATTTTTTTGAAACAGGAGACGTGAAAAATGTGCAATTCCCTCGCCGGTACTCGAACCCTGGAGCTCTCAAATATGCGTTGAGTATGCTTTCAACTACATCACGAAAGCACGCCGCGGAAAGAAGGAAGAAAATGCCTTATACGCTTAAAAAAATTGTGCATTCATTTTAAAAATTGAGACACAAAATGTTTGACTGCGTGCGAGAAAAATTAACAGAGATATTTTATATCTAAATTTACGATTTTTGACGTCATGTGTAATATTTGTTGGTAAATACATTATAATAATTCGAAGCTGATGTTTTCTCCTTAAATGCCATTCAGTAATAATACTTTATGATTTATTATTGTCTTAATTTATAATTTCGTTACATTCGGTATGCACAAGAAATTTAAAAGTTTCTGAAGTCTAAAAATGCGTTGTTTATATTCTCATAAAGTGTTTCATTTCTTTAGAATCTGGTAACCGCACAAAAATTTTAATGAACTACAAATGTTTTTCATTTTTAATTAATACAAATAATATTGCATGTTAGCTGCATGCCCATACTGAAACCTCTTTTCTGGAACACGAATTCTGTAAAAATATATTCTGTGAATATGAGCTCCATTTTCAAAAACATTATACTGATCATTATTTTTCATAATAATCTACATAAAAAGCGCCGTCATGTAATCTCTTAACATGACAAACCTTTTCCTGAATAATATTTTATTTTAGCTACTAAAAAATACAAACATTTTGTCCTTCAGTTTGTGCACTTTTCTGAATATCATTCCAGATTTTAATCTCCGCCAATTTTTTTCCTACAGAAATCAAACATTTTGTTTTATTTCTTATAACGAGTAGAAAATTTTCCTAAATATAAGAATCGGAGCAACGTCTAAAATGTTAGTATTCGTATTTCATACAAAATTGATTCCTTTAAATTTAAAATCCTCAAAGCATGAAACTTTGTGCCATTTAAAAATTTGTCTAATTAGAAGCATACAGGGTTTGTTCGGAAAGTAGTAGGACTGATTTTTCCCGCCAAATCGTGGCGAAGGAGGAGGATGTTACTGCTCTGGTTATACTGTGGGGAATCATAGCTACCAGCGCATCAGTCGCCAGCCGTCTTCAAGCCTTCACTGTGTGTAAATCGAATTTAAGGTGAGCCCTTTTCAAGGTGCCTTGTCACCTTCACAATGACTCGTTCGTTAGAGCAGCGTTACGCGGGAACATTTTGCGTCAAACTGTGTAAAACTGCGAGTGAGATCCATGACATGATCAAGATTACTTGTGGGAGTGATGCCATGCGTCGATCAAGTGTTTTTGAGTAGAAAAATTGTTCAGGAGAGAAGAGAGCAAGTTAAAGATGAGCAGCGGTCAGGACGCCTTTCAACAGCAAAAAGTGACGAAAACTTAGTGAAAGTGCGAAATCTTTTGAACTCTGCCCACCCAGCTCAAAAAACGACTTGCCCGCGTCCAGCAATCGCTGGACCATGGAGGCTCCATCATGACAATGCGCCGAGCCAAATGGCCTTTGCTACCATGGATTTCCTGACCAAATATGGCATTACACAGCTTCCCAGCCACCCCATAGCCCAGATGTCGCTCCCTCAGACTTCTTGTTCTTTCCCCGACTGAAGAGAGTTATGAAAGGAGGGCAATGTCGTAAACATCATCGTTAGTTTACGCGAAAATAATGAGCGGTTTGTTAAAAATTAGACGAAATGAAAGATCTTTTAGAATATAGTATTTTAATACTCCTCAGAGAAGTGCAATAGGTTCATTTAAAAATACGCAACATCCACAAAATAAAAGTTACAACTGAATTCAGCCATCTATCTTTAGAATAACAATCTCTCTCGCGTTGCCATTCCATAGCAACTAAATTTCCAACAGGAACCACGGCTCGGTCCAGGCCATTCAAAAGGCCGTAACGAGGGAACTGAAGAGCATTCTAGTTTCTTCGTTCCGAGGAACCTTCAGTGATTCGCAGAATAGCAGAAAACGCTGTGTTGTTGCAGAAGAGACATATTTTGAAAAGTATTAAGTCAATGTATCCAAACTGTGAATGTTTTTTTTTAATTCAGTCCTACTACTTTCCGAACAAACCCTGTATGTCTACGACCAGCGGATGCGAAAATAAATACCGCTAAAGACTTACTAAGGGCACTAACGAAAAAAATTGGAAAAAAACCTTGCCTATGATTTTACTTTGGGCTCTAATTATTTAAAAAACAAAGTTTAAAATGGCATTATACTTGTCGATTTTAAAAAATTTGACGTGGACACCTTGTACGCTTATTACGCTTATACGCATTTTTTGCTATACTTCATTTAAACTGTTTTCCTCGAATTATTTTAACTTAATTAACTGATCCTTCAAGGCAAGTCAAAAATAACATACAGATTTCATGAAGAAATCCACTCTGAATCCATTTTGAATCAATTTTACAATCCGTTTTGGAACAGCAGTCTTTTATTCTTTCCGTACGTACAGATACTGCTGAAAAAAGAATGCTGAAAATGGATATTTCCGTTGAAATGTGAAACCCGAAATTTTTCACGATTACAGTACTTTCTTTGTTACGTGCAAAGAAGTAAAGAGGTGAAAAAAATCCAAGAAAGTTAAGAGGCATTTCGTTCATTTATTTACTTTTGTAAAATCAATTATGACATTTTGAGGGAAAAGTTAGAATAGACTTTTTTAGTAAAAGAAGTATATAAGGAATAAAATCACATTCCTTCATTGAGGTTAGTTAAAAACTTTTAGTTAAAATGCCTGAGAAATCTTAGAGGTTAGTAAGCATTTTCTTGTATCTAAAAGAAAATAATGTTTATGGAAACTGGCTTAGTATGATAGGGAGGTATATTAAAAAAGAACAAATATTATTAAGCAATTTTTAATTTAATAATAAAGAACAATATCAGTTACTTTATAGTCTCGTTCTGTTTAGGAGCATAAACTAACAAGCTCTAAACGACTATATGAGTAATTATCCTCAGGTCTTTGAATTACAACAAAAAGTCAGAAGGGTGTAAAGAGCCCTTTATTCAATCAATATAGTTGCACGGATGGTCCCACTTGGGCTTACACAAAGCCAACACTTCTGGTTTAACTCAAACAGGTAAGGATGAACTTAAAATAGAATGTATTAAATTTAGCCTAACGGCTGATAGGATAATTTAATGACCAGGACTGCTCCGACTAGTAGAAGCCGGCGGAACAAGCCTAATAGCTAGAAGCACAGAATGAAATCAGTAGTAATTCAAACTAGCAACGCGTGGACTTCAGTTGAGCATAACAGTTGCTTCATTTGAATATAAGCGCTAACTTATTAATATTCTGACATGAAAGTGTGGGTAAAAACGAGATTGAAAGGAAAGTTGAGTTAATTAAAAATTAACAGTTGGTCAAGATACATAAATCTCCACAATCTTACAACACTCTAATTAGCTTTCGAGTATCAGTGAAAACCCCAGGGAAGCGAGTGATAAATATTTTCTTAAAATTTAATGCTTTGAAACCTCTATTTCCTAAAAGGAGTTTCATTGATTATGTCTATCAGTTTCATAAAACGGTCTTCTTTGATTGATAAAATAATCTCTTGATGCAGTAATCGTTACGCAGGATTATAATATCAAATTGTTAGACAGATGCGTGTAATTTGATCTTTAGAATTGTCAAATATAAGTATGATCTGCACCTATGCTGCTTAAATCTATATTGCGAAAAAAGTGTGGGCATAAAAATTGTAAAACTGAATTTAAACTTTGTATTTACGATTAATTATTAATGTTTAGTTTATGAATACATTTTGCGAAATCCTGGTCTTGACCATATATACACCTTGCCCACAAAAGTCTTATCCGGTATTTATTTTCATAAGTGTGTGTCGTAAATATATACTTCGAAGAATTAAAATGTTTTAAATGACACAAATATTGAAGTTTTTGCATTTTTAAATTTAAAGAGAATGCTAGTTTTGTGAAAAGTACAAAATTAACATTTTATTCATTCTTTGCTCTCTACATCTATATTCATAAACATTTTACATTCATGGTAATATATATGTGTGTGAAATGCAAAATAAAGAAAAGTAAATAATACGTTTAAAATTCATCCTATATCCAATTCGGAATAAACAATATGCTAAAACCGAAACTCGGAAGCTGCAAGAAAAAGAGGGACAAAACATGCCAAACCCAAAAAAGATAAAAGAAATTTAATGTTTCCCCGCATCGTTATAAGTATGTTGGTGTGACGGAAGAAATAAAAAATTAGCTTGTTTTTAAACCAATAAAGAACAAACAGATTGCAAGTTTAAAACTTAAAATTATCTTAGAAAATAATCAAGGTAATGTGTATCTTTATATGTCCAACCTCTACAGGCCGAAATAAGCAACAGCATAAAAATTGCAAAATTATAGAATAAAAACATAAAAAAAATTTTAAATATTATATTGAGCTTGGGCAACTGAGGCGTCCAAAAGTGCCAGAGTTTATCTGGTGTAATGCAGGGTTAGACATTCTCCAGCGTTGACCAAACATGTTAGATGGGCAATAGATCTGGAAAATGGGCAGGCCAGGGTGACAATGCAGTTTGGTGGGCTAAGAAAAAAGCTTAAACATTGCGTGCAGTGTGTGGTTGTGCACTGTATTGTTGAAATGAGGCTGCAGGCAAGCCCTGACGGTAAAGAAAGAGAACAGGCTGGTGACTGGCGAAGAAGGGCGGGGACACCTGATGTCTAATACTGGTAAACAGGTGTAAGTCCTATGCCCTCTCCAGTTCAGAGCAACAACTCCCAGGACAACAAGAGAGCCGCCCCATGAGTTTATATATTTTAAGCACAAGATCTTGCATAGCTATTCATTTCTACATTGGTTATAGTAGCGTTTGTAGTACAGAGTGGCATCCCCGGCATTCAAAGGAATACAGGCTGTAAAACCTCAGAGATGTACCATTAGCTGGTAAGTGTATAAGGTATTTCTCCCTCCTTCTTCGCATGCCTTCGTGGTGTAGTGGTCAGCACGCTGGGCACGCATTCCAGAGGTCCGTGTTTCGGGTCCCGGCGAAGGTGTTGCTCCTTTTTCATGACTCCTGTTTCAAAAAATACCTAATGTCTCTACAAGTGTACTAATAACGCGTACTAGGGGATCGGGATTGGAATCCAAAACAGTCCTACACCATAACACCGGCTGCAGGACCAGTATGACGATGCAAAACACAACATTCCACAAACCTCTCTCCACGGTGTCTCCAAACTCTCATCCGACCGTTGTGATACGTCCGAAAAACACAATGTGCCATTTGAATGTCCTTCTCCGCCTCCGCCAATGCAAACGCAAATACCTGTGGTTTAAAGCTTAAGGTGATCGAAGCAGTAGATGATAACGGACAGTCCATTGTACTGTAAGCGAAGTCGAATTGTTTGTACACACACCCATTGTTGTGCTGCGGACTGCAATTCATTATGATATGGTTACGGATTGACAATGCACTCCATCAGTGCCATGCGTATATGATTCTGTTCCGTGAAATGGTGTGAGAAGGTCGCAATTACTCTTGTCCGTCAGTCGCTCCTTCTGCATCCACCGATTCCATATTCGCAATACTCTGTTGCTTGGTTACGTTCAAAAAAATTATTGATTTCTCAGAAGAAAAATCTGCAACCTCTGTATGGAACGATTCTCTTTCGATAGAACTCAGAAGCGTGCTCGAATCATGCTCATGTTTTTCTACGAGGCATACTGAAACTGAACACACAAAAAAAAAACCTCACAAGAGCACAATTTACTTCATTCAAAACGTCTATTTTTTCTCTCTTTATATACAGTTTGATAATGTCCATGCGGCAAGGGAATACCCAAAATATACGGTGAGCTAAAAATCATATCGATAGGTTGGTGGTAGGAGAAGAGGGGAGGCTACCTTCGGAACGTCCCTCGGCGTGTTCTTCCTCAAACGTGGGGCGGAAGCTTGATAGTTAGCTAGGCTCAGCAATTACTAACTGTTACACTGCAGAAATTCTGGCCTGGCTTCTATTACGTCTGTGAATCTAGAGGCAGCAGAGGCTTCTATTCCCCGAACAACACAAATTTGCTCAAAGCTCAATGCCGGGATTTCCGGGGATAATTGGTCCAATAAATTTATGCATTTTATTAGGTATATATATATATATATATATTGTTACGGAAATTATTTTATTAAATTATTTTGTATTTTTAAAATTATTTTGGATCTCCGTGCAATGCAGCCCGAGACTTATTTGATAGCAAGATATTTATCTGAAAGCTACGCCACAAAAGTTAAAATACAGGAGCATAATACAGGAGCAAAGTTAAAATACATCAGAAAAGCCGAGAAAATACCAGAATGTTCTCGTTAATTATTAAAAAGCTTACAAAAGACGGATTAAACCATTTCAGCTGAGTAGTTGCTTTAAGCGAACTGTAATTGTTCACTAAGTGCTGTTATTGATTGTAGCGAATTCCCGGTGAGATCGGACCAGCTTTTTCTGTCTTTTGAACTGAGTTCTATTCAACTTGTTAGTAGTTTAGAATATAACTACTGTGAGATAGTGCGATATTGTACGAATATCTTTTCTATCTAAGTATCTGAAGAAATTTCAGCATTTTGTCTTACTTCTGGGGATAAGAATAAATTTTATTAACTTTTTATTGACTTGTGTATTCAATATCGACTTGTTATCGACTTCTGCCCGCGACAGCACGTCTCTGTCATTACAATCCCTGGACAATATACATATTGATATTCAAAAGTAAGGTATGAATCTAGAAAGCCGTCCGGATGACCGGTACATAAATGCATAAGATACGTGCGAATTACTTGATGGCATAGCTGCAACAATCAACCTTATAGATTAGCTGTTAAAGTCACATGACCACTAACAACATCTCCAGCAAGATGGCGTGAGATACACAAGCAGCCAACGAATAAACTCTCTCCTCGCGAACTCCTCATTTACGCCCCGAATCACGTGACCTGTTTCCCTGGATAACCCAAGATTGAACTGATCTTCTGGACTCATCCAAAAAACGAACTTCTTTAACGGAGCAGGGAACTGCAATCATCTCAAGAGCTTTGAACTCTTTCATTATGAGATTTTGGATGAGAACAAATTTCTACGTCCCTACGCTGCATAATTATTAAAGGAAAATTATAACTTAGGCTCTTAGATTACTTAATTTTCTAATCTACTGCTGTAACTTTCTTTTAAGTTACAAAACGTAAGCAGCATACCTCTGCGACTTCACCTGGGTGAATGACCACCCAAGTGACCCACGGTCTCTCTATCATTGCGTCTTGCTAATCTTTCCTGACGAACTTTGCCATTTGTATAGTTGCAAATAGTACTCAAGATTGTCAATTGCACCTATTATAATTATTACTCGTATATTACTAGCTTTGAATTTTGTAAATATTTTATTTTAGCGGAATTTCCCTCGGCGTTTCACTACCAATGCCATGTCGGCTTATTGCTCACATGGCAAGCGGTCACGCCCCTTTCACCATCAACTCCTGCCCTCTCAGACCTACGGTTCGGAATCAGTCTACCTTCTGCGCCGTTTGTGTAATCACTTGATGACAGCCGAAACAAATCAAGCATTTTGGTTGATAATCACGGCAAAAAAGGAACTTTGAACTTGAAACTTGAACAAACATGCTCACTCAAGATTTACTGATAGCCGGTGCATGCGGCTGCATGTCCTCTCCCGATAACGGACGGTTACCTTTGTCCTCAGGGATCATCACTATCATGAAACAAGCAAAATTATGCGCCGTTGCAGGCAGCACGATAAGCAAGCCATAACTCAGTATTGGTATTAGTATTGGTAAGAGAAGATCAGTTCCACCTTTGAAATGTGAAAGGAGGCTAGCGTATGGAAGAAAGAAATAGAAATCGTGTATTTCTTTGAACAATGCGTTTGTCTGGTACTAAAATACCAAAGGTTAGATCACAGTCCTACGCCAATAAAGGACTGAGTTTTCACTCTCGACTGAATGTTCTCAAAGGACACGATGTGAAAACTATTCACAAGCTGTTTGATAAATGTCCAACGGACAAGCAGCGTGGCCGATGATCCGGTAGGAAGTTTTGGTTTCAAATAAACTGTAATTACTCCTGAAAATGTCGCAACTGTTTCTGGAATTATTAAACAAAATCAAAGGAAATCCCTTTGAAGAATTGCAGCTAAGATTGGTGTGAAGCGTTCTAGCACGCAGAAAATACTGTCAAACAGCCTGGACATGTTTTCATTGAAAATCTAAAGTCATCAGCGGCTAGCGTACAGCGCCATCTGTTTTCAGTGTTTGTCAATATTACCTGTATATTTCTCTATAACAATCTTACAGCTTTTACATTAAATATACCACTTGTTGTATTCCTCTATCGATCTTTGTTTCCGAAATTTTTAATTTTGGAATCAGGAATTCCTTTGCTGGACACCTTGTACAAACGTTCTTGCCTTCTCCAGAAATCGAACCCAAGCTCAACGAACGATACAGCGGGAATATTAACCTCTATACCGATCAGGGCGGCTTTGGAAATTTCTTATAATTCTATTTCATGTCTTTTATTCTTCTTCTTATGCTTTTATTTTCGTAGAAGCTTTATTTTTGTTTACAAATTGATATTCAAACAAAGGCCGTTTTGATTTGGTTTCACAAAATTAAATAGTTCTATAATGGAGACATTTTTAGACGAAAAATAAGATGTTACATACACAAGTATTTCGGAGAAATACGAGTATAAAGTCTTTTTCTTGGATCGATTAAACTTATTCAAGCTATGTTATTTCTCCGATCAGAATGTTGTGCCTAAAAATGAAAAATGTATATCGTAATTATTTTGAGATTAAATGGTAATGTAGATTTAACCTATTTCGGCATCCAGGCTTAGCGAACTTAAGAATTTAATTTGTTTAAGGGAAATCTTTCGAATCAAGAAAAACTTTCTTTCCGTTTGAATTACTTAAGAAAATACTTTTGTTCCGTTGTTTTATGATTCCAAGCCAGCTGAATAAAAATTCGTTGTTTAATATATTTACAAATTTCGTCATTCACGAAATCTTTGTTATCGAAGACAATCCTCTTTCTATTCACAGATGATCGAAAACTAATCCGGAGTGCCGAGATTTGTTCTTGTTCATTTTATAAATTTAGAAACTGATGATCTTTTTTAAATTTATAAAATGAATTTGGGCAGAGAAGATAAACTGAAGGAAGGATCAGTTCTGAGTAGCGAATATTAAATGAATTACATTTCAAACCCGAGAATTGATTTTCCATATGACCTTTTCCGTTTCGTTATTCAAATTGCAAATTTTTTCCTAGAATATTTTCTTTCCTGCTTGTGTGATATTTCTTTGGTTGCTGATAAACGGATAGCATTCTCGAAATATTTTTATCACTTTTAAATTGAAATTAAATACAGAGAAATAAGGACTTGGAATTACACACGATATTATAAAAACGAAAACAAAAGGCAAGAAATTTGACGAAAAGGTAGTGGTGCATCCACTGGGGCAGGAGAGGCTAAACATTTCAGAGTCTCAAGCCAAAAAGTAAAGTAAAATAAAAAATAATAAAATCAATTTCAAGCAATGAATGATTTATATTCAGCTCTGCATTTTTGTATTTTTCACTTTTTCTCACACCCTCCCCATCAAAAAACCACACACGCACACGCTACCGTAGGGTATCAATAATACAGGGAAGGATTTAAAACCCTTTTTTGTTTCCTAATAAAATATGCATGTAAATTTGAATTCTTAACGTTACTTTCACTAGTGCCTTAAGTTGTCATTTTAATTTGATTATTTCAAATCATTCTTAAAAACAGTAACTGCTTATAATAAATCTTTCTGTGCTGCGTCAGAACTAATCTTCTTCAGATCAGTTTTACATAATGCTCATGACTCAGATACATAACCTTCAGACAATAATAATCTTAAATTTGTAAATCGGAGCCTAAAATTAACCAGTCAAAATGAAACTTAACCCAAATTAAATCATTCTGAAACCGGGTTTTCATCTTAGGTATGTCGCATCCTTTTTCTTTCTTCTGTACTATCAACTTGTTTCCAGCCTGATGTCCTTTTCCCCATTGAAATGAGTTGTTATGCAGATGTAGATAAATCACAAATGTAGTCAAGAACGAGCGCGCAGACTGCGCCCATTATGCTCTGTAATTCGAGTTATGAATGGGTTTCTCAAGAACAAAAAAATGTTAAATTGGCCAGTACGACTAACATCTTTTATCTACCGATCTCCGTCACACCGAAAATATTGCTCCCTACTGCAGCAGTATTTTCTAAATTATTTATATATATGAAGATTTTGGAAATATTTGGAAATGAGATATCGAAGCATGAGGCATAACTGCAGATGTAGCAGATCCAATAAAAATGCCGTAGCAGATTTAAATAATATTTGTTTTATTTTAGTTAAAGATTTTGCGGCTCCAAATAACTTGGCACACTATTCGTGCTTGTTGCAGAACAGTGCATTTGCATTTTTGATAGTGTAGCGATAAGAAGAGAGCAGCAAGCAGAAGTCTAGCTTGGACAAGGAGCAGGAGCGAAGTGCGTTGTGTTCAGAATGGAAACTTAATTAAGAATGGGTTAGTTTCGGTTTCAATGCCGTTCGTTTGGATAATTCATAAATCTCTAAAAGTATTATTGGCTGAAGAGTTATCGGAGAGAAATACTCAAATTAAAATGAAGAATGAAGGAACTGTTATTAATTTAAGTTATAATTTTGATTTACTTATATGTATCTTACAAAATGTGCATGTGGCTGTGTAAGATATAAAATATGAATTAAGAATAAAATATAAAATATGACTACCGAACTGCACTATCAAGGATCCCGGATTCGAATCCCGGAGAAAGCATGCCTGTAATTGTCGGTCCCTTCGTAGGAGGCAACGGTGGCCGCCTATCAGGTGCCTCCACAATAAAATGGCCACCACTTCTGGTCATGACATGCAAAATAGACAATACTAAAAAGGCAAGGGCCCGCCATTGGATTAAAAAAAAGTTCAAGCGATTAAGTCACCATACTGGAATTACTTGAAACAGATTTCAGTCTGAAATTTTAGTATTTAGCTATTAATAGGTTTGAATTACAAAGTGTATTTACAAAAAATTTCTCGCAATCGCCAGCATTTAGGAGCAATGATTTTTTTTGCATCGTTATTATTACTATTTATGTATGTTTTGATAAATATTTAGTAACTAAAGTTAAAAATTTAATTTAAAATATTTATTTTTTAAAAAGACTTTTATTTTGGTTAAAAAAATAGTCCTGTCAGCTATTTTAGATCGTGCAAATTACGTTTGAGATCATTGCCATGCATAATTTCAAATGCAAGCTTACAGTAAGTTGATAACAAATAAGTTGACTGTTTTTATAATTTTAGACGGGAACTTTCTTCTTCCATGTATTTGGCTGTTTGAATGTGAATTGCATTTTTTTTATATGTGGGATATTTTTAACGGGAATTTTGTTTTTACACTGACACGGTACATTGTAATATACCTGCTTGCTGGTTTTTCAGTATTACAGAAGAAATGTTTGAACTAGTTACGTTTTACTTTTTTAGTTGCTGTGGCCTATAGAAGATGCGGGGAAGATGGCTTATGGGCTCAAGGTACGTGGACCAATTACAGCGAATGTGAGAAGCTGGACATCAGGGTAAGTAATTAGTAATTACTTATTTCACCTTTAATAAGATGAAATAAGCTTTTTTCAACAACAATTTATTTCCAGTAAGTACCGGAGGCGGATTAACTGGATGCGAATTCACAGAATTGTGGGTTAACCAAACCTCCTTTAATAAAATGTTACGTGTATTTATTGCAGAACGGTGGAAAAACTGCTTTCAGAATAAAGCAAAATTTGTACGGGAAATGCAAAAAAGAGAAGAAACTGCGTGGAATATTAGAATGAGAGCAGACGATGTCACAATATTCAGGAGTTTTGATCCACAACAGTACATTATTTAATAGTATAAAATTCAGAATATGTATAAAAAACTAATTAAAAAATTAAAAAGTTAGTGTAATAAAACTAGCTTGACTATTGTAATAAAGTAAATAATCATACAAATAATAATCGTAAAAATAAATTAATTTTGTAAACACTTTTATAATTTTTTGTGCGTTTTTTGTCAATAATAAATTTTTTGTAAATAAATTAATTATTACTTTAAAAATATAATTAATTATACTAAATAGCTCAAAAATAAATAAACATAAATTAATTATTGCAAAAATGTTTGTAATTTTTTGTAAATTTATTGTAAAATATTATTATCGTTATTCTAAAAGTTTAACTAATACCTTGCGTTAAATGCTGCTAATTTAATTTACGAAACCATATAAAATTATGCTCCAAATCTATATGCTTCAAACTACAGATAAATTATGAATACTATTTTCTCTATTATTTATAATCCAGGTTATTCATATTTTCTGTGTGTTTCTTAACTGCTTTCGGATTAACTGCGATTTTACTTTAATCGTGGATCTAGTCCCCCCTGTTAACCGGAGTAGTACTAGGGTATCGTTTGTGTGGTAAAATTTAAGTAATAATTTTTTCACGTTACTAAAATTAGGTGTTACGTATTGTAACATAAATAAACTTTTAGTTAATTACCTGTCTTTTAATTTTAAGACACAGTTATTCCTTTCTTCTAGTGTATAAGAGTTATTTTGTTATCCGAGTTATACATTTTTACTTTTACAGCAAATATGTGCAATTCCCTTTTCAGTAAATCCTGCTATTTCTACATTGCTGAGAACTAGAGGTTTGTTGATGTCTTTTAAATAATCATGCCAAGCATAAACAAGGAAAAATTGATATTTTTTTATCAAAGAACTTTCCGGTATACAGTACAATAGATAACTAAGCATAGCTCAACGAGAACGTGCATTGTAGTGAAGAAACGTATTCCCAAAATCACCCAATCCTTGGTTTCCTTTGTTTAATTATGGTTTAAATTATTATGGTTCCTTTGTTTAATTATGGCTTTTTTTAACTGGTTTCTTTTGTTTAGTTATGGCAAGGCACGCGAGACCATCTGCCCAAGGGAAGGGATGCCTTTGTTTTTAACGCTAAGTCTTCGAGCCTCTAAATTTCAAAACTGATTAATATTTACTCTTCCTAACTCTCGGAGCTATATTTGCATAGTGTAACACAGGCACGGGTTTGGTGTAGCGTCAGCTTATGGAAAGTTCCAGAAACATGGGCCGTATATCTTCAAAAACCCGTTTTCTCGAATCTTCCAGAAAGTAGCTAAGTTAATTACGAAATATCGTCAACCTGAGGGGAACATTTGTCGCCAAGGCCCATCATGAGCATATCTGCTTATGTTGTGTTCCGGTTGACCTACTTTTACTATTTAAACATTTTTGGACTCAGAATTGAAAGATTTATCATTGCATGTAGGAAACAAACATTTAAATACAAAATATATCGTTATAAGTTCTATTAAAAACATCGAAAACACCTAATGTTTCTACTAAAGAAAGCAACACATAATGTTACAACAATATAATAAAATGATTTGACACATTTACAGATATTTAAAACGATATTTTAGTTGTTATTCTTGATTTTTTTCTAGCCCATTTCCTAAGGCAGAATCGTTTTAATCGTTCTTTAATTTTAAAATAAACTTAGTTACATTTCAAAGCACTCTGTATTGATTGCTTTAAGTAACCGTATCTCGATGAAAATAACAAATTAGAAATTACGGTGTAAAATATTGAAGACTTTTACAAGGGCTTTAAAAACCTGAGAATCTCTCATTTTCCAAAAATATTTTTAAAAACTTGTTGTTGTTGTTGTTGTTACCAATCTCACTTGTCTGGCAAAGGTCAGCACAAGCCCATGACATTCATCGTGGCAAAGTCTCAAATACACCAGTCGTTGGCAGCCTTGAGCACCATATAGGTGACAGCCCGACTTTAGCACAGTTCCGCCCCCAATTTTGAGAGAAAGCACCAGGGGGCACGGGTCCGTAGATGTCCCATCTCTCTTTGCTTACAACCAGCCTCTCAAGAGGACTTTCGGCTCTCCGCATATTTAGAGTACCCCCATGCCGCATAGACATTGTTCATTTACAAAGATCCATGCCTTCTCTGGAATTCGAATCCGGGCCCTTCGGTACGGTAGCCAGTGTCGCTAACCACTATCCCGGTTGGGCAGCTTTTAAGAAACTGGCACGTGGAAAAAAAAACGAAAACCTTGAGAGTTTCCAAAGAAACTGACAGTTTTTAATACTGTATATTTCATCGTCGTTACTTGGAACAAAGTTAAAATTTATTTTTCTCTGGCGAAAGACAGAATTCCTCCTTTGTGGTGATATCGCAAAGAAAGAAAATTCTGCTGATGAAGAGATAGAAACGCCATGTTTTCTTGAAGTTGATTCTGGTGTTCGAGATTTTCAAACTTTAAGTATAGAAAGTATAGAACAATGACTACACAGGGAAAAAAATTGAAGGCTGTCAGATTTTATCAAACTAGAACTTTCTGAATAGTGTGACTTAAGAAAGACCTAAAGAAATGAAGGGAAGGAGAAGTGACAACAAAAGAGAAAGAACGTTCGAGCACTGAATATATATACAAGCTATTGGATGATATGTGTCGAAAACGTTGAGTTCGAGTTTAATATTATCATAATTTCACGGAGTATGTTTTTAATATAATCTAAAGATTGTGAGGATGGCTTTCAAAACAAGAAACTGAAGTAAAGCAAGAACAAAATGTACGTAGAGTTTTAAGTTTTCTCTAAGAGAAAAACCTAGAACTCTGCGTAACATCTTTGCCCCTAAACCGTACCTATGACAATATACTGTGTTGGATTTAAGTGCCAGGTCAACTGAAATTCATCCTCTCAGTCTAAGTCCGTAGGGTTCTCTTTCTTTCTATAGGCCTTTTTTATTTTTTTTTTTCCTCTCCATTACTTTTGGACCATTTATTTTTAATTTTATTTTGTCCCATATTTTCTTTCCTGGCCTTAGAACTCATATAAAATATACGAAGTTCCTTTTTACTTTCCTCTGAAATACGAAATTGCCCCCTTTCTATATATCTTTCCTTCGCACCCTAGCTTGATTTTTCGCCCATCGGTGCAGAAAGACTTAGCGGATGCAAAACAAGACATCTGTCTGCTTTGTCTATCTGTCTGTCCGTGGTGTTCTAGACGAGTTTTCGCTTTCTCCTTGTACGGTTTTTTATTTATTAATCAGTTATCTTATTATTTTTGCCTTTACTTTCTTCGGCTGCCGCCAGGCAGATTGCATGATTTATACTATTATTGTTTTTATTATTATTATTATGGGTATAAAATTTTTTTAATTATAAGTTTAAATATTAAAAGATTAAAAGACAAATTTCGTAATTTCTGTGATATCCAAATTTTTCCCCTATGTTAAAAAATTGCAAAACAAAAATATTTGCGTCACGTAAAACATTTTTGTAATTAGCAGTTTATTGTTTAGGACCAATGCTTGCGAAAATAAAGGCCGAGTCAAGACTGCTGTACGCACGGTGCATAGAACACATAGAACAATACCAAAAACAGGTTTTTACTTCCCTCGTATAAAGTAAAGAATGCACTGTAATCACAAAAAATTTTGGGTATCGTATTTCAATAGAAATATCTATTTTGACTGTTCAAGAATCCATTTGGGCGATATTTTTGCGTCCCCATGGATAGAATAAAGCATTCTTTTTTCCAAATTGGATTGTAAAATGGATTTCAAATGGATTCAAAAGGAATTTTTTTGTATCGTCTGCACTCACTTATGTATCTTGCGTAACTCAAAAACGATTAGAACCTTAGAAGGTTTAAATTGTGTACATGGGTACTCGGCCTTTATTTTCGCAGTCGTTGGTCATAGTCATATACTTTCAATTACAAAAGTGTTTTAAGTGACAAAAATATTCATATTTTGGCAATGTTAGATTTAAAAAAAATTTCATTTTCGACAAATAACGAAATCTAACCTTTAATGCGGTCTCCCAGTTCCTATACTTATATAAGGGAAAGTTGTTTTGCTCGTTATGGAAAAGTAAAATTGCAAGAAAATTGACTCCCGTACAAAAACGTAGACCGAGATATTTAATTTCAAAATTTTTAAAATTTTTTGTATCATTTTCAACTTGCCTTAAGGTTGTGTGTGTCGTGACTTTATCTCACCTGTCTGACATTAGCGTCAGAACAAGTCCACGAAATTCATCGTGGCAAAGAGTGCAAGAGCGTTGACACCATATAGATGACAGTACGACTTCGCTCAGTTCTGCCCCCAGTTTTGATGGAGAACATCCCGAGAAGACGGGTTCGAGGGTCTCTCACACCTCTTTCCGTACCACCAACCTCTCAAAAGAACTTTCGTTTCGCCGCATATTTAGAATGCCCCCCTACCGAACGGACAATATACATATACAAACATCCGTGCCTTCTCCTGAATTCGAATCCTGATCCTTCGGTACCGCAGTAGGCTCCCCTAACCACTATACCGTCAGGGCGGCTGCCTTGAGTTTAATTAAGTTAGACTAATTCGCGTGAAATTCAAATTAAATGAAGTGCAGCAAAAAATGTGTATAATTTAACAGGCCGTACCAGGAAGTTATGTGTTCACATCAGATTTTTTATTTTAATTTCTTTTTTTTTCGGGCATCCATGGAGCAGGGTTTTATAACTTACAATTCGTAAACGAACACTGAAGTTAATTTTTCATAAAATGTCCTGGCTTTTCTTTCCGAAAATACCATGGTAATACAATTCTAGGTATATTGTTCAGGCTTCAGAACAATACAGTGCTATCGCATTGGGCAAAAATATTTTACTATCACTGTTTCTGTTCAAGCTTCATAACATATGACAGATAATAATAGTATATGCTAATAATATTGTCCGAGTTGCATAACATTGACCGATAACATAACACGTGATAGATACAACTATTTTCTTATCCACATTTAATTGCGAGCTTTAAGTAATGAACATGGGATATTGTAAAAGCAGTAATTACGGAATTAAATTTAGTATTTACTCGAGTTTGTTTTAAACTGTCGCAGAGGCTATCAAGCGAGCGCTGTCAGTTATATTTTAAAATTTCTATCAGCACGCTTAGCTTGTGAATAAGATACTTGTCTACATGCAATGCGTTACGTCCGGAAGAATTCAATATTCCATACTTTGTGAACACGATGCATCTAGAACTGACATTCTGTTTTTATTTCAAAACTTTGTAAATTATCTACGAAGTCAAAATTCAAGCAGCAACAAAATCGTTTTCGTCAGTCTCAACTCCGTAGATTTTTTGCCCAGCAACATGCATAAGTGGGTACCATAGCACGCCATTTTTTGTGCGTAGTTTTGGGATAAAATGCAGCGTTTCATCAATTTCGGCATTCTCTTGGTGAGACATCATGTGAGGTTTATCTACTTATTTTTAACTGTTAGTTAATTTTAAATTTTAGTACTTTCCTATCACTCTCTTTTCATGCCAGAATGTAAATAAGATAGCGAGCGTTTATTCAGATTAAAGTAGAAAGAAGTACTATTTAAACAAGAGTTTCGGAAGTTAGTTTAGAGTGTGTCTGCCTATTCCAGGCCACGTTGTGCCGTGATTTAAACAACTTGATTTAGTGGCGTTGAGTACTACTAGCCATTTGGCTTTGTCTCGCCAGTTTTCTACAAACCACAGCCTTGCTGCGCGTTAAATTATCCTGTGAGCCGTTATTCTAATCTACCAAATTTTTGAATCTGGTAATCGTTACGTATTTCTGTTGAATCATAAGTAATCATAAGTGCTTGGCTTGAGTAAACCCATGTTGGGTAACTCTTGTGTTAGAATAAAAGGGCTTCTGTCTTTTGTTTTGTTACACAAGGTTAGAAGATAATTCTTCAATAGCCTTTTTAAAGTCTATTGTGTATGCTCCTTAAGAAAAATAGGCTTTAAAACTAATTTTACAGCACCATAACGTTACTTTTTTTTATTTTGTGCAATAAAATTTCAGTATCGCTTCTCCGATGGCTGGTATGTTATTTTCTCAGCATTGTAGGCTTCATATATTTTGGAACTTTGAAAATGTGAAGACACCACATGTGCCAGAAAATGCAACACAGATTTTTTTTTTAAATCTGAGAGTCGCCAACAAGAAGTAGCTCATATCCCAATATATGACACATCTTTAAGGTAGGTGTTTTATGCAATACAAAACCCGAATCCCGATACATAAAATGGCTGTACACTCTTTGTAATGGTGGACTCTGCATGAACGATAAAACTGTTTTCTACAGCATCATTAAAAATACTTAAACTCATATCCTCCTAATGTTATTATAGTACAACCACCATATTTTCTAAAATAATTTTTAAAAAATAAGTAACAATTTTGTTATTTGCAAAAATTATTACCGATATGTTAACTACATGACAAGCAAATAAAACTTTTGCCGACTACTTTTTCTAGACTTTGTAGAGACATTAGGTTATTCCGAAGCAGCAGACATGAAAAATGAGCAACGCCTTCACCGGAAATGGAACCACGGACCTCTCGGTTACGCGTCGAGCGTGCTGACCACTACAGCACAAAGGCATGCGAAGAAGGCGGGAGAAATACCTTATATACTCCCCCTTTTAGAGGGCGACTGGGATTTATTTTAAAATTAAAGAACGATTAAAACGATTCTACCTTAGGAAATGGGCCTGGAAAAAAATCAAGAATAACAACTAAAATATCTTTTAAAATCTGTAAATGTTTCAAATCATTTTATTATATTGTTGTTTTTTGTATTGTTGTAACATTATGTCTTGCTTGATTTACTTTGTAGAGACATTAAGTATTTTTGATATTAGGAAGCTAAAGAAATGAGCAATGTTCTCGCTGGGACTCGAACCACGGACTTCTCGAATACGTGCCGAACGTGCTGACCACTACACCACGAAGGCATGTGAAGAAGACGGGAGAAATACCTTGTAACTTAAATGGTTAAATAAGGATCTTTAGTTGATAATAATTTTCCTTTGTTTCCATGAGTTTTTCCAAATAAAAATTTTTGTTGACTACTTTTTTTAGCCTTAAATGGTTAAATAAAGATTTGTAGTTGATAATAATTTTCCATTGTTTCCATGGATTTTTAAAATTCTCTCATGAGCAGTAAGCTAGTTTGAAATATTTTAAAACCCAAACCGAAATATTTTAATTGAATGAAAAGTGATAATAGCAACAATAGCAATAATGCAATAGAAATTATCCTACATTTGCAACATTTGACTAAAAATTTATCTTTCCTTTATTGTAAAGTAAAGCAATTCGTGTTTCACAGTAATTTTTTTCCCATGAAAAGAAGGAATCTGTTTTAAGTCATTTTTTATACCGTGGAGAAAAATATTAAAGTTGCATTTTTAGAAGTCTTTCGGCTTTTAACCCTCCGAGCGTTACGGTTTAGACCTGAAATTTCGAAGTTTCTCAAAATGTCATGAATAAGTGGTATTTTCTTGATTTTAATTTAAAAAATGAATCTCTCATTTTGTACCTTGATTTCTTTACTTCCAATATACATCCAAACCGAAATAAGATACATTAAAATATAGCAGAAATTTTCATGTGTAATGAATATAGAAGGCAGCTTTCTATACGGAATAATCCGGCCGTAACGTGAAGCAATGTTCTTTCTTACAAATGATCGAGATTCAGAATGGAGGCTGATTCTCGGCGTACCTATATCTGGAGAGAGTCTGGAAAAGGATACTATGCATCAGAGGAAAGGATCATTACGGTGAGAGAAATGTGATGGTTTTGGAAGGCATTGTGTTGGACGGCAGCACACCCTTGCTTGTGTTTGACCGAGGCTCTTTAATTGCCGTTACGTACAGAGAGAACATCGTAGACGTCTATATTCGACTTCTCAGGGGTGCAACTCGTTCCGAGTTCTGTTAATGGACGATAACACTGATCTAAATAGGGCGCAGCTGGTCCACGATTACTTAGAAAGTGAAGATATTCGCTTCATGGAATGGTAAGCCAGATCTCCTGAGCATATCTGGGACGCTATTGGGAGGGAAATCTCATCTCGCCATCCCCCTCCGAGAACCATCCCAGAGTTGAAAACTGTCTTCCTACAGGAGTGGGTTCAAATGACACAGTGACTCCTCAATCGCTTCCTGCCTAGTATGCCAGATGGGCGACCTGTCTGGCTGTGAAAAAATACCGTACCCCATACTTGAATGATTTTAGTTTTACATGACTGCGTGGATTTCGGAGATCCCTGTACTGTCAGCTTTACCGATAATCATGATCATATAAAATGACTTTTGAATTCTAAATTTCTTTCTCTGTTTTAAATGTATATTCGTCTCTAACTTCATTAAAATCTGTCCTTTAGTTTATCAGAAATTCGACATTATTTTGCACGTGTGTAGATCTGGAACCCACGTGTACTAAGATTGAAACTTATGCGTTCAGAAACTCACGTTTTGATATTCTCACCGATTGCCTGAGACATAATATTCGCTTAATATTAAACGCTGTCTGAACTATACGAGTCTTGATTGGAACCATTTTTGTCTTTCATAATTTTCATGTCATTTCATAATATTCATGAAAAATTAAATGTTGTTTCCTTTCTCTGTTTCCTAAAAATGCATATTGATCCCGATTTCATGCTTAAACATCACGATTTGATTAAAAAAACTTCTGTTAGAATTGATTTCTTCCTGTTAATCGAATATACAACTTTGGATGTACCCAAGTCATTAACAACGTTTCGCTAATTCCTCCTTAAATCTACTGAGCCGAGTGTCTGTAAACCGGTCCATTCCATTCGAGGCGGAGCATTTGCAACCACTCTTGACTGTCCAAGGGCTTTAATGGGTCACTACTGTAAATACTTGTTTTCACCAAGATTCAAACATGTACTCTCTTGGTTTGCCCATGAGTCAAGTACTGTTGCGCCGTAAAACACGTTGACGATTCGTTTATAATTTCTGCTTAACGCTCATAAACTTAATCAGCCTTATAGTTCAACTGTTTAGAAGAATAAACGAAATAACGTTTCTTTAGTATTATGACGAAAAATAATTTCTGAAGGATTGCCATCGTCGCGCCACATTACAAATAAACCATAAGAAGTATTCTCAGAAACCTTTTATTTTATATTGCTTTCTTCATATTATCCTCTTCCATTTACAGCCCATCTTCTATATATGCAAGTTTTTTTTTCTAACTTTTGAGTGATTATGTTGTTCCAGTTCACAACATTTAGATTCTTACCGTCGAATTTGGCAATAAAATTTTACATGCACTCTTACTTTAAAGGAAAAAATATTAAACACCTACGATCGGTATGAAATATAAATAAAAAGTTGTTACGGGTTGGAAAAAAAGTGCGAAAGTTGCCTTAAATTCCTAATAGAATCTTGTCAAGTTAGGCTGTTAAATAACCTATATATCATAAAATCTTCTTCAAAAAGTGTTACTGAAATATTTTCTTTTGGAAGCATAAAATACTTTTAATAAGGTGGATATAACCAACGAAAGGGATGCCTTTCTTTATCATTCAACTGAATTTCTTGGACGTGCCGTTAGAAATGTCGGAAAACGTAGAAATGGAAAGATCTATTTTTGAGAATATATAGATTCTGCCAGAAACATGACTCAGCTCCGTCTGTTTTTTTCCACTTTGAAAATTTGTTTAATGGTGCTGCACAAAATGCATTATTTAGGAAGGGATTGCTTTAATAAATGCGTTTAAAAGAAGAGAAAGAACTGCAGTTAAATTAATTATAACATTATATTTTAAATATACAATACATATATATAAGAAATTAATTTTAAAAAGTTTTAAAAAGTTGCTGAAAAGTTATGTTATTTTAAAATAAATTTGCGATATTCTTTCGCTCAGGAGTATCAACATAGGAAGAGTTAAATATTTCTCTCAGTGGCTATCAAACGGATTTCAGTGCTATTTCGCTCTCAAAACTTTACTCCCTTTCCTTTCTGTTTCCCTGTACCTACTATAAATGTTTATTGTTATTCCCCATTTCGTGATTACTTCGAAGTTTTGATGAATTATCTCTGTAAAGATTTAAAATCAGGAACCATCTCGAGATATTTCAAAATGAACGTCTCACAACGTTGTTGAATCATTATATAGATCTATAGGTTTTACAAAGTTCATTTCGGAGCATGAAACACAAAATCAGGTATGCTATCTCCGAGATTCACATTCCGGTTTTTCCAGTTACACCACGAAGTCATGCCGTAAGGAAAGAAAAAACTGCTTACATCCCCCCCATTTAAAGCGCGAATGGGGAGGACAGGACCCAATCGACAAATCCTGGTGGTGACGGATTATTGTCCTCAACATTTTTTAGTTCGGACACCATTTTTAGAGTCACTAGAATTTTTGAAGGTAAGAAATGTGAGAAGGTCGAATAGTGTCCTTGCCGGGTGGATGTTTTTCCAAGTATACCATAAAGGCATGCGATAAGGAAAAAGGAAACTTCCTTTGCAAACTTCTCGAAATCTTGTAAGATGGTTACGCGTTAAGCTAAAACAATAATAATAACAGCAATAATAACAATGCCGCCCAACCAGGACGCCTTTTCTACGTCTACTACTTGAGCGAACAATATTGACTAAAATAAACCGGTATGGACAGCCGTCTTCAACTTATCGGAGAAAGCCATTCTGTGGTCCTCAGTTGATGGGCGAGTGGGTTCACTTGACTTTGTAAGGTTTTAGTTTAAACTAACAAAGTTTTATGTTAATTTCTCTTTCCTGTGAGCTCTTATTTCAACTTCTTGTTAGAATGAGAGCGTGTTTCAGCTTTATGCTAATTTGAGGTGGAGCCAAGTTTTTGTATTTAAAAGGTTAGCAAGGGATTTCTCGATGTGAGAGAGCTTTTAGTCTCAGATCACTGCGGCTCTGTTCGACGTTCGCCTGACCAGCTAGTATTTAAATTCTAAGCCTTAGCACTGTTACTCTAATACTTATTGAAGTAATCTAAGTGCGTTAGTATTAGCTAAATCTTGCTACGCACCATTGATAGTTTAGCATAGAGGCCAACCTCGCGTTTATAGCTCTGAGAGCAACGACTGCTTAATTTCTACTCACTTTATTTTAAATTATTTGATTGTTCAGTTTAGACCCAAGGGCGGTCATTATTTTCTGTTATCCCTTCCGAGTTGGGAAGTGGCTGTAAATAGTGGTTTAATAAAAGGCTAATTTTAAACCCCTCTTACGTGCAGTTCTTCTACCACTTAACCACAGTTATTCTACCACAGAACATAGCTGCATTCAGTTCCCTGTTCAAGATCAGGACTTTAACACTATCACGACCATGTTCGCTAAAAGTATGCACAGAACACTCAGTCCTGACAACTTTATTGAAAGGGGACAAGTTAGACCAATCGCAGTACAGACGAGTGACAAAATTTATAGCGCGCGCTGGCTGAAGTTCTAGGAGTATTCTGCCATTATTTCACTAACTCACACGCTGCATTTGTAGTTCGAAAAAACGGCACAATACAGTTATTATGCCGAAAACCCAGGAGAATATGCTGCTGTGTTATGTGGAGGCAAATCCTGTTTTTTAAGGAGAAAGTTAACGCAGGAATTTAGGGCTCAGAAATAAAGAGAGATGTGGCATACCATAAAAGCAACGATAAATAGATAAGAGTAAATGAATTAAGCTTACTTAAAATCGTTTTAGAACTAAACAGTTTTAATCACTTAAATTTATAATATGATTAATTTGCATTGCAATCTAATTGCAAACTAAGTTTTTTCGTGATTGTTTTTTTCGTGCTTGCATTAAAAGTGTTTCACGCAACTTATTTTACAGTTAATATTAGAAAAATATTTCTTTAAGTAAGAAATTAGAAAGAAAATATTTCTTTCTTAATGTTTTTTCCCTTTCTTTTATTTTTTATTTCTATGAAAATTATTTCTTTCAGGAAAAGAAATAAAATTCATTCGCTCATTATAGTATGGCCGATTGCTGCTGCATTCAGCTACTACACGTGCATCAAAACGTTTTATTTTTAAAAACTTATCCTATAATTAACACGATAGAAAATAATTTTTCAATATAAAATATGTAACCAAAATTATAATAATCTATTCTGTACGTGTCATTAATTCGTATTGCAATTTTTATCATATATATATTAGTAATACTTTTTTTAGTATTACATTGCTGTTATTTTAATTTCTTATATATATATGAACTGCTCGTTTTAAATATTCTTCCTTCTCAAAAGATTTTATTTTGTGAAAATAATTAAAAGATAGTAATATTATATTCACAATGGAGGTACTAAAGTAAAGGTAATCAATGTAGGTCTCCTGCAGTTGAAGAAGTCTTTGTCAAACCAGCGTTTTAATACTTTGACACATTAAATAGAAAACTGCAATAATAATCATTATTTCTTTCACAATAGAAAATTGAGAACTCTGCTATAAACAATGAATTCTTAATTTTTTTTTTACACGTTTGCAAAGAAACAATCATTTTTTAGTACTAATAGATTACAAAAATACTATGTCATGAAGAAACCCTCAGTTTTATAGCATAGTTACTTTATAGCATAATACAATAATAGTGCAGTATAATTGTGCTAATAAGCATACGGTAGAGTCGCTGTACACAGGTAGTTCGGTCCGAGGTTCGAATCCTGCGAACGGACTGGCCGCATCGGCGTTTTCGTGGCTTTCCCCATGTGTAACGTTCATACGAGCCAGTTTTCCTCAGAAAATCCTCCCTTAGAAACCAGTTTTAAATAGTAATAAAAAAACACACACAGACAAAAAAGAAAAAAAAAACTCTGAAAACTTTTAGGTTTTATATTGCGTCCAACAACGCGTTTTTTTAACGTTTTGCGTGTTTCCTTTATTTATTAAATATCATGTTCTTCGCACATAAATCATAAAATTCAATTCAACAACATTATCACATAATTTAAAAAGAACATATCTTTAGAATTTCTGATACACAGTCTCGCGCACTAGAGATGAAAAAAAATTTTTTTTTTTCTTTTTTTAGGAAAATATGAAATCGATAATAAAACAAATTTTCAGTTCCAAATTTGTGTTTCTAGATGCCTATATTTGGATGAAGGATTACGTTATTCAAAATTTGAGGGCTCTAGGTACCGTTGTTTTATCACAATGCGAGAAACATTTGCACATTTATACAGATTCCTCATTATTTAATTTCTTTAAATATAATACAGTGCGATAAAATTTGGTGGCAAAAATTTGAAAAGTGAAACGCCATTTATAGTGAAACGTCACAAAATGCCAAAAAGAAAATTAATAGCCCTTCTGAGCAAACGCACTTTGGGCTAAAAGTTATTTTTAAAAGTATCACATTAGTAATAATACTACTACTGAATATTATGAAACTTTTAATAATATGTATTATAAAACTTTTTTATAGTTTTATAATATTTTTTTTTTCATTTTTATTTTACAGTAATGGGAATTTCGCGTAATAATAAACGACATTCCTTATTGTGTTCCCAATATTGTTCGTAAGATATTCCCTCTGTTATATTTTAAAATAAACATAATTCTTAATGTACATAAATCGAGTAGACGTTTCTCGCATGTCTATATTATTATTAACTGAAGAAGGATTCTGTGCTAGATAAATATTTATTATCTTCTACATTTTCAAACTATATAATTACAATATATATCTATAATTTCAGGAAAAGCATAAGTAACCTTTCTGTCAGTAGAAATTGCGTTCGTGTTTTCTTAATGTGGCTCCAAATACTCTCTCAGTTCATCGCAAATCAAAATATAAATTTTGGCAATCTGAAATATGCAATAAAAACATTTACTGGGACAGCAAACGCGTCAACATATTTTCTATAAATTCGCCGCCTATCCAGAGATCTGCGACCGTATTCTTCGTTTAAATAAGAAAAAATTAGCTGCAAAAACACATACAAAGCAATTATATACACTCACGTTTGTGAAAATTGCAACACCATGAAGGACTTACGCGAGTGAGCTGAAATTTTCAGGAAATGCAAAGTAGCGCATGATATGCAAATGATTAGAATTGCAAATCCGTAGCGCATGCGTATGCTGAGCAGCGCCCTCTGAACGGCTGATGGATCCGAATAAATAGACGGCTGTAGCGAGGCGTGTATGGTTATCGGTGGTTATCTGCTAGTGGTAAACGTTAACTCAATCTGTACTTATGCCTCGTCGACGAAAGAGAGCGAGATTTGAACAACTTACAGAGTTTGAACGAGGGAGAATCATCGGCCTTCGTGAAGCTGGATTGTCGTATCGTGCAGTAGCCTCTCGTGTGCAGCGTAACAGCAGCACAGTGATGCGCGTTTGGAAGCAGTGGACGGACGAGTGTCGGACAACTCGGAAATCCGGGAGTGGACCCCGAAATGTGACGTCAGCTCGCGATGATAGACACCTGGTCCGCATGGCGCGGACGGACCGTACAGCTTCCTCTAGACAATTGGCAGCACTGTGGTCAATAGCTACAGGTGTTTCATTGTGTGCTTCATCAATTCGTAGACGTCTGCTGCAGTGTGGACTGCGCGCACGGACTCCTTTATACAGGATCCCCCTAACGCACGACCATCGCCGCCTGCGGCTACAATGGGCCAATCAGCATAGAGACTGGCGTGCTGATTGGCAGCATGTCGTGTTTTCTGACGAATCCCGCTTTAATTTGTGGTACCATGATGGCCGCATTCGTGTCAGACGCTATGCCGGTGAACGCCACCTTCCGGAGTGCATTATCGAACGCCACAGTGGACGAACACCCGGAGTTATGGTCTGGGGCGCCATAGCATATCATAGACGATCTCAATTGCTACGAATTGTGGGCAATCTGAACAGCAACCGGTATATCCGTGAAGTTCTACAGCCCGAAGCTGTTCCCTTCCTTCAAAGCTTGCCAGGCGCTGTATTTCAACAGGACAATGCCCGCCCTCATACTGCTCGGATTGTTAAATCCTTCTTTGCAGCGCAGCAGGTACAGCTTCTTCCTTGGCCTGCGTGTTCCCCGGATATGTCTCCAATTGAACATGTGTGGGATGTCATTGGTCGGCGTCTTGCTCGTGATCCTCGTCCTGTTGCGTCTGCAGACGAACTTTGGGTACGCGTACAAACGATATGGAATGCTCTTCCTCAGTCAGACATTCAAACTTTGTTTGACTCCATGCCACGTCGTGTAGCAGCACTTATTGCGGCGCGTGGTGGCCACACAAAATACTGATTCTGATCTCTTGTTCTTGTTTGTTTGCTTTGAACATTTAATCATTTATTTGTACCACTACCACTCAACTGTGTATTAAATTGCATTCAATTATAACGATTCCTTCTTGGTGTTGCAATTTTCACAAACGTGAGTGTAGTTAGAACGTCAACTGCACAAGCCTGATTGACGACTGGGAGACACTTTTCCCAAGGCTATCTTGAAGGGAGATGGCCTTGCTTTTCCCCGCGCTTCCGACGACTTCCGTACTCAGAGAATATGGAATGTCAGACAGACCTATTTTTCACTAGCAGCGACTTCTGGCGGTTTACAAACTGCTTTCGATTCTCTGAGCGCAGAATAGGCGTCCAGGACACTGGTTAAGAACGTTGACTGCCCTACCGAAAGGCCCAAATTCGAATCCCGGAGAAGGCAGGGATGTTTGTAAATGTATAGTGTCCGTGCGGCATGGAGGCACTCTAAATATTCGGGAAGCCGAAAGGAAGAAGGGGAAGAGGGGTGGGAGACTCTCGGGCCCGTGTTCTCAGGATGTATTGTGTCCCAAGGCAATATTAATATACTTTCTCTGTTGTGAAAGTATTCAGATAGTAGGTAAGTAAAACAACGCTTACCTGAATCATTGGGACACATCAGTTGTTTGTTTCCGGATTATCTAAAGTGTTCGAGTCGACTCTTTATACTACGTAAAACATCAGAGGTTCAGGATCAGCTTTTTCTATATTATATTTATTCTGTGCACAAGTTTTACAGATACCTTATGAAAAATATCAAAACTGGACATACAGTTTTTTAAACATTTAAAAACTAACAAAGAGAATATACATTACATCATAAATCCTCGAGCAGGCGGTGAAAACTTACATAATCGTTTCCTTTCAGTTCACTCCGTTACGTGCGTGCATGCGAAAAACTGAATTCAAAGGGTAGAAACATCACGTATCGCAACAGGATGTTCTCGATCCAAATCTGGGCGGAACTGAGCAAAGTCCTGCTGTTACCCGTATGGTGCTCAAGGCTGTTGACAACAACAGGCGCAGTCTTGACCTTCTTACCGCGATGAGTTTCGTGTGCTTCTTCTGATGTTACTCTTAGACAAATGACTACACAGTCACCACACAATAATAATTATGTAATATTTTCTTCGGGAAAATAACATTTTTACTCTCCTACTTGGGTTTGGAATTTATGGGTCAGTGTTAGTTTTAATGAAATTTGCGTATAAGTTCGCAATCAATGATTCACTCTTTTCATGCCCATTTACGAAATGCGAGGTGAATGTTAACACCACCATTTTAACATATCTGTATAAAAAATTTCAAGGATGGTTTTAGGCCATCCTGAGTACGCAGTATACAGTTATAGTTCGAAATAAGTCAATAAAGCATTCCATTCCCTTTTCTTCATAAGCTAATCTTCTGATTAATGCAAAATCCTGGTCTTAAAAGCAGCGTGTCTTAAATTTTAGTCCCGCCGTTCATCATGAGTTTCCGAAATCAGCAGATCTTCTTCCCATTAATTGGCAATTAACGGAACATCCTTTTCTCTATTCATCAGCCCCTGAGGTAAACTTTAACCTTTCTGGATTTACAATGGAATGATGCCAGAGCATTATAGACTGCGCCTGGTCGAATTCAATAAAGAGCTCACGCAATCGTTGGATAGAGGTGACTTTTGATTTAACACCTAATTATGATTCTAATTAGGAAACCGCTATCTCTGACTGTTGCATCTGCAAAATTTATAACATTTTTGCTTTCACTTAACATGTGCCGAACGGAGCTGGAATTTTAAAGTACAGTAGAATTAACCGACTTCTATCAATCGATGTCTTGGTTAACCGAGTGGGCAATAACCTGAAAGAACTCGTTGGAAAAATGTCGTATCATCTGAATGGGTACAGCAATAATCAATGATAAGTCGTTTAATGACCTATTTAAATATGGCAAAGCACAAAACAGGAAAAGAAATGTTTTTATAGCAAATTGGCTCCTGTTCATGTTACATATGGAAAAACCATGAAAAACTCCCACGTAACCATCCCGTTCATTTATGATCGAACGCGGGTTTGAAGATCAGTATTCTGCGATCTTGTCCATCAACCATTTTTGGGATCACGTTCTTTAGAACTCTTCATTATCGATTTATTCTTACGCATTTAGCTACATTTCAGTCATGTTTCGTTTCGTTTTGTTCAATTTAGACATTTAAAAAATTCCTGTAAATAAAAAAAAACTTGAGAGTTTTCCAAACTGTGATTACAATTTTATTTTATTTTTGCACGTGAAAAAGATATATTTTTACGCAAAACGGTACATTGTCTTTGAGTGCAGTGCACTGTACATTTCTAGGATCTGCTATGAAAATTCGATTCGTCAAAAAAATGCTGAAAGCTTTATAGAGCGTTAGAGTGGGGCCAGATTAAAATATATCTAATATTCTGAAATTATCAATTTTCGTAATTTTAATTAGGGTAAATAAAACGATTTTTATTAGTAAGTGCTCTTGTAATTTATTCCACTTAAGAGAATTATTTTTCCAATAAATTAAGAGCTTAATTATGCATTCCGCATTTCTGAAATAATCAGTATTTTATATTCTTAAGCATTTTAAGTGCTAGGCTATATTTATGGACATTGGCTAGAAAGAGTTTCATTAATTGCCAGTGCAGATAGATGTTTTTATCAAGTCTATTATACAAATCTTATCATGAAAGTATTATTAAGTCAAATTAGGCCATTTTATAAAGTATATTAAGCTGATAGCTGTCTAAAATATATTTTTTTAATCTGTAAGCGTTAAGTTTTAACGATCATCAAAAAGGATTTGTTAAGGTTCTGTACCTTCTTGCTCAGCTCTTAGTCTACGAGTCTGTTCTGTTGTTGCACTAACTCCTGCTAGCCTTATTACTAAGCGCCATTTCCTTCGCACTTACGCCATATGTAATTCACCATCAAAATTACAAAAATTTTAAAAGCAGCATATGTTTAGATATTTAGAGTTCCCGATGCAGTATAACTTCTTCTTGTGTCTTTTTATTGTCAGCGTTTTATGTGTTAACTTTATTTATTAGATATCACATTCTTCGTGCTTTCGTCATATAAACTTGAAGAGCAGAATCCAAAATATTTAAAAACAGCATATCTTTAGAATTTCCGACAGACAGTCGTACTCTGAAGATAAAATTATTTTATTCTATACAGTGTTTCTACTGCTCGCTTTCAAATCCAGGTATACGTGTTCGGGTGGAGAACTGCGTTTTTTGAAATTTAATGGCTGTAGCTACCGTCGTTTTTTACAGTGTGAGGAACATACAAGCATACATGCAGATAATTCATTATTTATTTTTTTAATATAATACAGGACGACAGTATTTGGTGACAACAAGTTTGAAAAGTGATCCACTATATATGCCCTCAAATATGATAATGTTTCGTCCAATACTTTACTCCCTAGAGGGCTCTGAATACCTCACGTTATTTTGTGTATATTCATAATTTTGGGTTCTAAATGACGTCGGTTTTAACAATGCGAAGAACAATATAACGCGATGCAGATTCATCAGCCGTTTACATGGTCAGATGCCTAAAATGATTGTTATAAAAAAGAAAAATATATAATGATCATATCATGTGTATAGTTAATATAATTTCATTGGATTCACCTAGTACAATTTCATAAAAATATTCATTTATTTTATTAATAAACTTCGCTTGTTATATCACAGTAATTTAACGAATAGTTCCGCTCCAACTATTCTAGACTTTACATGCTACCGACATTACACATTGCAGCTCACTGCGCATTTTTGTAACATGGCAAATATTTTTAATTATGCTCCGAAAAGGAAACGTTTTAAAAAAATTATTATTCAGTGCACAAAAGTATTTTATTGTTTAAGAAATAAGTACGAAATATGAAATATGGATAAGATTATTTCTTTCCTTCAGACCTTCTCATTTTATGTATATTATTTTGGGGTGTTATTTTTTCTTCAGTGTGTATTGGCAGTACTGAAATTAGCTCTAATCGCAGTTGTTTTATTTTATTTTGCTTTTGTTTTATTGAAGCATTTGGTGGTAGAAGAACGTATCTGGACAACATGCTGTTGCAACCAAGGTATATATTATTACTGCAGTAAAACCCTTTTTTCCTAACTATGCAATGAAGCGCTACGAATTTGTTTTAAAGATCCCCGAAAGACATCAAGAAAGTAGTTCAAGGTTATAGGGTGCATTGACGAATAAAACAGAATGGCTACCGAAGAATTTCCACGCGGAATTACTAGCTTGACTCCAGCTAGGGAAGACAATTGCGTCTAAAGCAGTGGTGTTCAACCTTTATTGTTTATTGCACCCCTTTTACCACTGCTAGATTATAGCGTTTCACCTGTAATCTCTTAATCTTCTTGCTAAACATACGCTGTGAAACCTATGTGGAGGACAGTGAGCAAATCTAGGCTATGTTCTTCAGTGTTGAAGAACTACAAAGTCAGAAGGAGGGTTTAAAGGACCCTTTAATTCAAATAATTACAACTCTCCAACTTGAGAGTAAGCCACTACTTGGGCTGAACTAAAATAATATGAAATAAAGTGTGTTAACAATTCAAATACCTAAGCTTTACCTTAAGTAGGACGGCGAGGGAAGCCTAACTCTCAGTGAAATGCAATAATGCGAATTTCACGAGTAAGAACTAATAATTGCAATTGCCTATGAAAGCGAACTTTCACTAGACAGAGGAAATCTTTGCGCGCACAGCCTTACGGCGATAACTCCAAGACTCTATGTCCTTTCCTCGTTAACTCCTGGCTTTTAAACTGCTATCAGATATATGCGATTTGCATAAATATCTCGGTCGCGCTAAATTCGGGCAGCAACTGAAACTTCGAGATATCGATAGGAAAGTTCAAACTAAAAATAACTTGGTTAGTTAAAATAATGAATGCTACAAGATGATCATTCCTTCCTGGCTTCCCCAAAGTCGAAAAATACATATACATTTATTTAAATTTAGATTATTTTTATGTGTATTTAAATTTGGATTATTTTTATGTGTTTCATAAATAAATTTCTTAATTCATTTATGAAATAAATAAATTATTTTCAATGTGTTTCGTAAATTAAGCAAGAAAAAAACCATAGAAAATATTGATATATTACAGGACTTGAACAAAAGTAGTTTCTTATATTCACAAATGAAAACTAGATGCTTAACGGGTAAAGAAAAGGCTGACATCATTCTCCCCTGATAGTATGAAATTCCTCTCCCCCCCGGAACAGGAATTCCCCTTTGATTGAGAATATCTAAAGTCTTCAGATTTCAATACAGTACTCGAAGAAGGATTTGCTTTTCAAAATGTCTAAAAGCTATAAAAAATGATTTTGTATGAATTACGTATTAGACTGCATTAGAAAAAAATATATAATTTTCCTATAAAAAGCATCGAAAAGTTATTACTTAGATACATAATGAAACGATTACATTTTTTTTCAGTCAGTCATATTAAAATATTATTAAGAACTGGTTTATTGGTTTCAAATTCATTAGTTTGTTTATCAAAATAAACAGTTTAAATCTGAAAGTTAAATATTTTAATCTTTGTTGAGTGGCAATACAGTGGCGGGTGAAAGATGGAAATATTTTTCTTCTCACAATGGCAACACATTGCTTTGAAATATCGAGTCCGTTGATTAAATGTCTTACTCTTTCCTGAATGGCAACACGTCAATGCGCGGAGGATAAGAATATTTTATTTTCAGTAAAAATAATAAACTGCTTTGAAATCGTCGAGTTTGTTATTCAAAAATTCACTAACATCGCACAAAATGAGAAATAAATTTGAAAAATTCAAAATTCGATCTTGCAGTGCACATATTTGGGTGAAGGACTATGTGTGCTGAAAATCTGTTTGCTCTATGAGCCACGTTTTTTCACAGTGCAAAGAACATGCATTTTTACATACATACTTACGGCGTGGAGATTCCTTATTGTTTAATAAGACAGATATCTTTTCAAAAACTCCTAATATACAGAAGGTAAAACCCATTTATAGAACATTAGTTTCAGTAAAACACATTTATAGAACGATTTCGTGGTCGTTTAATTACTATTTAAAACGTAAAAGAGTGTTTGTTTTTTAATGCTCGATCTGATAGCCTTTATTCTGGACTATACGTCTGCACCGTCATTTTCCAAGACAGGACTTTTCGTAATAATTCCAGGGTTACTGATTTTTGTTTTTGTTCCATTACTTTCGAGAGTTCATTAATCCTAGTGAGTTTGCGCTTCGAAGAAGCTGTTTTCAGGAGTCCAGAGATGAAATGTAAGGAGACTATGCAGGAATACTTTGAAAAGGTATATATACAATATCTGTATCAGTCTTTATTGTTGGAAGGAATGCTGTGGTACTTTTCGAAGTTTTGTTGCTCTGTGTTATTGAAGAAAACATTCTTTGAAAATCATTGGGATAAAGAAATAGAAATTTTTTCTCTAAATCTCTTGATATTATGCTGAGTCGATTTTAACATTTTTTTACACACTTCTTATTTTTAATTTCGTATTCTGAAGGAATACTATGACAACCATAAAGCTCTTCTTGAAACTTTCTTTGGATTAACGCAAACAGATTTGCACATTCTTTTCCTCTTCGTTTAAATAATAAATAGGCCATTTTCCCCAGTCATTTAGGTAAAGCCATGCTTCATCAAAAGTCACAATGTATTTCCAACTATCCTCTAAATAGTTTTCATATAGGATTTCTAGAAATTGTTAGGCGTTAAGCCGCATACCTCGGCAAAGGTGTTGAACATCATATTTTTTAGCATTTTTAAGACGTAAATCTTCGTTTATTGCTTTATTTTTTGTACAGATGTACTTAAAGACTTTGCAATTGATTTTTATGTCGGCGGATTTTCTGTAGTTACCAGCGATTTAACTTTAGAAACATTAAAAACAGTACGTACCTTTTTCGAGTATTCGTTTGGAATCTTGTTTGCATGTAGAAGTAATTTTTTCTCTTTTTTACCTTTCCAATTAATAATGTTGCTTACTTTGCACTTAGGAATTTTAATAGTATGCAATTCACAACGTTTTAGATTTATGGAATGGCAATATTTCTCTTCGGAAAGCACAAAAATATATCCTTCAATCTCGAGATTGTTTACACGCGACGTTTTGAAAGAAGAATAAATTTAAAAGCTGCAGACGATATTTCTCATTTGAAATAATAAGCTGTTGCAAGAAATTTTTATTCTAAATCATTTGTTTTTAAATTCTTAATCTTAATCGTTCTAAAAATGTGTAAATACCCTCTACATATTTTGGGTCAAATTATGCGACGCATCACTGACAAAAAAAATTATGCAAAAGGTTTAACAATTGGAATTCTTTTATGGAATTCATTCTGATGCTTACAATACCACGCGCCATCTAATAAGGAAAAAAAGGACCTTAGCAGTTATGTCTAAGATATTATAGAAGTATTAAAACAAAACAATTGCTCCCTTTTAAGATGCTGTGTTTTTAACAAAACGTTTTGTGAATATTGTGATTAATAATTTTTGAGCTTTGTCGTGGGATTTATTAAATTCTATGTCGTGGGATTTATTAAATTCTAAATTACCATTTGGGTTCAAATTTCTGAAAAGAATTTTTAACAAATATTTTTAGCATATAATTTTCAAAAGCGATGAAAAACTTGGTTTCGATTGTTTTTCATCGAAAGTATAATCCCGAATACTGGGAAAATGTATTCAATTAATCCCCTTTTGAAACGATTGCTTGGGAAGAAAATAAATTCGTATCTGTGTGATTTGATAAAAACATTTTAGAAAAAGTGCGCTTAAAATGAATTTGTAATCTTTTATTTGCGAAAACCTTCTTAAGCCTTTTAGAATTACGTTTTCAGCCTTTAATTCTGAAAGTAATCCCAAAGGATTAGTTGTAATTTTGAAAGGTATTATTTATTTTGCATATTTGTTGATAAACATTTGCTATAATTATGTCAGTATTTTGATAAAAACTGAAGTAGTATATATATTTATATATATATATATACACACATATATTACTGAAAGAATCCTGTTCAAAGGCAAACTATCTTTTAAATTAAAGTTTTTCACTAAGAACGGAGGACTAGAAAATTCTGTTTCTAAATTCTTTTTAAAATTCTGACAAATACTTTTTCGATGATAATTTTAAATTAAATTTCTGTTCCTTGGAGATGGTATATGAAAAGTTTTCTTATTATAATTCATTGTGAATTATATACATATATATATATACATAATATATTTCAATTTCAGCGAAAACAAAACAGAAATAGGTGACAACCTCATATATAGATGCCGCAGAATTATCGTTACTTACAATTCTTATTTCATTATTTCAATTTTTTTTAATTTCAGTCTAATTATTTTGTACCCAAAATAACTCTAGTTCTTTATCTTGTTTTTAAAACGTCAAAGCATGCGGATTTCAGTACATTTTTAAAGACAATTTTATTCTTGAAAAACTTGATTAGTAAACTTAATTATTGAAAGCAACTTGTAACGAAACTTAAATTTAAGCCCATTTATTAAATTTTCCCCTATATTCTTGTAGTGATGTGTTGATAGCTCTTAGAAATCCGAAAATCTCAAATTAGAATCCTGAAAAGTACAGGGCTGATTTCCTTTAATTCTTGCGAAACATATAATTTTCTCCCATTGGCGCCCGAACTGAAATGTAGTCGACGATAATTCACCATGCCTTTGATTTCGCCACTTGCATCCCGCCTTGTATCTTCCATTGCTCTTCAATATTGTAATATAAGGAATTATAGGTCTGTGTGCTATTATAATTTTAAAGCCAGCGTACATAGCAGCTGAAAAGGCTGAAGATCGATTTTCGGTGAGTTAACATTTGAATTTTCAAAATTCCTGCTCAAGAAAAACCTTATTATGACTGAACTATATTATGATATTTCGTGAATGTATAACTGACTTCTTAAAAATACCTTCTATATCCGGCAAATTTCTTAATATTATCAGGACTGAGTGTTCTGTGCATACTTTTGGCGAACATTGTCGTAACGGTGTCAAAGTCCTGATCTCGAACAGAGAGCTGAATGCAGCTATGTTCGATGTCAGCGGTAGAATAACTGCACGTACGAAGGGTTTAAAATTACCCTTTTATTAAACCACTATTTACAGCCACTTCCCAACTCAGAAGGGATAACAGAAAATAATGACCGCACTTGGGTCTAAACTGAACAATCAAATAATTTAAAAAATAAAGTTGAGTAGAAAATTAAGTAGTCGTTGCTCTCAGAGCTTTAAACGCGAGGTTGGCCTCTATTCTAAACTATCAGTGGTGCGTTGCAAGATTTGGCTAATACTAACGCACTTAGATTACTTCAATAAGTATCAGAGTAACAGCGTTAAGGCTTAGAATTTAAATATTAGCTAGTCAGGTGGACGTCGAACAGAGCCGAAGCGATCTAAGACTAAAAGCTCTCTCACACTGAGAAGTTCCTCGCTAGCCTTTAAATACAAAACTTGGCTCCACTTCAAATTAGCATAAAGCTGAATCGCGTGCTTATTCTAACGGGAAGTTGAAATAAGAGTTCACAGGAAAGAGAAATTAACATAAAACTTTGTTAGTTTAAACTAAAACCTTACAATATTACCAGAACTGTTCTGAAAAATCATTAAATTAACCGCAAGAGGCGATAATTATATGTCATAAATGATGGCAAATTAATTAATTCTAATCAACTTGGAAAACCTTTGCTTCGACATTTTCTGCTTTTAATTATTTTTTTCTTTTAATAAAATGCCAGTTCTTACAATTCATTAGATAAGTGTTCAGATATGCAAACAGAAACCTAGATAAATTTGAATTATCTTTCTGAAAATGCAGTGCTTCCTGTAAAAACCAAAGACACTTCGAATGGGAAACCAGATCCTTTGGCGTCTACGACTGTTTTAATTAGAGCTGTTCTAGTAGCTTAATTTGTCTTCAGTTGAACAAAAGTATTGACAACACAGTAATTCACCACATGGATATAAGCTCTAATGTCCTTCAATATAGTCACCTGCTATGTCTACAATCAAGGTATTGGAACGCGTCGTACATCAGCAAGTCCACTTCTGTTGACTTCTCCAGTCGCTGTAAAGCAGCAGAAATAACCTCTTCACTATTATTATCGTATCTCTCTCACAATACTTCTCACCGTTACCGTCACAGGACATACGGGATAGCTCTCGATTCGATCAACAAATGTCGACATTTTCTTCTTAGTGGAGGATGCAGACGATGTCGCAGAAGAGGAATGCCATCACTCTCCACGACAATGTGCGGTATCACAATGCGTAGGCTATCACGAAATTCGTACGACGGTGACGTTGATTTGCGCTAGGAACCAAACCATATGATTCTAATAAAAATCCATAAAATTATGTCATCACTGATCACAGAAAAGCATAAGTTAACGCATTCGCTATCTCATTTCGTTTAAGATCCCAATTTAAGACTACGCCAAAATTAACATAACACGCAATTCCTGGAAAACTTGTTTATTAAAAAGCATACCTTGACTACAATAATATATCGATAATATATAGCATTGTGTAGCATAAGCAGAAATTTCGGGCATCTTTTTAAATTGACGATAGCAATGCTATTGAACACAAATAAGTTCATATACCACATTATACGTACATTCATCTTTTCCCTTTAGAGTTTGAACTTTATATCAATATAATAAAATTCTGGATTGCGTATTAGAGCATTTACCTAAGACGAAATCATATACCTTATAAGATATTTCTCTCGCCTTCTTCTCATGCCTTCGTGGTGTAGTGGTCAGCACGCTCGGCGAGTATTCGAGAGGTCCGTGATTCGAGTCCCGGCGACGGCATTGCTCATTTTTCATGTCTCCTGCTTCGACATAACCTAATGGACGTCCAGTGCAGATCTGTGCCTTGGTTAATATAGTAGGAAGTGCAAAATGAACTGCTTTTGAAAAATTTAAAAAATCGGGTGCAGACAGTATTTATTTTTGCTGTTAATTCTTTGAGTTCCAAGTTTTATTTTACAATTAATTCTCTATAGGTTTAAAACTATTTGTCCAAGCATATTCTTTATTTTCAAAAGATATTGATTTATTTATTATTCATAGGTATACGTTCTTCTGAACATTGAAACTCTAAATCATGCAGACGAAAGAATTTTTAGAATCAATAAATTTGAGTGTGAGTGATTAAATAGCGAAAGAAAACGCCTGCAAATATCATATTAACTGAAACCCTATTATTCTACAGCTGTTTTATCATTTATAAATAAAATTTTATTACAAACAGAATCTGATGCTTTGATATCGATTCTGCAGCATCTGACAAAGTTTTCAA
>KK121266.1:288162-316601 GCA_000611955.2 Stegodyphus mimosarum | reverse complement strand
GCTGTCAATCCTCCTCTTCAGACCCTTGCCAGGCTTGCAGCTGCTTCGCAAGAGCAATGGCTCTCATTTCCTACTGAACTAATTATACTGTGTAATTGACATTATCGAACATCGCTGTATGTGCTGTATTGCTTCTAGGGAAGGCTCATATTCCATATTGAAAGTAGTGAACTATACTAAACTGATACATACGATTTTTTCATTCATACATATGTTAATTTGTGTAATACTAACTGTCTGGTAATTTCTTTTCATATTATTTTATACCTTACTATGTGTTGCATACTATGGGTCAGTTTCATTAAATTCTACATCAACATTTCGAGTAATCATCATTTTTATGATTTTTCCTTAATTAATGAAACCAGTGTGTTTTAAACAGCTGGCCGCGGAAATTACTAATTGAATAAAAAGAAAGTATAACAATAAATATTTTATTCATTGTATGCGAATGATGGGAGAAACGTATTCATTTTTTTATGATATGCCAAAAGTTTTCTTTCCCTTTTGCTAAGAAAGATAATCCAATGGAGAAGTAAAATTTTTGTGCTTGAAAATAAATTTCTTAACCAAAACCGTAAAGTAATATTGGGGATAAGCCATTTATTTGAATTAGTTACATTTTCAGACATCAAATCCATTACCTAAAACCCATTCTGATCCTCCCAGTTTGTATTATTAAAATTTACTGTTTGTAGCTAATAAGCGAATTAATTAATTATCCCTTATTCAGCAGTCCGGAATACTTCTTCATGTTGTTTATAATATAGAAGTAATTCTAAAAAGACGAACAACTTTCGAAGAGAAACCAGAAAGAATAGAAGCATCCAAAAATACCAACAAGCGTTTTCGCCAAGTGTGAAAATTTTTTTTCTCTCCCCCCCCCCGATCTCAAGGGATAAATTTTCCGGAATAACTGAGTACCCGATAAGTTCGTTCTAGGACTTAATGCTAATTATCAGCTTAATCTTCTTCCAATCTAGAATCTCTAATGAGGTCATTCATAATTAGTTCCTCGGTGGTCTCTGTTTCTCAAGTCACTCCTGTCGTAATCACTAATCGCTTCCTCTTTGAAAGCTTCCGACATCACACTTAAATCGTATCATATGTACGTGACATTTCTGTAGAGACTTTCTTTTGCTTAGACATTTGCAGTTTCTGCTGTTATTTCTTGAGAATTGAAGAGGCCAAATAAATGCCTTTACAAAAAAGGAAATATGTAATAATGATTTTCCTTTTGAATAAATTATTTTCACAGACTTTTGTTTGTAATTTTATGGCTAAAAGATTTTTAAAAATATTTTTTTAATTTACAAAATCTTAAAGCGAAAAAAAAATTCAGCCAAAGTACTTAAATTTAGTCAAAAAACAAATCTCGATTTATGATGATTTTCAGAAATACTGTATTGATTTCCAGGTGGATCAGGCACACGTTCCTCCAAGGCACCCGCCAGTGGCCGAGAGGTTAAATCATTCAACACTAATAGTTAGGTTCGGAGTTCTAATCCCGGCGAACGGGCAGGTTACAAAGGCGTGTTTGTGGTTTTTTTCTATGTGTGACGTGTATACTAGCTAGCTTTCTCAGAAAGACCTCCAAAAAGGAATATTTCCTATTAGGCCGATTGCCCTCGAGTGTTTTGTTATAATCAAATAAACCAAACCATGCCTCTTCATCGGGAGAATTCTGCTCACCAGTTTCCGGAAATAAGAGATTGTAACATTAAAATAAAATGCCGATCCAGAAAATAAAATAGTTAAGAATTTTTCGGCTCCTGAAGAAGAGGGACTCATGTCCGATCGCTTTCGAAATCGATACAATTTTATTCAAAATCTCCTCCAAAACAGAGATTGTTCTTTTGTCTAATTTTAAAACCAGGTAGCAGTTTCATGTAAAACTGGTTCCTATTTGTAACAAAAATACTTTTGAGTTTCGAACCTTCTCAGTGATACACACATATACAAAAAATAAATAAATAGAAATCTAATAATTAATGCATTTTTCCTTATTTTCGCGAAGTCTCTAAAATTCGTGCACCAGTTTGTAAACTGAAATTTTGATATTATTTCAAGAACATTCCTTCTGAGTGTTTATTTGGTTTTGACGCTGGTCCCTTACCTCAAATAACAGAGGTTCTTCCAGTTCTTACTTTGCCCTCCGTTTAAGTCTCAAATCCAGGGGCAGTTAACAGAGAATGAACTCTGTCCTCAAATAACAGAGTTCATTCTCTATTAACTGCCTCTGGATATTTCTTTCTTAGCATGTGTTCGAAAAAAGGCAATAGGCCGAAAAAAGGCCTTATCTTTAATTTCAAAGGGAAATCCGGTAAAATTAATGTTTCTGCTCGGCGGTTGAGAATATCGCTGGAAGTTCGCACTTGATGCTGCCTACAACGAAAATATTTTTTTAAAGCGAAAGCAAGTTTGTAGGTGTTATTTAACTAACAACTACTTAACTACACCTGATTTAATGGTACGGATCTTGGCGAAGACAGTCGGACATGAAGAATCCTGAAGATGACTTGTCACTCTGTTTTAATCTCTCAGGAAAGTAATTCCGACACAGAGAAGGCTTAAAATATTTTTTTTATTACTTAGGAACCTGTAGAACGCCTCAACTTATAAGACTAGCAGAATCAAAGTTAAAGTAAAATTTAAAATGTTAAATTTACAAGCAATATGAGCCTACAAAAGTTGAAATATTTCAGTTGTTGAAAAACATGCATCTTATTAACTTTTAGAGAAATTAAATGAAAACAGCATTTCAGCAACATAGCAGACTACCATCCTTCTGAATTACGGTGCCTACAAGTGACCAAACAGTAACTAAACACTGGCAGTTTTGCTTGGAATCAAATCCCGGCGAATTGGCTGCCTGCACGGGCGTTTTTGTAGTTTTTCCCTTGTGTAACGTGTATGCGAAGCAATTTTCCTTAGAAAGTTCTCCAGAAAGGTGTTCTTTCCCTTAAGCAGATAGCCCTTTGTTTAGTTGGTTTTTAGTTTACCATAATTAAACAAAAAATTATGTAAACAAAACCTTCTGCATTACGCTCACCTGCGGCGGGCGGGAAAATTATTGAGCACTGTTAGTTCGACCCAGATTTATGTCCTCGCGAAAGGGCTAATTGCATAGTGTTTTTAATGAACTTCCCGATGTGTAAGATAAATACCAGACACCATCATTTAAATAAGTCCTTCCCCCCAAAGTACACGTTCCCTTAGGCAGAGAGTCCTGGAGTGCTTTGTCATAGTCCATGTAATCCACATGCTACCACATTACGCTCAATACTGCTTGCGTTTTGGTTTATTTCACTATGGCGAAACATTCGAGTGCTATCTGTGAAGGCGAGGGATGCCTTCGGGGAGAACTTTCTAAGGGAAAGTGGCTGGTATACGTTACAAATGTGGAAATCCACGAAAACATACAAGCAGTCAGCCCGTTGGCGGGATTTGAACCACGTACCGCACTACTAGTGTTCAGCCACTTTACCACTCGGCTCCTGGTGGGCCGCTCGATGATGAATTAAAAGTCGCGACATAACTAGCAATTAGACGCCCACCAGCCGTCGAACAGTAAAATCACTGAATACTGGTAGTTCGGTCCGAGGTTCGAATCCTGCTAACGGGCTCCCTTGGAAACTCCTTCACAAAGGCATCCCTCCCCTTAGCCAGATAGCACTCGACTAAAGCCGTAATCAAATAATGCAAACTAGGAATTAGAAAGAAACTTGTTTATTCAGTCTGGATTTCGATCTGTCGTTAATTAAAGCGCAAAATGTTAAGCCGTTTAGTTATTTCCAGTAAAACTTATTGAAGGTTTCTATCTCAATGAATTTTTATTTGACATTGTTTATAGTTGCTACATTTTATGTTGTAAAGAGCGATGGCCGTTAAAATTGCTACAGAAATTTGTCAGTTTGTCGTTGGTTTGAATATGGCTAGATTCGTGATGAAATTTATTTCTCAATTGTCAGGAAAAATAAAAACGTAATTTTAAATATAAAATGTCACCAATATCAGAGTACTAAAGATTATCAGAGTATTAATTAAGAATTAGTAGAAAAATTTCTGCTTCAAAGTGGTCTTCGACTGCATTCGCTAACATGCAAAACGTTTTAAATTTTTATTCCAGGACAAAAATTAACACTTGGTTTGAAAAAAAATTTAAACCTTTATTTCAAATAAAATCAACACTAAAAAATGTTTTCTCAGTTAAACCACCAATATATCATATATTCGGATCTGAGAGCAGATTCTCTAGCAAAACCAATTAATACAAAGTATACAACAAAAGACTCTTTCTTCTTTTCTTTTATGTGATTATCTGCATGTGAGACCATCTGAATATATATTTTCGTATGTTCTATTCCTTTGGGCGGAGACTCAGAGTTTAAAGCAACGTAATGCCTTTGCTGTACGTTCAGAATAAGAAAAAACGAGTAAGATAAAAACAAAGTGGGGTTTTGTTTCTCAGAATGAAGATTGAGTGCACCAGTTGGGCTTTCTCGTGAGCACATTTTAAAATATGAAGTAATATGCTGAGTTTCTTTAATACTGTTTAAAATACCTGTCATACAGTAGCAATGTTTTCCGTACATTTGCTTTTGGAATTCTTTACAATATACTGAATTTCGAACCCGCAGCATCATGTGTGAGCATATAATAGAGATTTTGGTATAAATTTAATGTAATATACGGAATATTTACTAAACTTTCAATGGTTATACATGTTAACATTTCGTAACATAAGCACTGGTTTTTACACTAAAGCACCGTCTCTATATTTCTCATTTATACATCACTAAGAAACAACTTTTACAGATTTCACATTTATACACCTTTTTACATTTATACCTCATTTCTTCTATTTCCGGATTCAATTTCTGTTCATATCTGCATATCGTATAACTGCAGTTATATGTTGTTTCAAGGTATCCGACTACACTCTAATCGTGAATTTTGATAAAATTTTTCCAAAATATTTTATTACTTTATTTTAAAGCTTATATATTAAGCTTCCCAAAACTACTTTTATTTAGTCTGTCCGATCGTTAGTGTTTTACCCCATGTGTAACATGCACACAAACCAGTTTCCCTTAAAAATTACTTCACGAAAGCTCCCCCTTAGACATATAGCCCTAGCATGCTTTGCCATAATCATCTAAACCAAACCAAACCTCTCCGGTCGTTAGAAGCATAATTAGGTCTGTTCTTGTTCTATGCGGTGAATTGGAAGTTTCTATCTAAGAAACCTAGTATTTGATGTCTAAATGTTCATAGACTACTCTAAATAACTTTAAAATGATAATTTTTCATATGAATAATTTTGGTGATGTTCAGATGATGATTTCAGACCTTTCTATTTGTGATTAACTGCTTGCGAAAAGGATTAGCTTTCAATTTTATTTTCACGTATGGCAGCATTTTTTGTTCCTTCTGTTCGAACATACATTACATTAAACCTAGTTTTTGAAAAACTTGATTTTTCAACTTTTCTGTTACGAACAAAACTCTGACTTAAAATATTACTGTAATAAATATAGAAAACTTCCCACAAATATTCTATAAAATATCCTGAATTGAAGGACTAAAAGTTTACGTTTATGTACGTATCTAAAATATTTTCATGTAATTTTGTAAATGAAAAGAGAGAAATTTCTCGAAAAATAGCTAGTGCATGAACTTAAACAGGTACATTTAATAGACATTTTACTTTAACACTGAGATTTTATGCCATTTAATTTCTTATACCTTAACAAATGCAAGTGACAAAAATAGTAAAATAAGAAGTAAAATATTGATAAATATTTTTGTGGGAACATATCTAGTAATACTAAAATTTAACACATTTGTAAGTCAAAATGTAAGAAAAAACCAAAAATTATACTTTGATAATATGTTTGTCATCTGTTTCTGTCTTTTTCAGTCATGGGTGTCTAACGTGCAGACCTAAAGTCCTTAAAATGCGGCCCAAACGCAAATTACGAAAGTATTTAAATTTACACATTTTTATTAAAAAAATAAATGTTTGAATTTGATTCATATATAATCGATTCATTGACATTATTTTAAAATAAAAACATCTTAGTATGTCATGATGTACTAAAACCCTCCGCGTACGGCTCCCGCGAATTTCACGGGAATCAAAATACATCTCACAATACGTTTCACGTGAAAATAGCGTGCATAAGTTTATTTCTTCTCTTATTTTCAATACGAATCCCGCTTTTTATCTGTGTAGACTAACAATATTATAATATTCCTATTTCACATCTCGCTTTTGCACCTAGACGGTGCTACGGATTTATTTCATTATAAGGGAGTACTATTGCTTCTTTCATTATTGGCGGGAACTGTCTTTGTCATTGGCGGGATCCGACTTTCAGGTTTATAAGTAATAATAATAAGTACAAATAATATTATTAACTACACAAATTAGTTAACATGTAGTTCAATTTGTACTTTTAGAATTCACAAATGTTCACAACTTTTAAAATATTTAAATGCATCCTAAAACAGTTCCATTATGTGTATTTTACCACACATTAGGATTTACATTTTGAATTATGTGTGTATCCACTCGATTTTATATTTCCTAAAATAATCAACCGTTAATTGTCAATGTCTTTTTGCTGTCGTTAAAATTTAAAAATTTTAAATTTGTGTACAAATTTTCGACGAATTGCAATAAATTGCATTGTATTTTAAGTTCCTAATTCTTGTATCAAAGTTTTCAAAAGGTATGAATAATTCATATTCATTATGGATATTTGCTTATAAAATTAAAATATATAATTTTTTAAGATGGCTTCCTCCATGTCATTAAAACAACAAGCAGAACATTTAAAAAGAAAAACTGAAGATAAAAAAGAGTTTTTAATGAAAACTGGCTGGAGAAATACTTTTTATTGAAGAAAACAGTAAAGCACTTTGCTTAATTAGTAGGGACTTTGTGCCAGTTTTTTAAGACAACAGTTTGAAACGACATTACAGTCAAAAGCATGCCTCAAAATGTAATATGTATATCTCGGCATTTGCCGTAAAGACAAAATAAGAGAACTAAAAAATGGGCTATCGTCTGAACAATTTTTTTTTAAAAGAGAGAAGAATTTAGAAGTTTTGTAAGCGAGAGATTAGAAAGAATAATGCGAGATATTTCGGACCGGACAGGGTATTAAATCCGGGCTTGGAAAGAATAGAATAGAAAAATGAAGTGTGGTGTCCAGATAGGTTTGGCTATGGAAGACCTATATTATACGGTTTGAATTCGTTGCCGTTTTAAGTTCGCGTTCTTAGTGCAATCTACCAGGGCTAAAAGCTAAAAATCAAACGGTTCATCAGATGAAATTTTTTCTTCGGTAAAAATTTAAATCTGCATGGATGTTAGAAACCTCTCTATTAAAGAAATGGTTATTTATATAGGACGAGCAATCGAGATAAAACGATGAGCTTTCTCCTTTTTATATTAAATACTATGCAATCAGAAATTTTTATTGAAAACAGGAAATATATAAAACATTTTAAAATATCGATGTATTTAAAAAAGGCTGTAATGAGGGTGATAAAATCTGTGTACGGTAATAGTATAGTAATAATATAGTAGCAATATTAAAATTCTGTAGCTAACGTACACGTTCTTAAACTGAAATACCGATAATAGAATTTTAATCAGCAATTCCTTGAAAAGACATAGAAACTGCGGTTTACTGTATATTATTTAATAATCTGTGTTATTATGTTGAATTTAAGTTTCTTTTGTTATATAGCTAAGGCAGCTAAGACGGACATTTGAAACATCTTTCACTGATTTTACTAATGGTGTAATGCTTTATTAAAATAAAAATTTTCTTAGACATAATATATTATAAAATATATTATAAACTAATATATTACAAACACAAGGTAAATCAAAAGTAAAAATTCAGTAATTCGGAAAGTGTAGACAGTAAGCATAATTCGGTTTTCACAGACATATACTAAAAGACAGGAGATCTGTTCTTAACAACGAGAAATTTTATTGCCATTATAGTTACATTTTTCATGGTCATTCAAGGTGAAGTTTTGAATCGTGCTTATGGTGCAGCTTTGACCTTGAGTATAATACCGCAAATCATAATTATGTTCATGGCGTAGTTTTGAAAAATCTGCTGCATAAGGGCTAATAGTAGACCAGTAATAGCAGATCTACCATTTAAAATATACTTCTATCCATGAAACAGTCTGGACCAGGTGTCGGCAAACTTTTTTCAATACAAGTTAAAATCAACCGAAATGCATGTGTTAAGACATTCCGGGTCAGTGGTATTTTCATTTTAAAACAGTCTTTTTTGATGAATAATAAGATACATTTTATTGAGAAAATAATTACGATATACTTTAAGCGTTAAAATTAAAAATGTAATTTTTCTTATTACAAAAACAAAAATAACTTTATGCTTTTCTTCTCTTCCCTGATGCTGAATTTTTGACTGTAATTTAGTTAAAGCTGGCCTTAGTTAATCGTTTTAAAGGCGAATACAAGTATCTGAATTTTCGGCATTTAATCTGCCTCGTTTCTCACTTAAAATAAATTTCATGTCTGAAAGTATTTGCTCGTATTTATAAGTTGAACCGAATACGGACAAAATGGCGAAGCCATTTCTTTTCAGATATAAAAACCTTCGTAGGATGCGATGTCCAACACGCTGATATTATGAGGAGATCATAATCTTCTGATTTTTTTAAATCTTTCCGCAATATCTTGAATTAAGATGTCTATAACGCTAAAATTTTAAATTCAGTCATTTCTAAACTAAAATTGTCATCTTTAAGGTATTGCAAATTCTGCAAATCTAAAACACTTTCTTCCATTTCATCGGCCTTTATTATTATAAAAGTAAACATTTCGCCATGCTTCTTAAATTTTGAAGTCGACTTTCCAACTCATTAAGATTATTCTCATCGATGTTTCTCTTCATGTTTCTTTCTCACGCTTTTTATGTTTAACAGGGGAAAGCAACGAAATTCTTTCTCTTTTATGTATGTTTCAAGAAATATTAATCTCGAAGAAAAACTCTCGTGCATTTAGAATTGATTGGTTATTTCTTTGGAGTTGTAGAATGTGTGCACGTTAAGCGTTAAGCACATTTAAAGTGCGTTAAGCAAATTTTCGTTATTATCGCATATAACAAATATGCCAATTTTCAAAAGATGCCAACGTACACAGTCCAGTCACATTAATGTGACCATCTGTCAAAAGCCAGAATAACCACCTTTCGCAGAGCGGACTGCTGCGAGACGTGCAGGAAGAGAGTCACATAGGTCCCTGAAGGTGTTCTCTGGGATGTTGAGCCATGCCGACTCTAATGCCGTGGCCAGCTGCGCTAGATTACGCAGTTGAGGATCCATGGCGCGAACAACTCGATCGAGATGGTCCCACAGATGCTCGATTGGGTTTAAGTCAGGTGAGTTTGCTGGCCAGGGGAGGACGGTAAACTCATCCTGGTGCTCTTCGAACCACGCACGTACACTGGCAGCTGTATGGCACCTCGCATTGTCCTGCTGGAAGATGCCATCATCCTGAGGAAAAACAATGCGCATGTAGGGGTGAACATGGTCCGCAAGGACAGATGCGTACTTGTATTGATCCATTGTGCCTTCCACAATGATCAGTGAACCTAGAGAATGCCAGGAAAACATTCCCCAGACCATAATGCTCCCGCCTCCAGCTTGGACCGTTCCGGCAATGGTTGCAGGGTGGTTCCTTTCAGAGGTTTCACGCCTTATACGCCAACGTCCATCTGTCCGATGGAGCATAAAACGCGATTCATCCGAAAACGCAACCTGTCGCCACTCAGTGGACGTCCAGCTGCTGTACTGGCGTGCAAATTCTAGCCTTCGCCGTCGATGAACAGCAGTCAGCATAGGTGCACGAACCAGGCGTCTGCTTCGGAGGCCCAGACGCAGCAATGTTCGCTGAATAGTACTTTGGGAGACACTTTTGGTAGCCCCTTGGTTCATTTTGGTGGTCAGTTGCTCAACGGTAGCCCGTCTATCTGCCCGAACGCATCTCCGCAACCGTCGTTCGCCTCTGTCATCTATGGCCCGTGGTGCACCACATTTGCCACGTCGCTGATTTTGGACAGTCCCATTTTGCCATGCACGGTACACTTTTACCACGGCGGCACGCGAACAGTTCACAAACTCAGCCGTTTCGGAAATGCTTCCACCCTTGGCCCGAAAGCCAATGATCATGCCCTTTTGGAAGTCGGATAAATCGCTTCGTTTCTGCATTACGCCAACGATTGAAATGTTTTCCGAAGCCCTCACACACCCTTTATATACGCTCAACTGCACTGTGCTGCCACCTGCCTTCTGTGATTGGTTATTTAACTCTGACATGGAAAGTACGTGGTGGTCATATTAATGTGACTGGACTGTGTATAAATTCACTTTTATCTTTGGAAATTTTAATAAAAAACCTTTAATTTTTGCAAGGATGCCTAGAAATACCTCCTTGATTTTCCTCCTTGATTCAAAATTTGAACTGAAAAAATGTTTATTGTGTGAATTATGGTTGGTGCCTTTAATCATGGTATTTTCGGAAAGTTAAATGAATTAAATGTAGGATTACGAGGACAAAATGTTAATTTGTTTTCCATTAGAGATAAAATAAATGCAATGATTTAAAAAAACTCCAGCTAATAATGAAAGAATTGGATAATAATATTTTAAACTTTATGCTACTTTTAGAAGGTTTACTACTTTAGAAAGTTTTCTAACCGAAGATAGTTTGAAAATAAAAGAAAAATTAGCAACATGATTGTTTTTCATTGATAAACAATTTCAACGTGTATTTTTCCGAGGATTGTGAAAACGAAAATTGGATTAGAAGTCCATTTTTTTGTTCAAATGTACCTGAAATTTTATCGCGTGAAGAAAAGGAACAACTGATAGAAATTTCACGTGATCGAACTCTTAACTGAAGATTTTAAAAGTAAAACACTTATTAACTTTTGGCTGAACCGAAAAAAAGAATTTAAAGGCATTTCAAATAAAACTATTAAATTTTTATTGCCTTTCTGCACAAGCTATTGTATGAACAGGGATTTTCTTCCATATTATGTTTGAAAAATAATACAGAATAAAATTAGAAGTGGATCCTAATTTACGGTTAAAACTAAGTGAAATAAGACCAGACATAAAGAAACTGATCTTTCTAAAAGATTAAAATTTTGCACTAAATTTTAGAATTAAAGTATTGTAACTTAAATTTTCATAATTGAAATGGTAACCAATTTTTAATCTAATATTTTTATGTGTGCATATTTAATACAAATAGCCAATAGGTTCTGCACATGGCAAAATATTTTTTTAATGTTTCTATTGAAAATTAATCATTGTAAAATGTACTTTTGATACTAAAATTTTTGAAATTTTGGTTAGATGGTACGCGTTAGTCAAAATGTTGAGAACCGCTGATATACACTATAATCATAAGTCACGCTTTCGGGACATGAATAACAGTTATAAGGTATTTCTCCCGCCTTCTTCGCATGCCTTCGTGGTGTAGTGGTCTGCATGTTCGACGCGTAACCGAGAGGTCCGTGGTTCGATTCCCGGTGAAGGCGTTGCACAATTTTCACTTCTCTTGTTCCAAAACTATCTAATGTCTCTACGCTGGCGCCCGAACTAAAAAGGCGGTGGATGATGATTCTCCACCACCACGATTTGGCGATTGGGTCCCCAAAACCCCAGTCGCTCTTTAAAAGGGGAAGTATATAAGGTATTTCTCCCGCCTTCTTCGCATGCCTTCGTGGTGTAGTGGTCTGCATGCTCGACGCGTAGCCGAGAGGTCCGTGGTACGATTCCCGGCGAAAGCGTTGTACAATTTTCACTTCTCTTGCTCCAAAAATGCCTAATGTCTCTATACAGTTTCGCCCATCGGCTCAGTAGAACATGAGATGTAAAACTGTCTGAGCTGTGGCACTAGAGAATTCTAGTTCTAATACAAAAGGGATGAGGCAAATATGTCCAGTTATAACACGGAATACTGTTACAGCTGTAAAATGAGAAGAATCAGGATGCTATATCCTTGTATAGTAGACAGTGCCAAGCCTTTTTTCTATCTTTTACGCACAAATTTGAATCACTAATCTTGTTATTTTCCATAGTATTTATCGGTCTCTTAAAAGAATGAAAGTTCATAAAATTTCTGGGGGTTTTTAGGACAATCATTCCTTTCTTTCGCAGGATATCTGCCCTCTCTTCTTCCTTATCCTCCACAACGAGTTTGTATTCACTCTAGTGTCATTGCTTCGGTCAAAATGACCTAATGACTCTACAAGGTGGCTAGCCGTGCAAGTGATTGGTGTTAAAAATTTGTAAATGACTGTCCCATTCATTGTAAATCTTTAAATTTACATTCATGATCACTCGCGAAACAATTTCAAGTATCACAGTAGTTGCGCGCAATATATGTGAATGTCACTTGAATCCTTTATTGCATTTTAAACCTTTAACCATTTCGCCATTTTATTGAAAACAATAGACATCATAATAATGTACAAAATAATTAGGATATTTAAACAAGATATATTTTTAGCCGCATAACTTTATCAAATTAGGGCATGTGAAAAACGTATCGGCCTTGATCTTTTAGTTAATTATATTTTTCCTCAGAAGGGAAAAGAAAGAAAAGAAAATAAGTAAATAAATCACTTATTTATTTCCTCCCCGTCGGGAAGACAATCCCATTTCGGTTATTATTTGTTCTGCAATTCTTGTTGAAGCCTGTTCTAAGACCGCATTATTGCCGAAACAAAGGAGGAAGGTAAATTATTGTGCTCTAATAAAAGGGTATTTTGTCCACGAAGACCGATCAATGAATCAGGTTTTTATGTTTGGAAGAGGAATAATATTGGTATCGTGAAAAAATTGGAGAGAGGCATTTTTAAGGAATATTTCGGACTAAAAGTATAAATTAAATAGTATTTTTCTTTTTGTATATATTTTTATTCTGCTATCTAAATTGCTTCTTTATTTTATACAAATTTCTCTCCTGATTGTATAAATATTTCAGGATAATTTAAGACAGGACTATATAGACGTCTTAGTGGAAGGGGTAGCAAATGCGGAGCTCCCCTCTGGGAGAAAAATATGCTTTATATTTTGGAGTATGTGTGTTTTTATAGTCATTAAATACTATAGAGTGTAATTTACCCGTGAAACCCCAGGTTTACCTGCGGCCAGCAATAACTCGATAAATGGGCGTTTTCGGAATTTTCTCGATCTGTAGCATGTATACAAACCAGTTTTTCTTAGAAAATCCTTCACGAATGCGTCCTTTAGGCAGATACCCCGAGCGTGCTTTACCATAACCCTGTCCTAAAAATAACCTGTAAACCCTCAAATCGAATTAACTGATTGAATAAAAATTTAATGATGTAATTATTTATCTTTGAGCTTTGCCCCCCGCCGACACAACCAAAAAAACTAGAAGTGTTTTTCGGGTGCTAATGAGTAAAGACGACATAATTGAAACTAATGACGGATCTCAGAAAAATCATTTTTAATTCCATAACTTATTTAGAAGTTTAATGAATAATTAAGTAACCCCAATGCTGGGTTATGTTTGTTTAAACTTATTATTTATGTATATATTTATTTCAGAGACTTACGCTTTAAACAACTAAATTAATTTAGATTAGGAATATAATAAATATATTCCATCATGTTAATCTAAATTAATTATTATTACCCAGTTCATACGCATTGACTTCATTTAATTCAATGTATGTCATCTCCATATCAGTAACTTGTCCCCACATATCATTTGGGAAATACATAGCTTATAAACATTAATAGAAAAGCAGCTTCATACTGTATCCACATCTGTTATTCCTTGTTTACTTCGCAGGTCATTGCTTAGACATAATAAGAGTTCCCTTTTTCAAAGCTAAGTCAATAAATGCCGTCATCATCTAGCTTAGATTAATTTAAGATGAATACCTATAGACTATCTATGTTATATTTTCGTAAGTAAAGAGTAATTCATTTGCTTCATTTTAGAACAATAAATACAAAACTAAAAATTTGCATTTATTTTAGAGCCTATTCAAACAAAATTAATTTCTTTGATTTCTTTACTGCAGATGAAGTGTTTCAATCGGCAAATAAAAAATGATTTTCAATATTATCAAAATAATTGTGTTCGATAAAGTTTCCTTCCTTGCAAATACATAAATTTAGTTGAATGATATATATATACATAATTGACCGACAGAGCGAGAAAAATACCAGAATTTTTCAGTTATTCGAATGGGTTGTGGATTTAGTTTTTCAAATTTATCTGTTTCTAATTCCTTAGTGTCCGAATTTTAATAAACTTTATACGTTTTCTTATGAACGTGTTGCAAATTAATGTTTGTTTAAGGGGAAATTAATAAATTACCGGCATCGCTTAATTTTAACCGTAGGTGGAAGTTCTTTTTTATTTCGTAATTAAAAAATATTTCTGCTGGAAAATATATTTTCACTGATATTTGTTTTCGTATAGTTTAACGAATAAAAATTTACGGAATTTATTTTGTTTGAAAGATAATTTTTAGCGGCGCATTCAGTGACACTGAAATTAAATTTTACTCTTTCTCGTTGTTTGAGTGTGATGTATTATTTTCATTTTATTTAATTTATGAAACAGCTCGCATGAAATTTCTTCGAGGTGTTTATTTATTTCCAGATTTAGAATCTTATCGAAACAGAAAGTAGGCCTCTTCAGAGAAGTGTTTTCTTCGTGCTAACTAAAACGTCGTTGCTAAACTTCGTGCTTAAGCGTTCCAGTGGTTGCGTTTTGGAAAATATTTTCATTTTCTCTCTAAAATAAATCAGTCTCTTAAATAAATCACGAGTCTCCACATGGCTTTAATTTAAGATGAAATAATATCATAGCAGTTTCTTTCCACCATTTGTGACTGTTGCTGTGAACAGCTCGTTTTAAATGTAAGGTTATAGAGACTTTAAGTGCCCTTAGGCTGTTTATTCGAGTACCTGTTATCCAGTAGTGTTACAATGCAGCTTACCGACGAACCAGGATTTCTGTCAACTGATGACTGCTTTTCCGGTTCGGGAAAGTTTAAAGGCTACGGGATATGAGTTCAAAGATATTTTGTTCACAAGAAGATGTGAAGTTTCGAGTTTCCTTTCAATGGGTTTGTGATTTTACTAGCTGAAAATATTTCTTAGTCTGCCTTTCACAAAAGTGATACAATTTATGCCTTCCTGAACACATTTACTGAACGACAGCACCTTCACCCTTCTCCAATCGCGTGTCTGGACAGCTGATTTTGACATGATTGGTTTAAGCTTCAAGCTACGAAACTCGAACAGTTACCTGGGAAACTCATCAGTTAGGCCTATTCGAGAGGCATAAACTTTCTTCTATCGCGCACCTGCTTTTCTGCTTCCATATAAATATAAGTACCGAAGTGCAGGCACGGTAGTTATGCTTTGCAAAGAAAAAAGGTGATTTCTTCCCCTTCGCAGTGCCATCTGGGTTTTCCTATTCAATTTCATGGGAAATGAGAGAATTTTTGTATTATTTAAGACTTCAGGTGGTCTTACGTCAGTCTAATCGAATGATTATTATGTTGGAAATTAGCTTAAATTAATTAGAATGGGAACGATGGGCTTTTCATTGCGATTCTCTGATAATATTAGTAAATTAAAATTTCTTTCTTATTTTCCTTCCAGTGAAATCGAATGGAACACTTGCTGCATTCGCATATGATTAAGTCATTTCGGAAGAAAACATTTAAGCATGATTCGGAGAAAATGAAAAGCGAGCAGAGAGAGGGAGAGGAAAAGATTTACGGGATGGAGATGTGATATCGTAAGTGGCGTTCAGAAAGTCTGGGGGAAGCATGAGACTCATTTCATCGTCGCGCTGGAGCCCTGCGAGTACAGGATGACGTTTGTTTGTTTTAACCAATTTTTGATAATGCATGTCTCTTTCTGTGCGTTCTTCTTTGAGCGCAGCATCTCCCATTCAGATACATGCTTATTTGGAGAAATTGGTTATTCGCATTCATTACACATTGATTTTATATTAGATAGAATTTTGTATTAACACACTTCAACATGAGCACCATTAGTTGCTCGGACACTATAAAATCCATTCTCGATTTCCCTTCAGCAGTTATAAGGCATTTTCTTCCTCCTTTCCTCACGCCTTCCTAGTGTAACTGGAAACATACTCGAAGTGTATTCGAGAGGTCCAGGATTCAAGTCCGTTCGAGGGCAATGCACATTTTTCACGTCTCCTGCTTCAAAAAATCCTAATGACTCTACAATGTTATTAAGGGTTTACGGAGTTGTTTCTTCAGTGATTCGATTTTTAAATTCTTCAATACTGCGAATATCTGCAGCATAAACTCCGTCCTTAAGATATTCCTTTAAAAAGAATTGGAATGGTGTGAGGTCCGGAGAATGAAATGCCATGAAATTGGTCCCCTCTGACAGTGCAGCGATCTAGGAATATTTCCTCAAGGAATACGTACATGTGTAGCCCAATTAACAAAACGCCCCATCCTCTTGGAAGCAAAGTTGGGCTGCATTTCTTTTGCTTGCGGCACCGAAACCAATCCCAACATAAAGCAGTAAGCATCCAAATTTATTGATAACTCCGAGAAGTGAAGAGACCAATCGCTTAGTTATGAGTTAGGCGCATTAAACGTTAATTTAAATGCTACCTCGCTCCATTTCCATTACAAAATGGCGGTTTTATGACACTCCAATCTTGCAGTTTTGCGTATCAATCTCTGCACAAACAAGAAATGTTGCTTCATCACTGAGTACCATTTTCTGAAGAATTTGATCATCGTTACTGATACATTCAAAAATATCTATAGAAAGTTCCGTACGAGTGACTGGATCATTAGGTGGTTTATTCACAAATCCGCAATTTATACGCGTCAGATTCAACCGTTCATGGTCAACTTTATCAACAGTCGACCAAGGAATTCTTGTTGGCAGGCTCGTACGGGGAATAGGTTTACTGGGACTGCGTAGAAACACTTCGAATGGCGGAAACATTTTCATCACTGTCACTTGGCAGCGTCATGAAATTTCTCTCTCTCAGAAAAGAGGAAACTTGCAACGCCCGCTACCAAGTCCTGCTGCGCGTTGTCTTCATGCGGAGGTGAAGTGTCGAAGTATTACATGGATGCTGTGATCACTGACAGGCACTAAAGAATAATGCCTAAAGAACAAACTACGGTGCAGAAAGGCATGAGGACTGCTATGCATTATACCATTGATATGCAGCTGAAGCTTTCCATTGAACCTCCCGCTGCAGGAGTCATGGTCTAAAAATGGGTTGATCTTGCCACATAATTCGAAAATAGTTTGAGTGCCAGACTTAGTCATTTTTTTAACTCAAAACCTGCTACCCAGTCACACCACGAAGACATCCGGTAAAAAGGGAGAATATACCTCATAATTCTCAGTATGAATTTGACCTTAGGCGTCGTTTCAAGGTTAGTAGCATAAAGTGTTTATAATCTGCTTATTTTTAGTAAATAGCTGAGTAATCTCCGTGCTTAGTCCTGGCTTGTTTTGTATGTATACGTATTTATTCATAGATTCATTCAAATGTACGATTCATCCAAATCGAAGTAATAAGTGTGTGGATACGTAAGATTAAGCATGTGGAAACATGACGGCGTTACAAATACCGGAGCTGATAGGTGTGTAACGATTATAATGTATGCCTTTCAGAAGCTCGATTTAGGCTGGATAATTCAGCCCCTCTCCTTAATAAAGTCCTCCACGAAGTCATTCCTTCCCTTAGGTAGATTGCTATGGTATTGCAGTGTTATGTAGGGATTTTAGTTAGTTTAGAATTGTGGATTAATATGTAGTTAATTGCAGTTTACTTGTTAATTAATTATTGAGTGAGTAAAATTATATGCAATAATTTATTCTTATTCTAAATTTTTCTTCACTAGTTGTGCCGCTTACGTTATTGAATCAATTATTTTTATGCGAGTTAAATAGTGTTCTCATTCTTACGTTGCGCGTTCGATAGTACTAGCTTTCGGGAAAAGGAGACAATGGGAAATCGGTTGCTTTCTGCGTAATATTTGAAATTTAAAAATACTTCCTTTTTATTTACATAGATGAAATTTATACCTCTTAAAATTTAGAGGGAAAAAATTTAGCTTTCTTATGAATCTACTTTCATGACTGTACGTCGCCCCGTTGGAGAATTATGACCATTTAATTGCTAAAATTGTTGAATTTCGGGTCTAAAAATTTATTCTGCTAAAAGGGTGTTTTTCGAACACTTTTCGTCCGAGGTCGTGTACAGCGTCCGGTCGGGAGGTAGGGTTGTTACATACTTTCCCTCACCCCTTTTCCGTTGGCGAAGGGGGTGTCGAGGGTGGAATTTTTTTTTTGTGTGTAGAAGGAAAAACTAAGTTTTCGCAGCACTGTTTTGTGTTTGGCGAGATTGGCATACTAATTCACCAAATTTGGTGATTTTCGAAAATTCTGGACTCTGGACGATTAAAAACGGTGTGCAAGGCCATTTTCAGCCTTTTTGCCTCGGATTTGCAGCTGTAAGAAGGACTCGCAATTTTCCTTCCTTGGGAAGAGCCGCCATGAATATCCTGAACGAGGGTTAAAAGATTTGAAGTCCAGGGGCCCTTATCCGGAATGCCACCTTCGTTTTTTTTGCTCTCTCTCATATAAGGGGATGTAAGCCTCATGTGACGACATAATATGCTGCACAATTGCACCTTACCATCATTTGCGTGCAGTCGGAAAGGGAGGTACCTTTAGGAGATCTGTTATGCTGCACAAATGCCCCTTACCATCATTTGCATGCTGACGGAAGAGACGTGACGATCCGTGAACCCTTCCGAATTTACCATCTTCATATTGTCTGACCCAAGTGTCCAGATTTCTCCTTGGAGTGCCTTGTTCAACATCTGCTAAGGATTGGTCGTCAGGAGAGCCTTGTTCAACATCTGCTATGGATTGGTCATCCGGAGAAGAATTCATCAGATAAGTGTTAACTCTTAATTAAGTTTCAAAAGCTTTGGTTCATTCTTTCACTTGAAAATTAGCACAGCATTCAACCTAAGTTCTGTGAACATGTCTCCTAAATAATAAGGCTAATTAAAATATTGAAAGGGATTTGATTAATTGAAGAAAAATTTTCCAGTTATGATTTATTAAAGTAAGGGGTAATAATATGTATATTTAATTTCTAATTAAATTCTATTTAACTTGTTTGTCAGAGGTTTTTCTGCTGGATCTTAAATCCAGGCTGTTTAATTAAGCAACTGCTGCACTGTTACTCTATTTAGGATCTTTTAACTTTAACTTGGAATGTAATTTAAATTTATATATCATGATTTAAGACAGAGTATTAAATTTGTTACCTTATCTAAATTTTACCTTCTACTTTTAAGTTGCTACTACTAATTTTGGTTGAGAATTAACTTTAACTTTTGCAAGTTAAGGAACAAATAAAAATTTAAATTCTACTTTACCTTTAATTGAGTAATTGAATGTAGGAATAAATGTACTCATTTTTCTCCAACGGGACTACATGAATATGAAATACTTTCTAACTGCCTAAGGGATTGCTAAATTGATGTATGTAATTTTTACCTGTGTAAATTAAGAAATTTCTTTGAACTAAATAATCTTTATCAATATTGGTAAACACTTAAGACACCATGCTCGGTGATTCATTAAATTTCCTGTGTATTTTTATGCTGGCCAGCAGAGTTTGATAACTGCAAATAAAAATTTAATATTATTTTTTACGGTGAAATATTTTTTTTGATGTCATCTCGGTGCATATCTGAAAATAGCAATATATATAATTAATTCTAAATGCATTATTTTAAATAGTTGTCACCCTGGTACCATAGAGGGAAATTAAGTTGTAAGATTGCGTGTCTTCCTTATAGTGCTGAATAAATATCCTTGGCTATATATATATATATATATATATATGATTCAGAGTATTTTCTTATGATGTCTTGTGTAAATGTTCTTAACACCAGTGCTCCTGCTTGGTCTTAGGGGTTGTTCGGGTTAGTTCTTTTGGAAAAATTTACACAACGCAATTGAACAGATTTGTTTTTTGATATTATTGTAGGCGAATTATCTAATTTCAGGTTTTAATTGTAACAGTTAGTAATTTTGTATTATTTAACGTCTGGTACCATAAGCACCAGAACAGCAGTTAAAGTATTAATTTCACAAGCAGCGATGACTTCCTAGAATGTAACTCAGATTTCAGAAAAAAAAATTATTTTTTTTTTAAGTTTCGGAAATCAGTTTTCTCTTATATGTCTAATGTCAAAGTTATGTGTCATAGTTAACGTTTGTGGTTATTTCATTTGTTCAAAATAACTAAATAAATAAGTAAATAAAATTGTTATTTGAGAATTTTGGAGATTTTTGTTACTCATTTCACTGTATTGTTTATACATGAATGTTTGAAGATATGTGTATTTTTGGAACTTACATTAGCAACAGAATTAGAGTAGATGGTTTAAAGACTAATGGAGGCAATGTTTCGTTCTAAGTGTTTAAAAACAGGGAAAATCATCCGGTCAAGAAAACAATCCCTAGCTCGGAATGTCGGAATAACAGATTTTGATTTAATACGTATATATTAAATATATATCCGTGTACATATTAATACGTATATATGATTATGGTTAAAAAATATGATTATACGCATATTATTGTAATGAAAAATGTCTCAATGTTATGTATAAACGAATTAAGTATTAGGTACAATTGCAAAGCCATTTCCTACACGTCTTTTCTAATTGTCTGTCAAAAGTTATCTTCTTTACTTATCACAGTAAGTGAGACATTTATTCCTTTCTCAGATGTGCAAACGAATAACTCATCCAGACGCTTCTGCAGAAAACAAATGAATCATTAGATCTGATTATCACATGAAAAGGAAATAAATGTTTTCTTATGCCGAGTAACCAAAGGTAAAAGGAAGTAATAAGGATGTTGTCAAATCCTATTACTGCTAAAGAAATGGAGAAAACTGATTAATGTTTTCGCAAATATTAATTAAACCGTGATAGGTAAATAATTTCTAGATGCTCATTTCAAGTAAATATTTTACGAATAACTTGCAACAAACTTTGTTAGGATACAAATAACGTTGATGTAAGGCGTAAATCATTAATACTAAAATATACAATGCAAATACTAAAAAAGTTACATTTGTTTAATAACATTTGTCTCTCAGAAAAATATTTCATCGAAAATATGTAATATGTTTTACATTTAATATCCAAAATGAACCAAAATTAAATAAAGATGTTTATACCTGTAACTAAATTCAACTAGGTGCATTGTAGATCTTTTTCTCTGTAAATTTATTCTGATTCTTTTCTTTGAAGTTAGAAATGTCTATAATATAGGGAAATGTTTGGACCGTCAAGTTACGCTACCATGCATTTATCATCCCTTCGACAAGGCAAGTACTATTTATATTGCGTGAAGTATCCCTCTGAGTATCGCGAGTTACCTATCTGCTCTGCACTCACTCTTCTAACACAATTTCTTTTTATTATTATTATTATTATTATTATTATTATTATTATTATTATTATTATTATTATTATTATTAAGCACTACTTTTTTCTCACTTACGCCAGATGCAATTCAACAGCAAAAGCACAAAATTTTTAAAAGGTGCATAGCGTCATAGGTTTAGAATTCCTGATTCAGTGTTAAGTGCTGGCATATATATTTCCGTAGATGTCTGGCTGCTTCTGTTACTTTTCAAGACTTCGTCTTGTAAAATCTTTACTAACATTTTGTGGCAAAGGGAGTTGAAAGGACTTTCCTTCCGGAAGTGTAGTTGCGAATCGAATATCGTGGTGGATCTGAGTGTGACTTTTTCTTTCGTATTCCTTAGCAACAGTCTTTTCTTAGTAATTTAAATTTTTGGTGCCCTCTACGGGTTCGTGGATTTGGTGTGATTGGTGACAACACTTCATGAAGAATCAAAACACAATTTATTCGTCAGTATTACACAGTTCCAAAGACGCCTTACAGGTATCGAAAATCTACGACAAACACGCTGAAACAATCAGCAACACAGCCTTTAGGCTATCCAGCTATAACGGCGGCAAAGCACTTAAAAGCACTTTAAAGTAAAACTCCCGACTCGATTCGGTTGCTATCAAGCTAACCTCTAAACACGAAACACTACTACTGAACTCTAGATACTCTCTATACTCTTCAAGACACACTCCTCAAGATACTCTTCACGATAAATTGCTACGCCTACGACTACGACTGTATAATATACCAAACTATTGCTGACTGCAACGTTGCCGGTTCCTGAAATAAAGCCCGAAGGCACATAACGTTATATGTTCCGGGCGTGAGAAATCGGAGGCAAGAGAAAAACTGCTACTCCGCTTATAGGCTGGACATTTATAGCTTTCGACCTGTCTTCGAGAACATTTTGTGAAAAACCGGTAAGAATTCGTTCTAGAATGTTCTCGCTCCGTGTATAGCATATCGCCAATTTTGTCACCAAATGTGTGATTTTGCGCCAAATCTAGCTACCTGCCTTTCCTTGCCATTTTCTGGCAACCGTAAACCCGCTTTGCGGAAACTAGCTTACCGCAGCTGGTCATTTCGCAACAATATCTCCTGCAAAGCACAAGAGTATTATATGCCTGAGGTATTCCACGAGGAATATGTGAATGCTCTAAAAACACTGTACAGTCTTCCTAATATTTCCATTAACACAGTATTATATATAGGATATCCCAATGTCCACCTATTTCCATATGTCAGGAATACTTTCAAAAATATCCGAGAGCTCTTCTTTGCATGTTCTAGGAATATTCCGGAAGTTCAGGCTATAATTAGAAAGCAAAACCTGTTAAGTTTATCAGTTAGTTTCTTTTTTTTTTTTTTTTGGAGGAGGGCTAGGGCTTAAATACAAGAAACATCCCATTTCATTCTTTTTTTGGTAAGAATATTTCCCACGAAATATTCCCGGAATGTATCAGACATATTATTCCCAGTTGATTAGAAAATTATTCCAAGTTGGAATATGCTCGGAACATTTGATGAATATTACTCAAAAATCCTAAAATATTCGTTGGGGATAAGCATGAAATTGTCTGCAAGTCTTTCGGGAATGTAATGGAACAACATGAAATGAAAGAAAAGTATCCCTAGCGATATTCTGCACTATAAAGTAGAGGTATACAAGTTACTATTAGGTGAATTATTCCATTACATTTATCACTACAGTTATACACCGCAATGTAATAATTATTTTAAACTATAATCAAAATTAATTATAGGAATAAAACATTCTTTAATACATCAATAATAAACTTGCTGCAGTAATAACATATGTGTTCCGTTTTGTCGATAGGATTTAAGACAGATATTCCGATTTATTAATTAAATAGAAAAAGTGATAACTCTATTTATGCCCGCCTTTCACACAGCAAATAACGCATAAACGTGTCTTAAAAACAACACATAGGCACAAAACTCTAAATTCTGCTTAGATTAATACATATTACAGACGGGCTAAAAAACTACTCCGTCGTACAGCCAAAAAAGGAGGTGACTTCTGGTCTTTTAAGGAAAAATCTTACCCAAGAATTGCAGCAAATAAACTTCTTGACGAAAGTCTTCTTTAAAGGTGCCCTACTGCAATTAAGCCTTAATTAGACTTGACAGATAACGTACTAAACGTATCTGTAATTCTAAAAATGCCACATTATTTATACCATAAAGTAAAAATTTGATTAATTAAACATCTTTCATGTTCAGGAAAACCAAAAGTATTTCTAAAAATTCGAAAATACTACTTACAGCCCGTCCTTCATCATACGAGAAGTGTCCCTCCTATAATTCATTTCGACTCGCGTATGCTCCACTATTATCTTACTCACTTGAGTGATAGATGAGATAGGTTTTGTTCTGATTCCATTAAATTTCTGTGTATTTGCACGGTAGTATACACCCCTTGTTTATCTTGAAATATCCGACACGTAGATTAGCCGAATAGTTGCCGATAATCAACCTCGTCCTGGCGGTGCATCTCAATCACCGAGTTCAATACTGCGTAATTTCTACATCTGGGTCTACACTAAAAACCATCTGTTTCTGCCATCCTCGTTCCAAATCTAATTGGAATTCAAATAGCGCATGCCGCTGAAGTGAAACATTATACACTGAAGCGAGCATAGTCCAAACTGGATTACAAGATAGACACCTATTGAGGAATAGATTAATGTGAAATGTGAAATTTCTAAAACGCTTTGAATATTTCATGATCCATTGTCGTTAAATATCTAAACTTGGTTCTATTTATTCGATTTCGATTAAAGGTTTCAGAGCGTGTCTTTTATCACATTTAGGGCCTTATTTTTCATAAACATTACAGACAGATCTTTAGTATTTGAAACAAATCATCATTGTTTGATACAAATGTTAATTAGATGTAGAAAATAAAGGAAATTTATCAAAACTTTACGAACTGATTCATGAAAAGGGTTTATACTTACTTGAGATTATAAGAATTTTGTCTTATTTTATTATTTATCATTTATGAAAATGTTGACTTATTTGAGAAGAAATACCACTGCAGTTTAGTACGTGCTACCACCCAGACTGGAAGTCGTACCGAATAACCGGGTTCCAATCCCATAGAAGGCATGTATATAAATTGTGGGCCCATTCATAGAAGGCAACGGTCACCTACCTATTTGAAGTCTCCATAATGAAGTGACCACCGCTTTCGGCCGTAGCAGTAGACAACGCCTATAATGGCTAGTGCCCGCCATTGAAAAAAAAATGTGGGTCTTACTCCCTTCTCGTACTTGCGCTAAAGAAAAGACAAATTTAATGTTTAAGAGGTATTCTACTAAATTGTATTTAAAATATATTATACTAATCAAAAAGTAATGATCAAAGAATGATTGTACGATTTTTGAGCATATTTAAGTGGTTCCCTTTCTGATATTTTATATCAGAAAGGAGGCCACTTTCATAAAAGTACTTTTGCAAAGACAAAAAACAAGTGTAGAGAAACGCTAATACGATGCCTACTCAAACTTCCTCTGACACTCTAATTGTCTAGAACAATGCGCCCCTTCAAGAGAACGTGAACTTTCTGGACGGTGGATGAGATGGTTAGAAAGCTGGGAGCAAGGTGGTAGTGAACCCAATGCCTCCAACAAAGCGCCCCACCAAACGCGATCACGTGCCAAGGGTTCTGCTTAGGTTTGGGGCTTTTCAAGGTGGATTTTGTTTCGTACAACTTGGTAATATGTAACTATTACTATCATTACTGTTACACGATCATGGTTTATAATGTAGGAATATTTTACATAATTGTAAGTACAAATACAAAAACACAGAGACAAATATAGGGTACAGTAAAGAAACGATAATGCACAGTTGTTGGCATAAATGCAAAAATAAGTCACATAATTATGGCATATCAAGTGAAATAAATAAAACATAACTGTATCATTGGTTGGTATTTTTATCATCTAAAACTGACTTATCAGGTCACAGAACAAGTGGCCCGTTCGAAGGGTGCCTTCGAGAGGGCCACGACAGCCCGGCGGTGGCATTTCCACCCCGGGCGCAGCCCCACGGACAACTAGCTAGCTTGATGCAAACTGGGGTCAGAGCGGGACGCCCGACATTAAGCACGCAACCCACCCGCGCCCCTGAGGGCACTCGAGGCTCGGTCCGGACGCCGCCATGTAAATTGCTAGCCTCCCGCAGAAAAGACAAAATACGTAGAATTTCCCAAAAAAGGGATAATAATATTTTATAAATATTGAAAATATCTGTAAAAGGCAGTTTTGATAAGAACGCAATTTAAGCATAGATACGTATACTAAACATTTTACCTGAAATATTTATATTAAAAAAAAGGAATTAACGCACCTTAAACTGCTCGCTTTAGAGGTTGTATCTCCCTCCTAATAACATTTAGCCATTATTGCTCTTTTTGTCAACGCTCTTTAGCCCAAAAGGGCTATTGATCTCGAAACGCAATTTTACGTTTTAATTCGAGACTGTTGCCATTCGGAAAAAAACATAAGATATTATTCTTTCATTATTCATTTTTTCTGTTATTAATGAAGAAACTAAACTATTTAAAAGCAATAAATGCGGTTCTTAAGAATATTTTTTGTTTTTTTAACCTGATGGATTTAAATTTGAAAAAGTATTAAATTCATAATATATCCAATTAAAAACATTCAGTATTTTTAAAATTGCATTACGTATTTTTTCACTTTTTAAATATAAAGAAGATGTATAGCGTTTCCATGGCTTTCAAGCTCATTGGTTCACCAGACTCTCTTGCTAGAAGAGTACTTCCTTCGTTTCAGAGGGCATGATGCAGGATAGGATTCAGTAATGATATTTGTCAGGTTGTTTGCTTGGATATCAAGCTCATCGACTGAACAATTATTGTCCAAAGCCTGAAGGTTAATGACATTAGAAACCAGGGAATCCTTATAAAGGTCCCAATTTGTGTTTTTAATGTTTCTGAAAAATTCAGCTGGAATTTCATCCCTAATACGAAATTGTATAAGGCGATGGTCTGAAAGTGAGGGATTGTCACTTACATGCCAATTCTCAATAAGATTATAGATATCAGATGAAGTTAGTTTGAGGTCAATGACATTATCTCTTCTTCTGTTGACAAAAGTGGGGCGATTTCCCCTGTTTACCCAAGTTAGGTTGGCGTTCATTATAATTTCTATGAGTCTTTCTCCTCTGGGGTTGGTATCAGAACTGCCCCATGATAGGTGACCTTGTTGCAGGCTGTGAGCGTTAACGTCACCACCACTAATCATAGGAATACTGTCGATTTCACAGAAACTCACGAGATCTATAAATTCTTGCGGAATGTTGAGGTCATAAGCCATGTAAACCGAGCAGAAACAAATGTTTCCTCTTAGTGAACTGTTTATGCCCTAATGAGAATTCAGAATTTACCCTGATGGATTTTAGGAGAGACTTAGTTAAAAGCCTCCTCCATAACCCACGACTTCCCTTGAAGTCGCGACAGGGGAAACCTATTCAGAGGTCTTCCCCTGAGCCTCCAAAGAAGGTTCTGGTTCTGACTCCTTTTCGGTCTCCCCTTCTTCCATCAGCTGTTTCCTCGGAGGATCCTTGGGTAGAGGAATTGAAATTCCCCTGTAGCGTCGGCTCCTTCAGCTGTGCAGAGCCGCGGACACCAAAGAAAGGCTTGAAGTTCTGGGCTTCCAGGTAATCCGTGAGCTCAGGATACACTCCCAGCACCAGAATGTTACCTCCGTCTCCAGGGATGATTGCTTTGATGGCGATCTTCTTAACATCCAGGCCCTTGTTGCAGGCTTCAAGGAGCTTGAAGTTTTGTTTTGGTGACCTGTTACCAGAAAACCAAGCGAAAAGATCTTCAGGGGGTTCTGTCCCCGGGAACCATGGTGTAACAGCCGGGGTGGTTTTCTCCAGGACCAGGTAGATCATTAATTAGGGTCTTTAGGACGTCCACAGTTTCCTGGTCTTCACAAGCAATGTTGAGTCCATTCGGCTGCAGGACTATCTTGTGGACCCTACAAGTGGTGATGGAGCCGTTGATAATTCGGTCATCAGTCACAGAAGTGATGAAGTCCTCATCCGTTGCCATTATATCTCTGCAGTCATCCTTGCAGACGACTCGCAGAGTGATTGCCTTTCTCAGAGCTTGACTATAAAAGCGTAGTTCTTGAACACCATTTCCGGGGTGTCACCAGCAATGCGTCCTCTCTTGTGAGAATCTTCATTGCTTGGAAGACTCTCTTTCACCAGTTTGGAGGTCACTCCAGAGATCTCAGCTTTAGCTGTTTTCTCCCTCGCTCCCTTCTCCCCGGTGATCGAGATCCCTTCCAGGGTCCTCTCCAGCCGTTTCCGCTCCTTTTGACGTTGTCTCTTTTCTCTTCTTTTATTTTCAACCTCCATCATTGGTGACAGGTCATCCGCTTGCGCACGGACGGATCATTACCCCCCAATTTAACAGCATTGTCAAATGCATGAGCCATTATCTTTTTTCATCTAACATGGCCGCTCCACACTTTTATTATTCGCGACATAAAACTGTAGATTAATTCTGGAAATAGAATTATATAATCTATTAGTCACATTAAATTATAAAGTAAATTATTTTTCTTCTTTTAGTGCATTCTTTATCATATCCATTTTTAACATAAGAGTATTGAATAAAAATCTTTTTCAATTGTATTTTATTTAAAATTTATGTTTATTTTGCTCAAATAAAATTTAGTGTCCTTAAAAATTTTTAGATCGGGCTGTAATCAATCCGGGCTGAAGTTGGATTTTGCTGGTATATGTTAAACTGAGAAGAGAAAAATTGTTCCTTCGTG
>KK121266.1:181814-288145 GCA_000611955.2 Stegodyphus mimosarum | reverse complement strand
GTAGGGCTCTGTCTCTTAATGAATATGTTCATTCATAAGTGTGTGGAAATAATTTGACCTTCATGCTTAAATATGAGTGATTATGAACGCATTTCCAACAAATAAAAGGTGTTTCAAATGAAAATGAATGAGCTTTTACTGCCGGCTTCAGCTATCACTCACCCTCATTGCTTCCTTCCTATCTCAGAACTCCGGCGCGACGGTCTTTTTCAACAGCATCCTTTTATGTGCCAAGGGTCAAGGTTAGTTCTTGCAATTCCTCTTCGCGCTACCAACCACTCATATGCAGAAGTTTGCTGACTTCCAACGCAATAAAACGGAAAATTAATATTTAGGAACTGCAGTTTATATACAGTCGTAAAGATGAGTGATTAATTTATTAAAAGAAACTGTAGGCCTAACATGAGTCATTCATCGCTGCATGTGAGTAATGTCATTTCGTCGTTGGCTTTCTTTCATAAGAGAGAGGTGTTTCAAGAAGATACAAAAATAAGTCCGGAATTCGTTAAACAATTTTTACTTCCTTCTACAAAATAAAGGAAGTATACTGTAATCGCAAAAAATTTCGGGCATCATTTTTAATAAAAATATCCATTTTGACCGCTCTCGATACCATTTGAACAATCTTTTTGCGTGGCAGCTGTACGTACGGACAGAATAAAGGACTGGTTTTCCCAAAACGGATTGCAAAAAGCATTTAAAATGGATTCAGAGGACATTTTTTTTCGTGAAGTTGTATGTACGTACGTAAATACGTGTCTCACATAAATAAAAAAATAATAGCCTCAAAATGTTGAAATTTTTATATGGGACTGTTATAACATATAATTGTGCACCTCCTTTTTTCTTTGCAGTCGGCCGCACCAAACGTATTATACAGAGTGGCAGTATGTATATACTATATATATTTGAGTCAGGAAACCGAGTGACAGTTGTTTTTAAATTGAATTGCTGTTTCTTGGAGATGGTATATGGAACGTTTTCTTGTCATAATGTATATATACTACCAATCTTTCTCTCTCTCTCTGTATATATATATATATATACCTGGCTCGTTGAGCTCCGGTTTTTTACTTCCTTATACGAACTAAAGTAAGTAGTGTAATCACGAAAAATTTCGGGTACCCTATTTTAACGAAAATATCCATTTTGACTGCTAATCAAATGCAGTTTAACGATGTTTTTGCGTGGCATCTGTGCGTAAGGACACATTAAAGGGCTCCTTTTCCCCAAACGAATTATAAAACTGATTTAAAATGAATTCAGAAGGGATTTTTTGTCGTGCCTGTACCCAAGAACGTACCTATGTATTTCGCATAACTCAAAAATCAGCAGCCTCAGAGCGTTGAAATTTTGTATATAGGACTTCTATAACAAGTAGTTGTGCAACTCCCTTTTTCGTGGCAATCGGCAGCCCCAAAAGTATATAAATATATACATATATACCCACTCTTTTACTCGGTTCAGTGAGCTCAGTTTGTTTTCTTCTTATATGTTGGTAAATTGTGAATTTTTTGCTTTAAAAATGATTGAATTATATCTTCTTAACGTCCGGTTAAGGTTTTTATGTCTAAGGTGTTAATCTGCATGCAATAGTTGTAGAGTTATCAACAATTTAAAAGCTGTTAAAGGGAGGTTAAACGTAAATTTTTATCATAGCAGTCATATTTGTTTACATTTAAAGTTATCAGAATAGTGAGTTAAGTCTTCCTGCACCTTCAGTGTCTTTTTGCCGAGTGGGACCAAAAGGGTACTTTCAGTTTTGTGCAGCGAAAAATCTGCCTTCTTGCTTGCTGGCCGAATTGCCCGTTTTTGCATAGAAACTGTAATTTTAATTGTAAAAGAATTTTTTTAAATTGTTTTATTGTATTTGGTGTTTTATGTTTTTGTTACTTTCAATTTTTAATGAAAATCGTTTTTTAGTTTTTATATATCATTGCCTTGACGCGAAGTGAGAATTGAATTAATTGAATGATATTTCTCAGATATATTATAGAAATTCGAGAAAATAAGTTTAAATAAAATGCAGAAAATGCGCGTATAATTTAATATTCCGTACAAGGAAGTCATGTGGTGTACATGTGGTGTGGAGTTTTATTCTTATACGTTGTAGAGACATTAGGTTATTTCGAGTATACGAGAACAAGTATACGAGATCTGTCGCGGCGCCAGGGAGCGCAGAATTATATTTGTCGTTGGTATTGGCTTTACGATCTTTGAAGGTGATGGTACGATTTTGCCCACCACAATTTTGAGGGAGAATCTCTTGGTAAACTCATCCGAAGGCCTCCCACCTTCCTCCACGATCACCAAACCACTCTAGAGGACTTCCGGCTCGCCATGTATTTTAAACGCCCCTAGGCTTAAAATACATTATACACTTACAAATATTCAAACCCTCTCCGAGATTCGAGGTCGAGCCCAATGACACGGCATCCAGCAATGCCAAGCATATTAAAAAAAACGGCTACAGTCTTATTAGCCCAAAAGGGAGGTCAGTCCCGAATAGGATATTAGTCTCGAAACGGCATTTTGCGTTGAATCACTAAAAACGGCCTATCACTTTTCAGATTGTTGCCACCTAATATTATTACCCTGTATTATATTTAAAGAAATTAAATAATAAAGAATCTGCATGAATGTAATGCATGTTTCTCGAATTGTAAAAAACCAACTGTACCTGGAGCCATCAAATTTTGAATAACGTAGTCCTTCACCCGAACATGGACACCTGGAACCCCAAGTTTTGGAATTTATTTTATTACGTATTTCATATTTTATAAAACTTTAACTAATTTTTAATGAACAAACTCAACGATCTCAACACTGTAAGGAATAAAACATATCTCCAGCGCGCGAAACTGTCTGTTATGCGAGATACATCCGTACGTACGTAAAAACGTCGCGAAAAATCCATTTTGAATCCATTCTGCAATCCGTCTTGGAAACGTGAGCCCTTTATCCTGTCCTTACGTACAGAAGTCACTCAAAAAAATTTTCAAGATGAATATTTCCTTTGAAATATGATACCCGAAATTTTTCGTGATTACAATACTTATACTTTGTGCAAGTCTTGCTGAAGGGAACTTACTGAGAATTGTTTGAGTTCGAGGATATGTGCAAGATAAAGACCTTATGCTTCACGTAGTGGCAACGCTAGGCGATACGAAGGTATGGTTATGATAGCTTAACATAACAATCTAGAAATTTTGAAAATATTCCTCTAAAGTCATTTCTAACGCATAAAAACTGCTTAAAGTCATTCAGAATTAAAATCTCAAATATTACAAAAATACTCCATTATATTCAATTGCAAATGCTAAATTGCGTATTAAATTCTAATAGTACAACGCACTGCTAATTTAAATTAGGATTTAATATGTTCTTTGATTAAAACGCTTTTCCTAAAACAATCACAGAACTTTTACTAGCAGTGAAAAGAAAGATTGAAATAAATGAGTTAGTCACATTTACTTCGAATAAAATTCTTTATCGGATTACATTGGAAAGATTTTTTCATCTTTAGACAATGATAATTGAATTTCCTGTCGTAGGATTCGAAACGAGAAAGAGAATACTTATAGTATAAGGGATATCATTAAGTAAGTGAGAAGAAAATTCTTACCGGAAAAAAAAATGCGTTGATATTTTGGATGATTTGACTCGAAAAATGTTACATTTCAGGGTAGTTACAAACATTTCCATTTACGAATAAAAATTATTATTGCTATTTATTGAAACAAATATTAAATATTTCTGAGTTCAGAGAAGTTATTTTAATAAGGGATTTCTACTTTCGTATCGCTTGTTGTAAGGAAGAAATTACGTATAATCCAATTAACTCTCTATCTCTTTTTTCCGACAGAGGCCGCTAGTTCTCTCGAAGCTAGTAAACTTCATTAGAAAAAAATTCTTACTTTCCGCTGTACGGAGAAAGTAGCATTTTGTTAATGTTTTTCAGAAACCTTGTCATGTAACTGACAATACGCATGACAATTTGTGAATTTATATGACAGCATTATTGGAACTAGTTTTCATATTTAACGAGACTCAGTGGCGAAGTGGTTAACACCACTAAGTATTTCGGCCCGGGCTCGAACCCACATGAATTGCTTGGCTGCATGCTTGGCTTTTAGGGGCTTTTGCGCATTTGTAACGTGAATAAAAGCCAGTTTTTATTAGAAAGTCCTCCACCAAGTCGTCCCTACCCTCAGGCAAGGAGCTTTCATGTGCTTGCCGTATTCAAGTAATCTAACTTCACATTTAATGCAAAATGTGCAATCCTAGGTACAGGAATAACACGTCACGCCGCATTACAGAGGGTCTTTGCACAGTTTAAGAATGATTCTGGGGCCATTTAATTCGTGTTTAAAAAATTAAGCATATTTTTAATGGTCGATCTGATAGCCCTTTTTCTGAATCATAAGTACGCATCGTGATCTCCAAGATAGAAGGGCTTTATACAGAATTTCCAAGTTTACGGATATCCATTTCTCTTCTACTTCTTTCGGTCCATTGGGGTGGGTTTGGCTTAAAATGAGCTCTTTTCGAGAGACCAGAAAGAACTCTTTCCGAGTCACAGTAGTTCGTAAGTGAAATGTCAGAAACATCGCAGCAAAACTTTGAAAAGGTATATATGCTACAACAATCTAGAAATAATACTGTTAAAATCTATAGCAATCTAGAAATAATATATTTCTAGCTTGTTATAGATGTATCAGTCTTCATGTTTCAAGAAATGCAGTGGTACGTTCCGAAGTATGAATTGTTACTTTGTTTTGATAAAGTTTCACTCTCTAAAAGTTATTAGAATAAAGAAATGGTATTTGTAATCACAGGCCGTAAAACGTTTTGTAAATAAGTGTAGAGAATAAGTGAATCAGTAACAGTGTAAGAGAATCCTGAGACAGTCCTAAATCCCTTACTGACATTGACGGAACCAGGTTTGTACATTATTTTCTCTTTGCTTTGGATACTAAACAGGCGCTTTTTTTGGTTACAGTCACTTAGATAAATCCATGCTTCATCAACAGCCGGACTGTATTTGCATTTATCTTCTACTAAATAGTTTTTACAACCGATTCGGCAAATCATTTTTCATTTGGCCACATACCTCGGCTAATGCCGACAAACGTTGTGGTTTCTAGGTTTTCTAAACTAAAAGTCTTGGTTTATTATTTTATTTATTGTCACTGCAGCTGTATTTAAAAACTTTGCGACTGATTTCTGCCTCGGCGGGCTTTCTACTCGTTAACAATGATTTAATTGTAGAAACATTAGAAACAATGTGTACTGTTGCGTGCGTACGGGTCGGTAATAGACTGAATGCATAAGTACAATAACAAGTTAATACAATACATTCTTATCAAAAGAAATATATCGGAACGCTAGAATTTCCCTCAGAGGTGTTCGTATAAGTGTTCACAATATCACGCAGTATAATCAGTAGTTATATTTCAAACTACTAAAAACATTAAATAGAAAACAACGCAAAGCGTATCTAAGGAGAAAGCTAATTCAGATATCTCAGTTCACGAGGAGCTAAAGAACTCGCAACAGCAATAACTAAACAACTGAACTCGGGTGCTCTCTCTCTCTGACTCTTATAACTTTCAACCGGTCGCGAGATATTTCTAATACTTTCTGTTTCTCGAGATTTCTGTAAAGCAAAAAGAGTGTGGAATGGCGGTTACAGCTAACACAGTGGTCGATTACATTTATTTAATTAAAATGCAAATTACCGAGCTATCCATTTACTCGATGTTAAATGCACGTGCACCTGTATTTTTACTTTTGCTCCCCAGCTTTCAATTCAAAATTCGTCGCGCGCTGCATTGCGCGAGGAAATACAACAATTACAATCCCACTAAAACTAAATACAAAATTTGTAATACTACCTTTTTCGGGTATCCGTTTGGCGTCTTCTTTCCATATACAAAGGATGACTCACGGTATTTCCCTTCCCGATTAATTCTGTTGCATATTTTGCACATAGACGTTTTTTAATACTGCATTTCGCAAAGTTTCTGAACTACGGGATAGGAATATTTCTCTTTAAAAAGTGCAGAAACATATCCTCCAATTCACGGCTTGTTTCTACGCGAGATTTTTAAAGAAAAAAAATTTAAATAACAGACAATATGTCGAGTTTCAAAATAATAAGCTATTGAAATAAATGTTATTCAAAAACATTTGCTTTTCTTCTACTTGTTTACCGAAATTTTTCTAAAGATTTGTGAACGTCGTCTGTACCTGATTTGTACAAGAATTTCGGAGTGATCTTATTGCTATAACTTAAATGATTTGCTTTTGAAATTATGATACATCTTTACATTTTTTTACTGCAAGCGATACATTAGTTTTTATGAATACATACTGGAATTAAAAGCTTCATCATTTTAACTCGTAATATCAGAAACGTAACTGTCTCGAAAATGATCAAAATCGTAGGAAGAGGCAAATGTTTGAAAAGTTTTGTTTATACTGACTGTTTCGTGGTCATGGCTCTGAGTGCTGAAAAATACACTTTTCTACATAAAGTATAAATCTGAATTACGTTCAAGTAATCTTTCTTCATTTTTACTCATGTAAGTTCTCTGTAGTCATTACATTGTAAGAAAAGTTCAGAACAGCTTTAAGAATATCATTTCTTGCGAACTCGTGTAATAATTGTCGTATAATTTGTGTCGGGCTGCACTTAAGAGCTACAGATTTCATGTAATTCACGCGAATAAATGTCATTGCGAAGATCTCTTCGTATGCCATCCACGTGATAATTTTTATCGCTACTTACTTAGATGCTTAGAAGCGTCATCATTCAGACAGGAAGATAAAAATTGCAGAAAGCACTTTCCTGATCTCTTTCTCTGTAAGATCATAATAGATACTGTACACCTTGTACAAAGAAAATGGGATAATATCGATAATATCGATCATAATATCGATGCTGAATTCCATGCTATGGATCAGCTCAGCTTCATGAAGTTGTTCGCAGCAATGCACTGGTTAGAATAATATTCTAATTCATGAACGATGAGTTTCAAAAAGTTGTTCGTTCTTCATTTGCGTAATCACTTTTGGTGATCATTTGTCAGAAGCTGAAAAGCAGTTCTTTCTACGTATTCAAATCGTAACTAAAAATAACTAAAACTGAAATAGAAAGTGGCTACTCAGCAAAATTGCCTTTAAAACCTCATTACGAGAAAATACACTTGTAAAAGATTAAATAATTACTATGGTTGTGTACAATACAGTGGCTTACATGTGTATGTTGAAATTTACGTATGTTGAAACATAAACGCGAAAAATTTTTCTAATACATACATTATTTCTTCTCTATTTTAAGCCATGCTTATTTCGAAATAAATATAATCAAAATATTTCTTGCAATAAAATAATTTATTTCAACTGTATTAGTCGATAACTTATAAAATAATCTGAACACTCAAAACTTTAGTTGAGATACTTTGGCAGAGAAAGTTTCTTGTCATAGTTTTCTGTTCTAAATAAAAAATATATCACAAGAATTATCATGTGCATTTTGGAAATTATTATCTGCTTAGCAAAATATATTAAAAATTCCGTATCTGAGAAACATAAAAGAAGACGAATTATATTTTATATATTTAACATAATCCGTGTTTTAAGTTTAAACATATAAATGTAGTTCGGCAGGGCATTCAAAGGACCCTATGCGACGACATTCCTTGCATACCCTTATTTACGCCACTGCATTATTACAAATAGATGAAAGAGCTATTTACGTAGATTCTTCCATTTCTACATGCACCGCTGGAAATGCTGACTGCCATAGTCCAGGCACGTTTAGTTACATTCTGTCCCAGCGCGTCAAAAGTTCGTGGATTTTTCTGTCCCTTCCGGTTGCCTGACAATAGAAATCACAACAAAGTGGCCGTAGATTCTTCTAGACAGTCCTGCCAGATATGAAAACTGAGCGCATTACCTTGAAGGAGCCTTATGCTGTCGCGTCAGTCTGCCATTCAGTACGCTAACATTTTTCTACTTCTTCTCTGCCATGTCCGGTTCATTTTATCCTGAGCCACACTGCACATATGAAATATGAATAGAAAAATTGATATTAACAATTAGATGGCGGATCAAAAACTAAGTAACAATATTCAGCTTCTATTTAGGGTTTGACAGGGATTCGTTTTCTCTTTGGGGTTTCTCTTTAGTGCCGATAAGTCGGCTGACTATAGTAGTACATAAGAGTCGGATAAAAAGAAATGATAATTCTAAAAAGCTTTTATTATCATAAGCTCACGCTCAATATAATCGCCTTTCGCGTCTACCATCTTCGGCCAAATTACTGAGAAGCTTCCTACATCGGTCAGAAAGTTTACGTCTGTGAATGTCTAGCAGCTAACGCCGACAATACGGATAGCTTCCTCCCCATTTCTTTAATGGATTCCTCGCAGAACAGAACATCGCAGATAAACTCCTATTACCTTTGAAGAAAGACCGTTCAATCTCCAGGAGACCATCCAAGCGGGTAGACCCGCGGTCTCTTCCGGGCTTTATTCATAGCACTGAACGAAAGAAAACCCGCAGACAATAAGAAGTACAGAGTCACCTTTGCAATCGGACACCACTCCGGTCGCAAAGATTATGTTCGATGTCTGTAAATTTCCGAAAAAATAATATACAGGGCTTCGAAGATGTGTTTTCCGGAAACTTTTAGAAAGTCATCAAGTTGGAGAGAAAGGTGAAATGTACACAGTTTAGTGACAAAAATTGTCGTCTAGGCCTATCAAAAGAATTTGTTCCTGAATCTACACTTTTAATTGAGCTATTTTCCCAAAAGTAAAACCTTTCACAAGCCCAACATCCTTACGAGGTGTAAACTTCTGGAAATATGATATACGGCCAATAATTCAGTTACACAAGAATTATTATATTGAATGCAATCAACATAATACATACATTATAGCAATACATAAATGCAACAATACAATCAAACACAAACAAATATTTACAGAAATTTATGAAAATAGTAAAGGAACATTTATGACAGTAAAATAATTTTTATCTTTCTTCTGCAATGTGAAATTTAATAATCGTTTATAAAGTATTCAATGCTTGAATGACGTAGGGAAGTAAAAGTTGTACGTTAATAATTAACTGAATTTAACTAAGAATTTCAACAATCCGAAACCAATTAACAATGTTGCGTTGAGGTACTGCTAACCTTTAGACAGCGTAGTTTCATAATATATGATGCGCACTTCAGCTTGGTTGGAACACCAAATAACACTGTATTATAATATTTCGAAACACCTCAAAGACTAAGCTATTACGAAGTCACAAAGATATGTGTAGAGACTCTGATATTCTTACAATATTAGATGCAGTTTATATCATGTGAGGACTCTTCTTTGACGTCAAGCGCTTTTGATTTATTCAGGATTTCACACGAAATTAATCAAAGTTTTAGGTAAGAGGAAATGCCTCGAAAGTAGTTAAGATTTCTGCTATTTCAGATTAATAAAGGTACTAAAAATCAAAGATTTAATATAGCCAATGTCTAAATTTACCGAAACCGTTGGACACATTTAGTATTAAACACTACTTGCTGGAACTAATTTTAAGTATGTAATGAAAGCTTTATTTCTGCATTTTCATTCTGAGAAGAGTTTCTAATTTAAACAAATGAGCTAAAGGTTTATCAGATTATATATAGTATATATAATTTTTATTATTTCTTAATTTAGAACTTCCTTCTACGAATAAAAGAAATATTGTAATCGCGCAAAATTTCGTGTATCATATTCAACGAAAATATCCATTTTGAGCGCTCTCGAATCCATTTCAAAGATGTTTTCGCTTAACATCTGTACGTATAGACAGAATAGAGTACTTCGTTTCCAAATGAATTATAAAATAGGTTTAAAATACATTCAGAAGGAATTTTTTTTTTACCTCTGTGCTTACGTACGTACACATGTATATATGTGTCTCGCATAACTCAAACATGAGTACCCTTGGAACATTGAAATTTTATGTATGGGACTGCTATAACACATAATTGCGCACCTTCCTTTTTCGTTGCGATTGGCTGCACCAAACGCATATACTGTATCGCCCAGTTCGGTGAGTTCAGTTTTTTATCCTTATATGTTGGTAAATTGTGCATTTTTTGCTTTAAAAGTGATTGAATTAGGTTGTTCTTATTTTCCAATTACGGTTGTTATTTATTGTTATTACGTTTGTCGTTATTTCCGGGTACGGGAATTAGTTAATCTGCATGTAGTAGTTGTAGAATCATCAAAAATTTAAAATGTAAGGTGCGCTAGGTCTAATGAGGCCTCCATTTGTTTACATTTGAAACTTTTATTAGAAAAGTGAATTAAGTCAGTTGGTTCACCAACTTCAGTGCCTTTTTTTATATGCGACCTTTGGCTCAGAAACACTAATTTTAATTACAAAAACGCTAATTTTAATTGCAAAAACTTTTTAACTGTCTTCAAATGTATTTCTCGTTTTACGTTTTTCTATATTTTACAATTTTCAACGAAGCATTTCAAGTTTTTATGAACTTTTACCTTGCCGACAAGTGAGAACTGAATTAATTGAAAGAGAAATAAAACTGTAATGAAATCGGGTAAATCAGATTCTGAATCGGCTGAGCTATCGGCTTTACGCAAGCTCTGTGGCATAAATAAATCTAAAAATGGCGTAGTCAGGGAAGTTATTACTACTTTGAGAATACAGAGAGGAAATAAGTAAATTAAAAATGAAGAATTAAAAGTTATTTCTAAATTAAATTATAAAGCTTATTCGTATATTTTTTAATCTTACATTTATAAAAATCTAATATATCATAAGCGCGCTTTCGAAACGTGAAAAAGCAAATTAAATTTTGTCAATCGGCCCAGTAGAATGGGAGATATAAAATTGTCCTCCCCCCCCCCATTTTTTGCCATAGTGTACATATGTACATACTTCTTAATGATTTATATCTTTATTTTTTAAATAATATATAGAACATTTAGCATTGCACCTAAATTTTATAAATTCAAATACATATAAATGATAATTTTTGTAAATATTTGCGCAGTTAGTATAATGAATAGATTAATTTCTATTTATTTCCTAACGTGAGACAGAATAATCGTTTTAGACTGTCATCTGGAAAAAAAGTCTGTTAAATACTTGAAGAATTTAATTCCATAAATTATCTTAGAGGCATTTAATATTTCTTTCCTCGTTGGTATAATTCTTACCGATTGCTTGATAACTTAATCCCTTCTCCTTTTTTTTTAATCTGCTTTTATTTTTGTGTGTACTTTTCTATCTACCTACCTATATAAATGTATACGAGCTTCAATAAAATAACTGTTGCTTGGAAATTGCTTGGATGAGATGGAACAAATTACATGAAAAAGAAACTCGTCCAATTGCTCAGAAACATAAAAAAAAAAAAAAGATTTATCGTGGTATCCGTTGGAAGCTGCTGCAGAAAAAACCGTTTGCGGGTTGCGGGTTGCAGACAAAAATTGCAGAAAGTGTAGATGTATAGAAAATGCTTCAGAGCTAATCCACACTTCAAGGATAAATTCTTGTACGAAAAACCAGAGTGTGACATTTCCGTTATTCTTATGTAATGATAAGTGAAATCCTTCGAAAATGTAACTTGCGTATATGTCGAAACCATTCCCTACTTTAGTACAAAATTATATAAAAAAACTATGTGTGATTCTATAATTATATAATTTAATATTACATAATTCTTGGATATGCACCTTTTTCATAAAATTCAGTATGTGGTCTTTATTTTCGCAACTCTTGGTCATAGAAGTATACTTGCAATTACCAAAATGTTTTAAATGGTGCACTTTGCACAAACAAAAAGGTGGACAGCTCGATATGTCGCGTTCTACTGAGCCGATTGAGAAAATTTAATTTGCATTTTTTATGTCTTGAAAGGGCGACTTAGGGCACGTGTTAGATTTATATATAGCCTTTATCTAACATGGGTATTCTGATACAAAACCAGACTACTTCTGAAAGGCCATACCTATTTTTTCCCATATTTCGATTCTACGACTCAAATTAAGCCCAAAATTAAATCTTTAGCATTTGATGAAAAATATAACTAGATATTTAAAAATTCATCTTGGCGCACCTTTTTCAGTTTGCGCCGGAAGTAATTCACTTGGCGAAATTCTTAATTTATAATAGCCTATTTTCCTTTCCCTTTTTTCATTGTGAACGAGCGAAAGAAAAAGATGCATCTTTCGTTCTTTCAAATAATTTTAACAAAGCTCCTGAAGCAGATTTGGGGTTACTATCGCTTATAACAAATATGCCAAATTTCAAAACGTACCGCTATAAAAATTCACGTATATGTTGGGAAATTTTGAAATAAAAACTCTCATTTTTTGAGGGGATCTTAATTTAATGCGCGGATTAGAAATACATCTATCCTAAAGTGATGTTAAAACTTTTATTGATTATAATTCAATATTTTTTTCTAAAAATTTATAAAAATTACTAAATTGTTTTAAAAAATAAAGCAGAAAATATCTGCGAATTTCATTTGGATATTTTGAAGTGTGAAAGACGGAATGAAGTAAGTTAAAAAAAAGACAAATATTTATAAATATATACAAAATTCAATTAACACTGAGGAGCTAATTTTTAAAAAACTACTTCTGCGATTATTATAAAACTTGGCAGTTTGGCATAATTTGAGTAGTGGCATCAAAATATCGAAAAACATCGGTATGTCATTTCAGAAGTTGTCGGGTTTTGTGCCAAAATACCTATGTTAAAACAATTGGCTATATATAAATCTAATATATATCCTATGTCGCGCCTTCGAGACACGAATCAATCCAGTAGAAGGGGAGATACAGAACCGTCCAGATATGCAGGAAAAAAAGTGTAAACTTTTTTTAAATTTTTCTATGTTAAGTGCTGAAATTCAGAGTGGAAAAGGATACTATTAGATTATAATGCATATTTCATGGTGGTATATGACTTACTAATTATTTAATCTGAACTAAATAAATAACTTTTTTTTTCACTTTAGGTACAAGAGCATCCTATCTCGCCTTTGGCGATTAGTTACGTCATATTTGTGGGTTCCATCCTCTCACTGGCATCCTTATCAGTCTCCCTCTTCATATTCTGCTACTTCAAGTAAGTAGATAGACACCTTAAGTGATAAAATCTTTGACAAAAATATAAAAATTTCTCCTGCACGTAAATGTGATTATGGTCATTGTGCGTAATGTGCCGCCATTAAGATAAGATTGCAACTATATCACAGTTGTTCCTCAATTAGTAGGATATTTCACTCCTATGTATTACTTTTCTTACAACAGGGAATATCCTTTAAGCGGAAATGATGCTATTAATTGGTAAAGTAACTCATGTAATAAAATTAAACTAATTTATTGCATATGGATAGAGACCATCCATATGCAATAAAACAAACGCTATGTTTTAGTACGCATCATAAGCATCACAGAATATTGTTTAGTTGGAACTTACGTATTAGCGCAACCACCTAAGTAGAAACCGATAATTTTTTAAGAACACGCCAAATTCTGGCAACCATGCGCAAATATTTCTTCGACTTTAACAAGCGACGTCGCCATTTTGCTTTACGTTCTTTTAGTTGCATTCTAACTGTTTTTATAAATAAATCTTCGCCTTTTTTTACCTTAAACTGAGTTTTAAAGTACATGTTTGTGGGATTTATATACAGTGGAAAAAACTGAGGTAGCATTTTTGCAGGAATGAAGTATTTTGTGGTAAAATCGCTAAAATAATAAATTTGAATATTTTCCAAAAGGAAATTTGCACCAGATTAAAGGAAAAATACACCCGCGTATAAACTGGTTTATTGATTGATTTTCGGAATGAATACTTGGAGAAATTATATATGTTTGGAATAAAGTTTTAGAAAATTATATATATATGTAATAAATCATTTTTAGCAGTCATAGGTCATCGTTTATTTCTAACGTAAAAAAATCTCTAAACTGTGCAAAGATAGTTAGTTATACGTAAGTACTGTTTACGTTTTTCTGCCTACTCTTAACTCCAGTTTCATTAGATTAGATTAATTAGATTTCAAAATAGATTGTTGAAAGATATTTTGAGCAATTTAAGTAATTCTTACTCCGAAAATTGAAAGAATTTTTAATTAAGAAACACTATATTCAGATAAAAATCTCAGGCTAGATTAGATTATTATGTCAAATCACACGAGCACTACCTGTCTAAGCGAAAGAATGCCTTCGTGGAGGACTTTGTAAGGGAAACTAACTCATATTCATGTTACACATGAGGAAAACCATGAAACCAAACGTGCAGCCAACGCGGATCGAACCACCCGGGTGCGTACCAGTATTCAGTAGTGTTAATCACACGGCCATTAGGGGTCAATAAAGATTAGACAGAGTTATTCGAACATAGCAAAGCACACAAAGGCTATCTTTCCAACGGAAAAGATGCCTAGGACGTTCTAAGAGAAGATCTTTTTCATGAACATATGAGGAAAATAACAAATACCAACCATCCAGTCTCCTTGTTTCTAACCCACCGGAACTATCGGTATTCAGCAATCCTAACCGTTCTGCCACAGGTGGGGCGGGGGGCCAGTAAAAGCTTTTATTATTGTTTGGTCACGAATATGTTTTTACAACTAGTCATACAAGTACGATAAAAATACAACATCCAAATATCAATAATGAAAGCGAAATTTTAGTAAATGAAGCAAAAAACGTTTCTGTCAAAAAGCGGTCTTGCAAAAAATGGTCAAAAACTAGTGAGTGAGTGTCATATAAACTCGCAATTTTTTAGTCTTCATAAATAATTTAAAATGAAATTTTAATGTCTAAACACGAAGGAACTTTCTTGACTTTCAAAAGTTCATGTTGAAAATTTTCAAAGACACTTGTCACAAATTCGAGTAATAAATCAAACTGTATATCGTTATAATGCTTTGGTTGATTTAAGAGCTCATTAACTACATTACCTGACATTACCTGATTTTGCTGAAAATAGGCTGTGCCAGATATTGTTTCGTTTTCGAGAATGAAAGATTTCCAAGACATTAAAAAATTATCTGTATCATTAAAAAATTTAAATACTGTCCCAGGCGATACAAATATAATTCAGAAAATCTTCATATGCAAAAGAAGATTTATTGTAATATAAGTTACGGTAAAAGGGTTACGGTATAACATAAAAGGCGCTTGCATTATTCAGTGATTATGCACAGTCGCCATCTAAAATACATTATCAACCCATCGTCATCGTGAATCAGAAAACATTACTTCATAATTTTGGAGCATTAATTACATTTCCTGATGATCGCTCATATTCATCCATTCGCAACAGTAAATACGATAAATCGAAATGAATTAATCTGACTTGCCGAACATTATGCGTAATCGCCAACCGAACTCTTTTGGTAATTCCGCAGATTTGCAAAATTTACTATTTTAATTTTAGAATGATGCAGAGTACAACGTTACTGGAGTTTTAATGCTGATATCACTTCCTCGTACGGTCTATTAAATTGTACGCAATGTTTGCCACACTTCGTTTAAGATTATTTATTTAAATTATTCTAACTTAATTAACCGATCCCTCGAGGCAAGTTGAAAATGGCTTCAAGAACTTCAAATTTTGAAATGAAATATCCCAGTGAATCTTTCTAGTACGGGAGTCAAACGTTTCGTAATTTTTTTTCATAACGAGTATAAAACTTTCACGAATAAAAGTATAGGAACCGGGAGAACGAATTAAAGGTTAGATTATTTTATTTGTCGAAAATTAATTGTTTTTTAAATTTGAAATGTCCAAAACATGACTATTTTCGTCATTTGAAACACTTCTGTAATTAGAAGCATAGGATTACGACCAACGATCGCGAAAATAAAGGCGCGGTTATATATATATATATGTAAGGTATAATAAAATACGATGGCTGCTTTAAGAAAAAATTGGTGACCTCAAAATTATTTATTCTAAGTTTGGTGCTCTCCCCATGAATCTATCTATTCTCCCAAATTCGAGATCTTTCCATGTTACGTAACGCTTAAATCAGATACCTCTTGTCCAATTAAAATAATTGTAAACCAAAACTCTTTTTACTCGACCTGAGACTTTTGACTACCTCGCTTCTTCCTCTGAATTACTGCTACACTTTCGCTTAAGCTTTCCTCCTGGCCAAGCGCTTTGCTGCTATGCTTACTCATCTAAGATGATGTCTGCAAAAGGATGATTTGATATACGTAAAAACGTAAAAATAAAGATTGTGATATTTCAAGCTCAGTTGTGTTAAATGCGTCGTCATAATTTTTACCTTCAGCCACTATTGTCTTCTCAGGCATAACGAATATCGAAAGATGCTAAAAAAGTACCGGATTCCTTCATCTACGCATTAAAACATTACATATATCTATATATATATATATAGATATATGTTAATACCAAACGTAAATATATATATATATATATGTGTGTGTGTGTTACTGCCACACGTATATAACTAGAAGTTATAATAGTTCCATATACAAATTTCAACGTTCTAAGGTTAATCGTTTTTGAGTTATACGAGGTGCATACATACGAATGTATATAAGTCTTTTTTAAATCCATTTTGCAATCCGTTTCACGAATGGTCCAGATGGATATTTATTGAATCGAAAAATAGGTTACCCGAAATTTTTCGTGATTGCAGTGATACCATTACTTCCAAGGAAAGTAAAAGTAGGGTATATTTGTAATACTGAATCGTATTAGCACTTCTCGTATCGGTAAGTATAGTTAATATTCTTGGTTAAGATTTTCTTCCTACCAAAATTTTGTTGAATTTTACGCTTCGTACATTCAAAAATCTGGACAACATTTGGTCTGGAAATCTAAAAATTGACGGTTACAGGACTCTTTTTATCTTTAAAATGAATATTTGAGAAATTTGTTTTTTAGCCGATGTACTGAATATGATAGCGATACTATTTACTAAAAAGATCATAACAATTATTCTGAATTAGCTGGTGGGGTCCGAATAATCCAGTGTAATTTTTAGGATGAAATATGTTTGTGCTTCTAGGAATTGTCAATAGGTATATGAAGAATCAAAAACGTATGTCAGTACTTCCAATAATAAAATCTGTTTCACTGAAAACAACGATCAAGAGTAAAAAAGGGAAGATAAACGCTATTTTGAAGCATACGATACGCCCAAAATGGTAAGTGCGAAAGAGAGTTTATCTAAACTCGTGAATGAATCCAATTAAAATCGTTTCGCAGTTGGAACTCCATTCTTTTGTTGAGTAAACTCGGGTTATGGAATGCTAAGATTTATATTAAATTGCTTTAAGATTGCGCAGTTGATTATTTAATCGAAGCAACAGAGAAGCAAATATTGTTTTTTCTAATAAATTTTAAATTACAAAAATAGATTCTTCAATGATGAAACGAATTTCAACGAAAATGAAATTTTGATTTATGAGATGGGCAAATAAAAATGATCTCATGTCTCCTCATGTCTGTCGCGAGATGCTTGAGAATATTAATCATGTATGCACAAGAGTTCATCTCGATGTACTACATCATCTGTGTACAAGAGAGACTAGAAAAGGAGAACTATCTGAGTCTTGCCCTATCGAGAAAGAAACATATTGCGTGGTTGATAAAATCAATAATTGAGATAACCTTTTAAAGAACTATTTGCGACAGAAATTGTTCAAAGAGAAGAAATATATGGATATTGTCATAGGTATTTCTCAGGTCAAATTAAAATCTTGTCTGAAGTGGCAAGTGGTGAGAGCAACATCCGTGTTGATATCAAAATCTAGTTCTACGCAAATACACAAACTATTTGGTTTCCTAAGTAAGGAAATGAACTTACATAAAGGAGTATCTTAACGTTCTATTCAATAAAATGGCCACTGTAAGGGGCTTTGCCATAATGAAATAATCCAATTGTGACCTGCCCTATCACGTTTACTTAGCTGAACTATTAGTGTTCTGTGCCTCTTAGAATTGGTAGATAAATATTGAAGAACTTAACTCACTTTGTAAGGATTCACTCATTTACTAAACTAAATATCGTGCGAGTCTATCAATCCCTGACTCAGTAAGGAACTGCTAATTCATAAGTAGTACTAAATAAGCATTTTTAAGCAAAGTTAACAACTGCAGAGATCCTGCTTTTATACAATCTGTATACTTGTGAGATCTAAACTAACGGAAAATTATTAAGGTATATAACACTTGAATTTTACAAGGAAAAAAGAGGCTTTCATTCAGACTTTTACAAGGCTAGCAAAAGGCTCGAAACAAACTACGTAATTCTAACCAGCTGGACGAGGAGTACTCCACTCTGGGTGTCTGGGAAGTCCCCGTGCACCTAGGTTTGAGTACCACGCAGAACAATGTGAGTGTAGTGTGCGGTATGTATATTATTTTTGCTAATAGTTATTTTAATTTGTTAGCGTTTTCTATCATTTCTTGTTAACTTTCGCGTTTCATCGTCGGAATGTAAATGAGTTAGGGTTAACGAAAGTGCAATTAAACTGAAGTAACGAAGAGATTAGTCAGAGCGTGTTTCACTACCGAGTTCTCACGTTGTTATTTCTACCAGCTGTTTGAATTCCGAATCTTGGCTTCGCAGTCTTCTCGCCGAAGTTTAATATCCCTCCGGTGTAGGTTTCTACGTCAACTGGCTGGGTTAAATTAATTTGTGTGGTGTTGAACTACTACCTCATCTTTAAAATTTACTTTAGTTTGTCATTATCTTTAGTATTATTGCCACGAATGGAGGGTGGATTTTTAAGTACAAAGATTCTGCCGTCTGTAAATAATTGTGTTCGATAAAAGATAATAATTGTGTTCGATAAAATTACACCCTTTCCCTGTTGTATTCACCTTCTACTTTTAGCGATAAGTTGCTAACAGACTTTCAAGTAGATCTTTCGAGTAGCCAAGAAAATTAGATCTTGCGAGTGTTAGTAGTAGTAGTGCTGTTGTGGTATTGGCAACACTACTTCCATATTCAAACCTTATTTTGTTGACTAGTATGTGAATGGACATTCCTATTTATAAGTGTACGTACATCAGACGATGTCTTGTCCCATTTTACTCTTAATGTACGTGATTTTCGTAATGAACAATTTTCCGACCGTTGGATTGGATGTGGTTCCCAACATCTCCATCCTCATTGCAATGGCCTCCACGAAGTCAATACCTTTCACCATCAGAAAACTCATTGCGGGGAATAATCTAATTACGTGTTTCGCATCGCCCATGTAGGACAAATGAATAGCTACGGGACAGTGTGGAGGAAGCCTTTCAACGTGTCAAGGGAGACACAGAGAGACATACATCTGTGTTTACAGCACGAAGGAGCATATACAGATAGTCCACTTGATACATAATTTCTATATGTATGTACTCAATCATAGTACCACCGATACCATTAGGCATTTTATTTCGGAGCAGAAGATGTGAAAAATGTAGGCGCTCTTCCCGGGAGTAGAACCAAAGAACGTGTATGTAAAGAAGAAAATCTTCCGCAGACATAAGGCAAACCAGTTTAGCTATTGCGCTGCTATATCACGGAGGAAGAAATTCTCGTCGCTAGGACTCGCAGCCAAATTGCAAGGTGTACAGGAAACTGAGGAGTACGGTACAAAATCAAAGAACTTATAAGATTCGTTCTTTGACAAAATTTAAACTCGGATTTTCGTAGATTTGTCTTCCTAAAAACAAATAATTCATTAGTTAATGTACTTACGCTGATAAGTGATTTGTTTCACGTCGAGACGGCGGGGAAAAAATGGTGTCAGAAATTTGAGCTCTGGACACACGTGACTTCAACATCAGCACGGCAACTGTTTCGCGCATGTGGAGAAAAGTATTAAGGCTGTATTTGCTTCGACCTAGGCTCGACCGCTATTTAGGACACACGCAAAAAGATAATATGGCTGGATTGACGGAGACCCTGTAAACTAAACTTCAAATATATTTTTTCCACTGCGGTTTGATGGTTTCCATGGATGGTGGCGAAGCGGTTGGATGCTTTGGCAAAGCTTTTGTTCTTAACATGGAGGTTCTTTGCTGGAACTCCGTATCTCTCGACTGCTAGAGCGGCGTGCTTCCAATTACACTACCAAGGGTTGCGGTAAGGAGAAGAAGGTTGGGGAGGAAGGGAAGCAGTCACCAGATTCTGGTAGTGACGAATTATCATTCACCGTATTTTAGTTCGGGTGCCACTTGTGCAGCGATTTAGAATTTTTTTAAGCAGGAGTCGTGCAGAACCAGCGATACGCTTTATCGCCTCAATTTCAACTCCGGATTTTTCTCTCGCAGCTACATACGCTTTCTAGTTACACCACGAATTCACACAGTAAAACGAGAGAAAAAACATATGTATTAAATAAATAAGATAAAATTACACTGTCGTTGCTTTCGTTGATGTTTAACCCAGGAGTGAGAGGATCTTTCCGAATTCTACAAGCCATTCCGTTTTTACTTCAAAACCGGTTCGAATGAACAAAACGATTAATACAGTTCCCGCGCTTAGTGGTTCTGGGGAAGTGTTACAGTTTATTTGATGTACACTCAAAACAGAATAAGACCTTTATCATTAAAACGTCATTGAAATCGATAAAGAATCCGTGTAACTCATTCACTAAATGATATCAGAACTTCTGTTTGTGACTTTAACCTCATATATAAGAAGACGATAAACCAAAAGCTGAGTACACTGAAAATAACAAGTCGGCGAGTTATGATAATCCATTAGTGATTTATTTTAAGAAGAAAAAAAATGTAACACTTGTTTGCGATTTCTTTGATATGCATTTAATCGTGTGTAGCACAACTGTAATGTGATAAAATTTCTTTTCGAAAGTGTTATGCAAATAAGTTAAAGACTCTATCAATGGTCAATATAGCAATCAGTAAGATTTAAATATTAAAAATTTCCAGCTTTAATTTGCACTTTTTATAAAATATCTGATGTGGACACCACGTGACTTCCCTTGTACGGCCCATTAAATCGCATATATTTAATGCTGTCATTGCTTTAAACATTTTTTCTCGAATTTCATTAGACATAGATTTCTCATTCAATCAGTTCAGTTCTCATTTCGGGGCAAGGCTAAAATACATAAAATCACAAAGCATCTTCGTTAAAAGTTGTAAAATACAGAATAACATGAAAACACCAGATACAGTTGAAAACAATTTTTACAATTAAAATTAGAGTTTCTACGAAAGAACGTGCAATTCGGCCATGGGGCAGAAAGACAAAAGTTTCTTCGCACAAAATTAAAAATTAACTTTTGGTCCCACTATGCAAAAAGATATTGATGTTGGTACACCAACTAACTTAATTCGATATTCTGCTAAGAGTTTCAAATCTAAACAAATATCAGTCTCTTTAGAGTTAGCACCACTTAAACATTTAGATTGATGTTGTTGATACTTCTACAACGATTGCATGCAGATCAACAAAAGGCATAAGAACCTTCTCCAGAACATAAGAACAACATAATTCAGTCACTTCTAAAGCAAACAAAATGCACAATTAGCCAAGGATAAAAAAAATAGCTCACCGAGCTGGGTAACACAGTAAGAATATATATATATATACATATACGCGACAGCTAATGAGCAATGAAAAAGGGAGATACACAACTACACTGGTGTGCAAAAATTAAGGACGAAGTCGAAAAATTAGAATATCAGCTGAACGAAGAGGCAGAGCGGACAGAAAGACCAATCAGGAGATTAAGTAAGGAGATGTACGGTAGAACATGCGCAGATATGCAGGTAGACGTAATGGGGCAGTGTCTGAGTAGTATAAAGCATGTTGTCGATGTAAGATCAGTATTTCTGGCAAAGAGATTGCACGCCGTATAGCAGTTAAAATCACACCGAGTTGCCGCCTCAGCGAGAAATGTCGAATAATCGATCTGTTAGACGACATCTGGATTCTTTTACCCGAGGTCGAATCATTGGGAAGTTGGAGGAAGGCCGCAGTGTGACAAGTGTGGCTGCAGAGTTCGGAATTGCTCACAGCATCGTTTCACGACTTTGGAGACAATTTCAAACTATATCAACAGCTATCCGGGGGTTTAGTAGTGGTCGTCCACGAGAAACCACACCCGCAGATGACCGGTATATTGCCTTATAGGCCAGAAGAAACAGGCGGCAGACAGCGGGAGAAATCGCTAGACCCACGACACAGGCGACTGGACGACCGATATCGCATTTTACTGTGGCCAGAAGACTACACGGTGGTGGTACGTTTGCACGACACCCTGTACGGTGTGTACCTCTAACGCCTGCCCATTGGAGAAGGCGTTCTCTGTGGTGCCGGGAACACCGGAATTGGAGAGACAATGAATGGGGACGAGTACTCTTTACAGATGAGAGCAGATTTAGTCTGAGTTGCGATTCTAGACACATACACATCTGGACAGAGCGGAAAACACGCAATAACCCCTTCAACATCATCAAAAGGGACTGTTTTGGAGGTCGCGGAGTTCTCGTTCGAGCAGACATAATGCTTGGTAGCCGGACCGACCTTCATATCTCCCAAGGAGGTTCGTCACCTGGGACTGCTATTGTAACGAGGTTCTTCTTCCTTACATGCGTCTTTTCACAAGGGCTATGGGTCCTCAGTTCCTCTTCATGGACGACAACGCTCCACCTCATCGCACAGTTACTGTCGAAGAGCTGTTGGAGAGTGAAGATATTGAACACATGGATTGGTCGGCAAGGTCTCTGGATCTAAATCCCGTCAAGCATGTACGGAACTTACTAGGGAGACACATGGCAGCACGTAACTTATCGCCAGTAACGATTCCGAAACTGCGATTGGTGCTGCAAGAGGAACGAGCAGCAGTGTCTCACAGCTCATTAACAACCACATATCCAGCATGCACAAATGATGTGAAACCTGCCTAGCAGTCAGGGGAGATCATATCCCCTATTAAGGACCGGATGTTTCCTGCTGGACACCCATCACAGGGATGTTTCGGCCTTCAGTCGCATTGCGCTCCATGCTACTTTTTCAATAAAGCTTCTTTTTATCCCTCTGATTTCTCTTTTACTAAGTGTTGCTTACATTACTCATGTCCTTACGTATTGGGGATCTTACGGTATTAAATGTGTTGATTTGGAAAGCTTTTGTACAAAGTTATATTGAAAAAACCGTCTCGTCCTTAATTTTTGCACACCAGTGTATGTGTTATAGCAATTCCGTATACAAAATCTCAATATTTTACCGCTACTCGTTTTTTAGTTATGCACGTATATATGCGTCTCACATCTTACATAATAAGAATGTATTCGACAAATATTTTAAGTTGTAAATTCGTTCTATCAGTGATGATATTACGTTTGTACGGGATTCTAAAAATTATTAAACTAAATAATTTTCTATATAGACCGACTCGGGACTTATATGTCCATCTAATTAGGAAATAACTATAATTCAGATGAAGTTTTAAAATAAAACTTCTAATTAAAACTCGAAATAAGCAAATACAGGGCTCGTGTCTTACAAAATCAGTCACTGCAACCTACGTGTTTATAAAAGCATAAAATATTTCAATTAACATTAACTAAGTAACTGTTAAAATTCAAAACAGTAATATAAGCTTTGGCCAAGGCGGTACTACGGAAAATCCCGTCGACCATTTTTGCCTATTAAAGAAAAGACGCCGAACTACTCGATATTTCGGCAAAAATGAAAAAGTCTCCTTCAAACACGCTGGGTTTGGTGTAACCTTGATTACACGTGTTAGTTATTATTCTTGAGTAAAGGCTCCTTTTTTCCCAGCTATCACACATTTTGATTGATTGCAAAAATGATTAAAATTTGGGACCTGCCTACTACAGAAGAGCATGCTGTTGAATATTTCCAAAGTTATGTAATCTTACCGGCCTCAAAAAAATGTGTTAATGGCCACGATATGGCAATATTATGGGGAAAATAATGGCAATTTTTAATGAAAAATTAAACGTAAATAAATGATACTATAATAAATTTGAAAGAAAAATAAGAACACAACGTTTTTTCTTGTATTTAGTAAATGGGCTTTTTTGGTTTGGCGCAATTGGAGCCATCTCTTGTGGTCGACGGAATCAAAGAAAGTTTATGTAAAGAAGGAAAGGTTTCATAGACGTAATGCAAACCAGTTTGCTATTGCACCGCTGCAGAGCGGAGGGAAAATTCAGCAAGGGATTTGGCGACGGAGCCTGGCAGCGAGAATTTCTACCTCCGCGATGTGTATAGGAAATTGAGGAACGCGTGTTAAGAAGAAACGTTCTTTGACAAAACGCTCCTTTTTGACGTGTCGCGATAAATTAAACTCGATTTTTCTTACTTTTTTTGCTCAAAATAACTAATCCATCAATTCATTTACTTGCGCGAAAAAACATTTTCTTTTCTTTTAAAATTTAAAGAAATTTTAAACGATATTCGGTTTATGAACTTTTGATAAACTGACCTTCGAATTTCGAGGCCGGTTTCGAGCTTTGGTGCTTTCGCGACAGATATTTCGCGCATGCGCTGCTGTTTCCCTCTGCGTTGGGAAGGAGCCAGTCCTGCTGCGGAGAAGTTTTCCTTCTTAACAATGCATATTCTTTGACGGAATTTTCCGTAAGTACAGCTAAGGCTTCTAAATACGCGAACAACGCGGCGAAAGGCTGAAATCGATTTGGATAATTTTAACAGCTGGTCGATAAATAGTACAAAAATCAGTGAGACTGTCAAAACTTCACTCCGTAACTTCGAAGATTGGGTTCTTATATACACGTTTAGTTTGCATTCCGGTAGGCAAGTGGTTTGGTTTAATTTGGTTTATTTAATTATGGCTATATACCTCAGACGAAGGATGTCTTCGTGAAAGAGTTTCTTAAGAAAACTGACACGCATCCACGTTACATACGGCGAAAACCACAAAACCGTCCATGCAGTCAGCCAGTTCGAACCAGGCCAAACTACCAGTGTACAGAAACCTTATTGTTCGGCCACTGGTGGATCTAAAAAGAAGAAGTGATAGCAGAGGTTAGAGTAATAAGATTATAAGGCATTTTCTCCTCCTTTCGTGGTATAACTAGAAGCATACCCTACGTGTATTCTAGAGGCTTGGAGTTCGAGTCTCGACGAGCGCACTGTACATTTTCCCCATCTCCTGCTTCAAAATTACCTAATGACTCTATATGATGGGGGGGGGTTAGCCAGCAAAAGAATATACACATGTAAGCAAAACTAGGACATTCATGAATTCAATTTTGTAATTATTTAATAGCTAAACAAGTGCAGTTGATATACTTAAATTTACGGAACTATAACAAAAATGATGCCTATCATTATGGATGTTTAATCTCTTCATCCCCTGATATTATTCCTTGATAAATGCTGGTCCGTAAAGTTTTACTATAATTTTCGATAAGTGTTTGTAATATGTGACATAAAGTCAAGTATAAAGCTTCTTGCTCCAAAATTACTGCAGGGTTTTCCAGGTGTTCCGGCTACGAACATGGAAACAAAATATCTGATGTGGAACAGCGGATGACTTCCTTATACGACCTGTTAAACTATACACATTTTTTTTTGCACTTCTTTAAATGTATTTGCTCGAACTATTCTAACTAAATTAACCGATCTCTCAAAGCAAGTTGAAAATGACATCAAATATTGGAAATTATAAATTAAAAATGCCGGTCCATTTTTGCCGCTCGAAAGTCAAACTTCTTATAATTTTATTTTTTTTCAAGACTATAAAACTTTGCCAAATATAAGTATAGCGAGCGGGAGATCGCATTAAAAGTTAAATTTCATTCTTTTGACACTGCCAAAATATGAATTTTCCTCATTTGAAACCTTTTTTTTTAAATGAAAGCATGTGACTACGACCCGAGATTGCGAAAATAAAGACTGCGTAAGCACTTTTTAAAGAGATTAAGAGAACATATATATATATATATATATATTTTATTTTTACCTTTTTGCCAGAGGAGAGCAGTGAGAACTAAACCGAAAATCGAACCAATCATCTTTCAAGATAAATTTTGATTAGTAGACATATATATATATATTCAAAAGTCAGAAGATATTTTCTTAAAGTATCATGAGAACAAAGTTTAAAAACTAAAAGATGAAATGCGCAAATGCTGCAGGTTCATAAAATGTGAAAAGATTTTTTAAGAAAAAGGTAAAAGTGGAGTTTAAATCCACGTTTACAGTTTATTTTCCTCTGAAGGTCCTAACCATTAAGAATCTCGCATAAAGTCGCACCCTAAGGTAGTACAAGTGACCATTGGACAATATAGAAAGTATATGTATGTGTGTGTGTGTGCGTGTGTGTATACACATATACAATTTTGGTACTGCCAATTGCAATAAAAAAGGGAGATGCACTACTAGATGTTATGATAATCTCATATATATACAAAATTCAATGTTCTACGGTAACAGTTTTCAGGTATGCGCTTTTTGTTCGGTTTATTTGATTATGGCACTCGAGGGCTATCTGCCTGAGGAAAGGATGCTTTAGTGGAAGACTTTCTAAGGGAAACTGGCTAGGATCCGCATTACACATGGGGAAAACCATGAAAATTTTGACGTATGTGAGGTACATATATACGTACGTACGTACGTACATTTTGGATTCACGTCTGTACGTACGTACATATATACGTCCCTCACACAAGTACAGACGTCTCGAAAAAATTTATTTTAAATCCATTTTAAAAACCGTTTTGGAAAAAGGGCTCCTTTGTTCAGGCCCTACGTACAGACGTCACTCCAAAAAAGATTCAGAATCGATTCGATAATGAACAAAATAGATAACTGCGTTGAAATCTAAAAACCGAAATTTTTCGCGATTACAATATTTCCTTTACTTCGTGCAATGAAGGATGAATAAGAATCGTAAACATATCTTACATCTCTTGTATTAGTGAACTATTTCCAGAAAAACATCTCATACATCAGCATAATAGAAATGTTAGTGAATTTTTGTTGCTCTCTAGATACATTATGATTACGTCTTCGTAATTCTATCTGTGGGCCGAAATAAAATGTCATCTTATTTAATAGAAGTTTGACATATGAATCTTTGCTGTCTATTAAACAGTAGTTATGTTATTTATGCTCGAATTAATTCCTCGCATTTTCTTTCGCAGGACGCTCCAGTGTTCTCGTATTCGTGTCCATCGGAATTTGGTGCTTTCTCTCATTTTGCATGCTGTAATGATGCTGGCCATATCATTGCCTGGAATATTCCGAACTGTGGAAGGAATGTTTCGAGAAATAGTAAGCTTTCATTTTCCTGCTTGGAAGATTATTATTTTACTGTCGAATTGAAATTAAGTTTTAGTTCATAATGCCATGAATCAGTTTTTTACGGCCATTTTCGAAAAAAAAATTTTATTTGAAAGGAAACTTCTGAGACACAAGTGAATATTTCATTATTTATATATTAATTTTCTTGGAAAGTATTTTGTATTATAAATGGATGTTCCAAAGTTTAGATGTATTTTCAAGCTTGGGAAATTTATAAATAAGATTTTCAGTTAAGTAAGAATATGCACTAAAAATATTTTCACTGTTTGCTCTGCAAAATCTACGGGTTAGACATTTTGCAATAACTATTGAACTGATGAATTAAAATACTGATTTAACTAGAAAAGTATATATGTTTTTAGCTTTACTAGGCTATACCAGAATCAAAAAAAAGATCTCGCCGAGCCGGGTAGAGGCTGGGTATATCTAAAAAAAAATATTGTTTTTAAATTTGTCATGATTTTAAAACGTAAAAGAAAGAAACATTACGGTACTTTTTAGCATCTTTTGATATTCGCCATGGCTGAGAAGACCGTAGTGGCCGAAGGTAGGGCTGAGTGGAAAAGCATGACACATTTAACTGAGTTTGAAGTAACACAGTCTTTATTTTTACGCATCTAAAACCATCCTTTTGCTAACAAGATATTTCTTAATCATAGTTGAATGCAATAATTCTCATGCACACCATGTACATGGGTTTTAAAGTATCACATCAGTTTAGATGATTAAGCATCGCAGCAAAGAGTCTGGCCAAGAAGAAAGCTTAGGCAAAAGTAAACGCTGCAATTCAAAGGAAGAAGGGAGGGAGTCAAAAAGTTTCAGTTCGAGTTGGAAAACGTTTTGGTTTACAATTATTGGTTGGGTAAAAGGTTTCTGCATTAAACGTTACGTAACATAGAATGATCTCGAATTTGGAAGAACAGATGAATTTAGGGGAAGAGCATGAAATATCGTATCCTTAATTTTTAGAATGCCAGTTATTTTTACAGCAACTAATATATTACATATATATATAAACCGATAAATCATAATAATTTATAATAAAAAACCTTTCTATATGCCATTTACAAGTAACAGAAATTCAGTTTAAAACCATGATTTATGAAAAGAAAAAAAATTTAAAAATTATATATATACACGTGTGTGTGTGTGTGTGATAAAACGTGTAAATGATAAATAATATTTTAATTAGTAATAGCCCCTTAATACTTAATTTGATATTTCCACTCTCTATTCTAAAAATAGTAACATTTTTCTATACTGGGTCATTTCGAGACTGTTACGTTGTTTATTTGTGCTTTATAATTCATACAAATCTCCTGTTTTATTCCTATCTTGAAGAAATTACGCGTACTTAACATTCAAAATAAGAGGAAGGTCACTGTCTGCTCAATATTTAAAAAAAATACCTCACAGACATCCCACTCGAAGCGTTTATATTAGATAGTTGCGCCCAGGTTACACATCTTAGTTTCATGGCTTTCCGACTATCATGGGAGTAATACAAACTAAGCAAGGAATTTGGAATCTTTTATAAAAAAAATTAATATTTCTACGCAACTTCAATTTTGAAATCACGTTACCGTTGTTGCGATTCTTCTATCAGACTTTAATAAAATCGTAGGATGGCCCCGTATTCGTTTACTCTTTAGAAACGGGTAGAACTTTGAAGAAAGTATAGAATCATTCAATCATTCTTCAATAGAAGCAGAATTTAAGTGCTCTCTCTAACAGTTTTTTGTTATATTTCGGAAACGGTGAAAAAATCGGCCAATGCGGATGGTGATTTTCCAAAAGCTCATTTCCAAAAAAAAGACATTACCGATAACAAAGAAAGTGCCACTTTATTGAAACCGGTATATGGCACAGTGTTAGTTTACCCTGTTCAGCAGTTTTATTAGAGTTTAATAAAAGTTCGCAGCATTCATTTTGAACCATGGAAAGGAAAAATCAATGCTTAGCTGAGATTTAGGAAAAACTACCCCCATCCTCCTAAATGAAGTTTTCCCCCTCTGCGTAAAGCCCGGGTAACACCGGGTACTTCAGCTAGTTTTACATAATATCAGCATATAGTACATTTGTTAAAACATAACACAATTATACATATTGAAAGCCACGTATAGCTGTGATACGTTGCTAAGTTCCTTGAAGTCATACATCCATATTACTTTACTAGGATTAAATTCTGGATTTTCTGCATATTCTTCGCAGGACTGGCTGTGCAAGGCTGTCCTAGTTCTGAAGATGTACTCGGCAATGACATGCATACACTGGATGTTTGTGGAAGGCCTACTTCTTCACAGTAGCATCACAGTCTCCGTGTTTCAGCAAGAGCCGCCTTTTAAACTTTATTACGCAATAGGCTGGGGTAAGTTATAGAATTTTCTGCTCTTGTGTAGTTAACTCTTTATAGATTTTATTAAAGTAATGTTGTAAAATTTTGAAAACAAAAATTCTGGAACAATTTTATATCAATTTCCATTCTTGACAAAAATATATATATATGTCTCACATTTAGAAGATAATTTTCACAAGAACTGGAACTTCGTAGGCTTTATTTCTAACTTCTTGGGCTTTTTGTTTTTTCTGTAAACTGAATAAAATGTAAAATTTTGTAACTCTAGTTTTCAGGTACCCTAAATAAGTTAAGAATCCTTTGTTATTAATATTATTATCAAAAATAAGTTTAAAATTATGTGACATAAAAATTGCTGCAAATCAAGCGAAGACTTTTGCTTATTAATTATCTAATTTGTGTATTGCATTGCTCATATTTCATTAAATTTCTCAAAGTTATCCTTCTCGTAATAATATGTAGGATTATTAAAAGTGTTTCATTGGATTTCAGGTCGTTGTATTTCGGAAAGTATTGCAAGTAAAAAATTTGAATCCTACATAAAGCGAAGTAAAAACGCTTTCAAAATATAGTCATAACACCATAAATGTTTTATGCATGGTTCATTTACATACAACTCCCTTTTAGCAATACTCTCTTTCTTCCAAGTGGAATTATAATATTCCCCCACTGACAAGTTACCAAAGCAGCTGTCATGTAATACTGGAACTCAACTGTCGTTGACAACAGAAGCAGATAAAAATTCTCTTGAAATACTCATAAATAAAGACATAAGTGGGCGTAATGTAGGGAGATCTCGGCAGCCGTTTGAAAGATGCTAAATCATCTTCTCCGAGATGACCAATCCAACGACACTAGATCTCGTCCTTCAGGTAGAGACTTACTACATCATAACAAAGGGATGGAGCCCAATCTTGCGGGAATGTTAAATTTTCTTAAACCTCTTTGGCTTGACAGATATCAAGATACGACCTTATTTGTCATATCTTCAACGAAAAAGAGCTCATACACCTTTGTCAGGAGCATGGCAGAAAAGACATTTAGTCTTGTCCAATTCCTTTCTGTTCAACGACAGTAAAAGATTTTCTGTACTCCGTAATGTCACTTTTCACAGAATAATAAATAGATGGAAAAGTTTTCGTCTTGCAGTGTTTTTTTTCATGTGATAATAAAACTCGTAGGACTTATTATTGTAAATACTGCAACATCTATAAATACAGTATAATGGCTTCAACTGCAGTCGCCGGTTTAAATTCTTCCAAATAATTGGCTGGAAAATTCTAATATCTTGGTTAGTCCGATTTGATAATTTAGTTGTTTAGACACAAAACTCTTTCAAATTTCTGCACTGTTCCCTTAGAAACGCTTGACAGTCGAGATCTCTGACTTTTAGGCAAGCAATCAATGATTCTGAACTGTCGATATCATCGTAAAATGTTCTGGTGACTTGGTAGATCTATTATATTGTACTGCCATCCAAATTCATATTTCGGAGTAATAATAGAAAAATACTTTGCGTATTCTGAAACAAAAACGCATTCTGCTCTAAACTTGCCATTTTTTACGTGGAACTCATTGCACGCTATATCACAAGACAGTTTCCAGACGCGAAATGAAAAAATTAAGACATTTTCTTTCATTGCATGAAATGTCAAGAATACAGGCAGTTCATAACTTGGAAATTGTAGAACTTCAAAAGCCAATGAATTATTTGTTAATAACGCATGTCTATTTTCACTTGCCTGAGAGTAACATCAGACTAAGTTCACGAGTTTTAAGCAAGCAAGAACCGTTTGCTTTGGCATGAGCCCTGGTACCCTTATTGGTGATTATACGGCTTTGCCCAATCCCATCCGAATGTTTGTAGGAGAATACCTTGACGGTTGGATCGATGAGTGTCCCACCCTCTTTCTCTACTGTCAAACCACTCGAGAGGAGTTTCGGCTCGCCATATAGTTTAAATTCCCTCATGTCGCAAACTGTTCCCCTCATAGACTTACGAACATCCAAACCTTCTTCGAGATTCAAACCCGACCCAACGATAAAGCAGCCAACAATGCTAACCATTATGCCAATTAACGCGAAATAACGCTGTCTAATAATAGTTAAGCATATTTACATGCATATCACTATTATATTAAAAGAATGAATACATAAATTCTGTAACAGGAAAGTTCTATTCTATAATATTCTTTTCGACCGCAGAAACTGATTGCATGTTATATCTAATATCATATTTAATTTCTGTTATTTTATGTATTATATGATGTTTTTTTATAAGCATAATACCACGTAAGTACGAAATGATCCAGAAATCAACAACATTTTTCAGGTTAATTTATCTGAGTATGACAAAGCAAACGAGGTATATGTTTTTTAGGGAAAGGATGCTTTCGTGGAAAATCTTCCAAGCCAAACTGGCCCGTACTCATGTTACACATGGTTAGAACAATGCAAACCAATCATACAGCCAGCCTTTTTGCCTAGGATCGAACCCGAGTCGAATTTCATATTTTCAGCTGTCTTAATCACTAGGCCACTGCTGAAATTTGTGACATCAGTAAAGATGTTGAATTTGCTAAAGGGATAAATTAACGAAAAAATGATATGCATGCAAGAATGTTAATTCGAAGTGAAACTTTATGAAGGTTTGCTATTTCCCACTTTATTGGTTCCATGTATTTGTCCATTTCTTCTACAGCTGAAATCATTGTGACTGCTCTTTTATTTCTTGAAAAAACCCTAAAAATAAATCCAAATTTAGTTTTCCCAATTTTGCAACAGTAATTAGAATTTGAGGCCCGATAGCTCAGTGGCTAGAGCATCGCGCTGGGCAAGGTTGACTCAGCCTTTCATCCCTTGAGGGGAGTCGATAAAACCAGTGTCAAGTTCGCTTGGGGACTAAACACCAAGAGTCCTGCGACAAGCTGACCACTTGTCCAGGCAAAAATCCACAAGCACTCCGGATCCCATGGTCTAGAAAGCAGATATCAGGGCACTGCCGGGCATGACTCTCTAGGGGCTGTTTGTGCAACCCAGTTTAGTTTAGTTTTAGAGTTTAATTAGAATTTTATGATCCCTCACATTCTTGAACTCATGCAAGGGTTGCAGATTTGCAATTAGTCTTTCCTTATTGAAGTAATAAAATTCCACAAATAGTGATTTGACAAGCAATAACATGCATGACGAATATTTTGTAGGACTTTGTAATTGAAGCTATTACTGAGATTCAGAGAAACAGTTAGATGTCTTGGGACCAGGAAACATGATAAAATTAAATATACACTCTGCACGAGAAAAAAAAAGCGAGGACCAGTTCTATACCTCCTGTTCCACTATGCCGATTGATAAAATTTAGCTTTAGTGACCAACTTAGGATATATATTAGATTTATATATAGCATTGTTCTAACACAGGTATTTTGACCCCAAATCGAACTCTCTGTGAAATGGCATACCGATTTTTTTTCACATTTCGGTTCTATGATTCAAATTATACCTAAATTTTAAATTTTGTAAAATTTTGAGAAAAATTTGAAAACTTATCTTAACGCACTTTTTCAGCTTGCGCCAAGAATTATTCACTAAGCGAAATTCGGAATTTATGGCAACCTTCATTAATGGATAATCCTTGAGTTTGCTTGTAATTCTCGTTTTGGAAAGCAAAATGCATTTGTTTCAAAGAGAGTTGAGTGAGGGAAATTAGCTCATCAATTTCGATGCAGAAGAAATGAAATTCACGACGTCTAGTTTTTAGACATCCTAATGCGCCCTCCACTGGAACTTTGGTGAATAACGATTTTACATCAAAAGAAACTATGAGTAAATTTCTAGGAGAAGTGTTCCTAACTCTAACGGGTATGAGCAGTGCTTAAATTTGATGCAATAGGGCGGAAAGGAATACCACTTTTATGAATTTTGGGAAGAGCATATAATCTGGCACAATTCTCAACAGATGGGATAAGCGACTGTTTTAAGTTCATCGAAAGAATTTGCGAAGACCGCAGTTTTTATTTTTGAGAGGTCTGAAGTTGAAGTGTCTTTAGGGATCAGATTATATAGTCCTTCGTTTCGGAGTTTAGTGACAACATCGAGGTAAGTGTTCTTGTCCATGACGACTATCTGGCCACCTTGGACGGCTTAGAATGAATTTCGCGCAGTGTCGCTCTTTCTTTCGCGTTTAGATTTGTTTTCAAAGGCTTATTGTTGAATTTTACATTATGGGTGATAAGATTCCTAATTTTATCTTTCTGTGCATCTAAAAGTTTACTAAATTTGAAAGGTTTTTCGGTAGAAGCCAAAATCTATGGAATCAAGGGTTTTGAGGTTTGTGAGAAGTTAAAATTATATTCAGAATTCTCTCTTGTTCTTCTGATAAACTTGTCAGGAGAGATTAAAATGTGCAAAACTTAAATCAGGAGAGATTAAAAATGTGCAATGCCCTCGCCACGAACCTCTCGAATACGCGCCGAGCGTGCCGAGCACAACACCACGAAGGTATGCCAAGAAGGCGGGAGAAGTACCTTATATACTTCCCATTTTAAAGGACGAAAGATGTCAATCCCCTCAGCCCTCTTCGTCCTTTCGGCATGCCTTCTTTGTGTAATTGGAAACATATTCAACATGTATTCGAGAGCTCCGAAGTTCGAATCCAGTGGATATCATTGCACATATCTTCAGTTTCCTGACTTCTAAAAATTCTAAAAGGTTCTACGACTGGCGCCCGATCTAAGAAGTGTGGTGGATGATAATTCGTCACCACTACGATTTGGAGATTGGAATGCACATTCCCAGTTACCCTTTAAAAGGGAGAGTATATAAAGTATTTTCTCCCTCCTTTCCGAATGCCTTCGTGCTGTAATTAGAAGCATACTCGATGCATATTCGACAGGTCCAGGATTCGAGTCTCAGCGAGGACAGTGCATATTTTTCACTTCTCCTGTTTCAAAACTCTTGAGTTTCTAAATTAAATTGGTTTTCTAAAAAATTGGTATTTTAAAGGGTATTGTTTTGTATTGGCTTTGATTAGTACTTTTCTAAAAGTTCCACTTGTTTGAATTACTTTTGGTAGGTTACATCATTTGGTTTTACTTTTGGTTTTGAATTTACACTTGCCTACATAAATGACGAAACACGAATTGAATAATTGAAGAGTTAGGTTTGAGGGCAACTTCCCCTTGATAAGTCTGTCTTCTGCCAGCTCAACAATTATTCACTTATGCATATTTTTTATTTTTAGGATTTAAAAAAATTTATTATAATAATTTTGCTACTTGCACTTGATTTACTTATGTTCTCAGAATTTAAATGATATTGTAGATTAGTTCGCAGCAATATAAATTATTTATAATTTCTTTTAAACTTATTTCTATAATTAATTTTTTACTTTAAATTGCTTTTTACGAATAGAAAGTTTGTTAAATTCAAATTTCATTCCTTGCAGCACTGGCGCAAGAGAATTATTTAAATTTAATTTAACTTTACTATATTCTTTTGAAACAATATATGTAGATATATATATATTTATTCCTCCCTATTCATTACCCCACTGTCAGAGAGTCAAGAAGTCAAGAATATATTATCGGGTTGGTAAAAACGCAATTTCGTTTTTTAATGTGAAATTAAACTCAATTTTACCAGAAAAACCTCAACCAACTGTAATTTGAGGTCATACTTATTACTGAATTTTTTTATCATTTAAGAAGTTTTGTAAACCTCTTAAATTAATAATAATCCGAGGATGCAAGGTCGGTCGGGGTTGTATGAAGAATGCGACTTGCCTTCAAGCTCCGACTCCAATCAAGCTCCAGTAATTTCGTATGTGCTTCTAAACATGCGTGAGACCTTTGCGATTTGTCAATTCTGGCCTTTCACTTGATTGCTTCCTTCAGTTTCATAAGCTGTTGGCAGTAAACTTCTAAGCTGATCATTTGGATGCTCGGAAGCCGCTCAAAATACACAACATCTTTGTCATCCCACCAAACTGACAGCATCATCTGTAAGGTTTTAGTTAAACTAACCAAGTTTTATTTTAATTTAAATCTTTCTATCTCCTCTCTGTTTCAACTTCCCGTCGGAAGAAGCGCGCGTTTTCAGCTTATGCTAATTTCGAAGTACAGCGAAGTACTATTTAAACCAGAGGTAGAAACCTCTTAATGTGAGAGAGCTTTAGTCTCAGATCACGGTCAGTCTGCTCGACGTTCGCCTGACCAGCTAGCAGCTAAATTTATAAGCCATAGTGCTTGCTACGTGATTGCATATTCAAACAAATTGAAGTGCGCTAGTATTAGTATATCTTGCTACGCACCCTTTTAGTAAGAGGCCAAACTCCGCGATTTGCTCTGCGAAGCAAAGTTGAATTACATTTCTATTTTAGGTTTAGTTAAATTTATTTGATTTGTTAAGTTCGACCCAAGTGTGGTCTTCTACTTCTGTATCCCTCCCGAGTTGGGAAGTGTGTAAATAATAGTGATTTAATAAAAGAGGATTTTAAATCCCTTTCAAGTGCAGTTATTCTCCAGCACAGCAGTTACATCAGAACAAAGCTAACATTTTATCAGCTCACTGTTCCAGTTCAGGACTTGAGACTTGAGGATAAGGACCCTACTACAGACCTTACCATGTTTCCTAAGGCTATGCACAGAACACTCAGTCCTGATACATCTTTTTCTGACGCAATTTAGCTTTCGATACGATTTGTGATCCTTCTCCATGTTTGGGCCATGATCCTTTTCAATCGTTGTTATTTTTGACGATCCATTTTTCATCACCAGTGATAATTCGTTTCAAGAAAGGTCAGTTGCATTACGTAATACGTATCGCAAATATTGATTCTTTGTGTTAGGTGAATTTTTTTCAATTCATGCCGAACCCAAATATCGAGCTTCTTAACGAGTCCGAGACATCTGATGTGATTTTCAGTTGTTGCGTGTGATACATTTAACCTTTTTGCAAACCCTCACACAGTTATATGACGATTGGTTTTAATTATGGCTTTAATTTTATCGTCATCAACTTTAGAAGGTGGTCCAAAACGAAAATCGCAAAACTATTACGAAGGATGTGACACAGAATGGAACAAAAGGGGCCAATTATAAACAGAAAAACATTTATTTGACGTAAAGCAAGATTATAGTGCGTCACAACTCAGTGTCAGAAAGGAGGTGACGAGAGAATTTTATAGGAAGTCATTTCGCAGCCGACACCGACGGACGAAGAATTGCCGGACGCGTTCAAACATACTCAGTGTGCTGGCGATGTCAGCTGAAGCGAAGGCGAACCGTGCTGTTAAATCCTCCAGTGTATCTGCAGGCGTCTGATATAAAAAGTTTCTTCTTCTCGACCACAATGCTCCTAATCCTCGCATCTGTTTGGTCACTTTCTTCGTGAGGCTCATTGTTCTCTCGACGCCTATTTTGCGATTTTCACCCACTTAATGAGGTTTGCTACCCCATGTTCTGCGGTAATTTTTCAGTCCTCCGAATCTGTCGGCCGAATTCGGAAACACAAGGTATGTATAGTCTCATAAGTGATAATGCTGGAATTCTGTTTTGTCAGTGTTTAGTGTACAAGTCGTCAATTAAATTATTTTTTTATAAATTTATTTATTTATCAGAGTAATGTGAAAGTGCATATTTTGATAAAATGTTTCTAATTCCTTTAGAGAAATTCAGAGTAGATAAAAGGAAATTCGGATCTTTATATCAGAAAAGATTAAGCTAAAAAATAAAATACCTTTAATAGAAATTTATTTTCTTACACTCAAGATTCTTCGAATACTTATTTTGTCCTTGACGGTTTATTCTCAAACATTTCCCCCTTACATCGCTGAAAGTGGATCATCCATCAAGCGAAGCAAAGTTGTAAATTTCTTCCATTTTACATCCTCAGTCGATTAACATTATAATACATTACTTGATAAAAGAAGTTGTTGCTACACTATTAGATAAAGGCATTTTCTTTCTTCTGCGAGCATGAAGCTTGAGTATGGTTAGAAACTTATCTGCCGTCGAACATTGTGTTCTTTTCCGAATAGAATAAATTGAATTATATCTCGCTCACCCACATGTACAACGTGTCTCTTCGAATATAATGCAACCTCACTTGTAACTTGCATTTTAGAAATGTTTGCAAGAACAAAATGGCTGGCATATGCATTATTTCGCCAGTGCTTAATATTTAAAGGTTATTCGGAACGAAAGTTAAGTATCATAAGTAGAAAATATCAAAAAGCAAGGCAACAGTAAATGAATATATTGTATGCCGCCCAACCGGTATAGTGGTTAGCATCGCTGACTACCATGCCGAAGGGCGGCCCGGGTTCCAATCCAGTTGAAGGCATGGATTTTGTATAGTATCCGTGCGGCATGGGGGCACTCTAAATATGCGGCGAGTCGAAAGTCTTCTCGAGAGGTTAGTGGTAGGGTAAGAGGGGTAAGAGACCCTCGAACCCTTCCCGCCGAGATTACTCTCGATCAAATTGGGGACGGAACTGAACTAAATCGCCCTGTCATCTGCAAGGTGCTCAAGACTGTTGCCAACGGCAAGCCTAAACTTGCGCTCCTTGCCACGAGGAATTTTGTGGGCTTCGGCTGATTATAGGTCAGACACGTGAGCATTAGCAACTACAATAATAACAACATATGTATGGAATGTAAAAATTAAGCATATTTAAAAATTATTTTAATATGTTCTTTTAATGTTAGGAGCATATGAATGCGTTATCAAAAGTTCATTTTAAAGGAAAAGAGTATGGTTTTATGTTCGTAAAAATTCAGTACATATCTGTTTGTTACCTATATTTTCTTTGTGTATTTGCGTGTTCATGTTTGCGTGCATAGTGTATATATATATATACATATATACTCGAGTGTGAAATTAAGAGAAGTTGCTAATTATGTCTATTTTTACGAACAATATTGAACCAAAGGTACTAATTATGCCACCCAAATAAGTATCGAGAATCGAATGCGTAAATGTACACCTGTGGTGTCTGCGGAGCTGTGATTGTTAAAAGTATACGGATATTTTCCAGGATATTTTGTGATTTCTTGCTGAATCGAATTTTATGCGGCGTAAGCGCAAGAACGTGATATTTAATAAATATATAAAATACATAGAAATAAAAATACAAAAAATATTTTGTAAAGCCATCTTAAGAAGAACAATGAACATTGATAAGATGAACTGAGAAAAGACAAAAAAAAAAAGAAAATTGTATACCGACTTTAACACTGCTTCGGGAATTCTAAACGTACACTGCTATGCTCCTTCTAAAATTTTTAATTTTCAGAATTTTGCTATTGAATTATATATGATGTAAGTGCGAAGAAAGTAATGTTTAGTAGTAAAGCTAAAAAGAGAAGAATGAGGTTAGTAAGTGTAACAGCACGCTGGTAGATTATGAGCTCAGCGGGAACATAAGAAACCTTAACAAACCCTTTTGGGCGACCATTAAAATCTAAAACCTTTCAGATTTTTATTCTTTTTTAATTTTCGTTATTATTTTTCTGTACAGGTATACCGTTGGTTTGCGTGGGTTCATGGTTGCTGCTGATGGCATTATATTTGGACAGACCGTGCTGGAAAGGTTATGGACACTCACCGTTCGTTTGGTTTATCACTGGTCCCATGATCGTCGCTCTTGTGGTATGTAACTGTATGAATAATATTAATTCAAATAAAAAAGAATTTATAAAATTCTGCAGTTTATTTTAATGTGTTGTTAGCTATATTTAAAAATGCTCTTATCGTGGTAATTTATGCGTACGATACCTATAGAATATTTTTTGTGCATTAACAATGGTAGAATCATCATTCAAATCAGAAATAGAACCATATATTCCTTGCACCAATCAAATATATTTTTCGAGTAGCCGTTCGCGTGGCTTGCCGTTTACAGCAGTTATTTTAAAAAGGAAAACAATATCACGTGTTTATAGAGTGTGTTTACACAGTTTTAGAAAGATTTCAATAAAGAATTTTAAAACGCAAATATTTTGGAATAAAACGTTCTGGCGACAGCTTATTATTTGAAATGAGGAATACCTTGTGTTGCTTTTAAGTTTATTATTCTTTCAAAGTGTCCTGTGGGTTGAAGGATATGTTTCTGAGCATTCCGAAGAGAAACACTCCCATTCCATAATTCAAAAACTTTCTGAAATGCATGGTATCAAAATTTCTAAGTGTAAAATGAGCAACATTGTTAACGGGAAAACGGAAAACCGTCAGTCGCTACTTCTTTGCGCTGAAAAAGGACTCCAAGCGAATAAGTAAAAAAGGTACATATTGTTTGTAATTTTTCTAAAGTTAAATCGATGATAGTAAGAAAAACTCCGCCGACGGAAAAATCAATTGTAAAATCTTTAAATACATCTGTAGCAACAGTAAATAAAGTAATAAACCAAGATTTACAAAATCAAGATTATAAACGCCAAGATAAACCAAGATTAAAAATAATAAATCAAGCTAAATAAACCAAAATTAAAAAATAAAACATCCGCCAGATTTATTGAGACATGTGGGCTCAATGCAGAAACATTTGTTCGACTCTGTATGAAAACCGTTTAGCAGGAGATAAATGGAAATACATTGTGACCCTTGATGAAGCATGGGCTTACCTAAATGACTGCGACAAAAAAAGATCTGTCTATTCTCGAAAACGAAGAGAAAATAATGTTTAAAACTGGGTGCCTCAATGCAAAGAAAGATTAGGAAAGGGATTTATGATTGTCGCAGCATTCTTTTACGGAACGAAATCATAAACAAGAGCGCAAAAAATATTTTAAAATCAAGTAGTTAAACTAATCAAGTAATTAAAACTAAAATCAGTTATCCTAATGATTTTCAAAGATTGAAATTTCATCAAGACGAAACAATAAGTCATACATTTAAAAGTCCTCTGCATGCCTTGCAAAATGAAACCTGTTATAGGCATTGGATATACACCTTTCACGTATTCCTGCGAAGTTCTTCGACGTTTCACGTATCGACTATTGTGCTCTTGATTTCTTGAAAAGAGCTCTTTCTAAGCTCTAACCCACCATGATGGATGGACTCCGCAAACTAGTAGAAGAGGAGCGGAATCAATACCCCTGGAAATTTTACGTAAAGCCCTTCTATCACAGAAATCACAATGCTGCATTAAACGGAACATTAAAAAAATAGTAAATAAAAACATTTAAAAAAACACTTAAAAAAACGAACCTTTTAAAAAATAATAACTTAAAAGGCTATCAGATCGAATATTTAAAAAAAGTTATCTTTAAATTTAATCATTAATTAAATGGCCGAGAAATCGTTTTCTGAAAATGTGTAAACACCCTTTATAGATATATTCTTCAGAGTAGTCGTTTGCGCGACCATCCGCCTACGATCATTATTATAAAAATGAGAAAAATGTGTCATTTTTTCAAAGAATTCAGTGAGTGTCATTTCAAGAGTCCATTTAGTAATTTATAGCTGTAACAGAATTACTATTACAGTTTTATTCATAATAGTAATTGATTACTATACATAATTAAAATTATAATAGCAATGAAGAAATGTGTTTATTACTTTTCAGTCGTATAGTCTGTTACGTAAATTCGCTGTTACGTAAAGGCGCAAAAGCCGTAACATTCAAATTGAAACCTACCAATAAGAAAGAGGCATTCCGTTAGCAGTACCTCCTTTCCCCAAACAGCACTTCGCGGCATTTACAGAATGTTTCTGTTATTAGTTTAAGCCTTTCTTTATCACCGTTCATGTTCGTTGTTCATTTACCTTTTCAACGTGTTCAAAAACGCAGCGCCAAAAGCACTGGTAATATACCTGTAAAACTTCAATTTCTTTAGAATAAAAATTGCAGGCCATTAATATTGGTGCGTGCGTACGGGTTCCTAATGGACTGAATGCACGCAGAACCGATCATAGCTTGATAAGATTTATTTTACCAAAAGAAACATTTGACAATTCTGGAACGTTCCACAAAAGTACCGGTACAGCTGTTCTGAGTATGACACAGTACAATCGGTAGTTACACTTCAAAGTACTATGTTTGTCAAACGCAGCCCAGTGCAAAGAGCGAAACTCGCAGGGTCTCTCGATATTCCAGTCAGCTCTGAATGGCAAGCATATGCTCTCACTAGTTTCATAAAGTTTTTCCTCGGCCGCCGAGAAATCTCCAGTAAATTCCGTTTCTCGAAATTACTGGAAGGCATATACGGTTAAAGTTACATCTAAGAGGCGATGTGGTTTGCAGTTACATATAGGGATCCATTGCAGTTATTATTCAAAAACACTGAACGCTTCGAGAATTTTAGCAGCCGTATTTATTCCGCATGTCTTAGCTACAATGCTATATTAGCAACAATGTTAACATACATAACGCTGTATTAGCTAACAAACATAACTAGTCATCGTAGATGACTAAGCGCTATGTTAGCATACGATACTATGTAATGCTATGTATGTGCAGCAATTAACATGACTAAGTTAGAAACGTACAGAAGTATTCTGTAATTATCGTATACTAACACGACACTTAAGCACCTACGATGACTAGCAAGTCACGATGACTAAAGTTACGTGTACTGCACTGCCTAGTATAGACATGTTTATGAGGTGCCGCTCGCACCAACAAGTTGAAAATTGAATCGGCCGAAACTATTCTCTGACGTTAACATCGAATGGGGTAAAAGTGACCAGAAAAAAACATTTCTCTTTACATCGATCCACTTCTAGCCCCCGACTCTCCCATTGCAGATCCAATTTAGCTGTCGAAAGACATTTTTATTTGAAAACTATTATTTTAGATTGTTTCTATATTGTTCTGAGTACTTTTCAGATTTTCATATTTCATGTCCCAGTCAATAGACAGCACGATGCTTCATTTACGAAATACTTGTACGTGATGTTTTTTATTTCTAAATGCATTCATTATTCTGTGTGACACTGAGGTAGCTGACTCGAAGGTGATCCTGTATAATCATCGATGCTTTACTCAACAAGAAGATCAAAAGCCATAGAAAATGGCAAATCTAGCTTTTCAACAAAGAGTGTATAGACCTGCAGATTTCAGAATAGACCTTTGTTGTTATCATCCATCATTCTATTCTCAGAGATGTTATGACAGAAAACTCTGATGTGGGCGCAACATGACTTCCTTATACGTTCTTCATTGCTACTATACATATATTTTGCTGCCCTTCAGTTGAACTTATTTCCTCGAATTAAACTTAACTAACCGCTTACTCGAGGCAAGTTGAAAATGACATCAGAAATTGCAACATTTGAAACTGAATACCCCGGTCAAATTTTGTGCTGGAGTCAAACTTCTTATAATTTTATTTTTTCATGAGGAGCATAAAGTTTTCTTAAATATAAGTATAGAAACCGGGGGACCGCATTAAAAATTAGATTCTCTTATTGTCGAAAATTATTATATTTTTTTAAATTTTACGTTGCTACACCTTTTCATCATTTAAAACACTTCTATAATTGAAAGTATATGATTATACCCAACGATTACGAAACGAAAGGCCGAATAATGACTTTTAAGCCGGATAAGCGGTATGTTTCTGTCTGTCTATATATATATATATATATATAAAGTCATAAGAACGAAAGGAGAGTACTTCTATTAAAATTTTAACATTTCAATAAAGTAATTAATATATATATATATGTCTGTGTGTGTGTGTATGTATGTATGTATGTATATATGTATGTGCTATGTAGTATTAGGCAGTAACTAAGGTTTATATATGTTTATATATAGAATTTTGTTGCTTTCCATTGCAATAAAAGAAGATGCGCGAAACTAAATGTTACGGCAGTTCCAAGAGCAAAATTTCAAGGTTGCACGGCTAATCGTTTTTGAATTATGGGAGTTACATACATACGTACGTACAAACGAAAAAATATCTTTTGAAACTTTTTTAAATCCATTTTACAATCCGTTTTGGAAAAAAGAATTCTTTATTCTGTCCGTTGCGCAGACGATGAAAATGGATATTTCTGGTGAAATATGATACCGGAAGTTTTTGCGATTGCAATACTTTCTTTATTGCGTACAAGGAAGTCAAAATAGATTATCAGTTCGTTTGTCATTTTGATAATTTTTTGCCCGAATGGACATTCGGCTGCTTGCTTCGCAGGTTGTAACGAAAACGGGCTTTTAAATTTTCTGACTAACTTTAATGTAACCCAATACACATGAGCATTGATAAGAAAATCTAAATGACTTTTTTCGTGATCTTTTTTTATTTCTCATTAGGCGTACCTCTTCGGGAGTATGAAAGCAAACATTTCAGAATCTTTTGGATCTGAATTAATTTCATCCGTGTGAGTCACATTATACGTCAAACAAATCTATTTAAAACAGTTTTACAAACTCACCCATTTAGAATTTGTCATTTCTTTTTGCAATATAAAACACCTTGGAAGTATTTCCTAGAAAAACATTTTCGGAAAGAGAAATTTCGCAGTCAGGTTAAATAATCTAGCTCTATAATTCACAAAGGAATGGAGCTTTAGGGCACATCAAGTTGCTTAATGCGAGCTGTCGTCTGCTGTTGTTCCAGCTTTGCTTGGTACGCAAGAAATGTGATTAATGTTTCTCTTTTGTTGTTGGAATAACAATCAAAAGGAAAGAAAAACTGATTTTTTTCCCTGTTCTGTGTCTTTTTTTGTTTTTAAATAAACTCTCATAACGAGCTCTCGTATCTAACTCACAACAGAGCTCCTGTTCTTTCCGCCAAGTGAACGAAAACATCCGAATTGCTTCGACATTATTCGTTGTCAAACGTATTGTTGAAATAATATCTTTGCTTTTAAAGCTTCTCACACTTGCTTCGCCACAGCGCAAAAGACAATAAGTTGTTTAATCTTGTAATTAGATTCATTAGGTTCGAATATGCATTGTAATTGTTATTGATGAGGTAGTCGTCCATTTCTTCCATACGTTTCCAGTGGGACCGCTACAGCCCCCAATGCATGCGTATGAGAACTAAAAGCAAGGTGGTGATCCTAGGTCAATAAAGGGCACTGTGGTAGAAATAGGTAACAAAAATTTGAATTTTTGCAAAAATTTCAATGGAAAACAGTTCTTAAACAAATACCTAAGCATCTTGATTTTTTAACTGTAACAATATAAGAAAATCATGTCCGTCTATCCATCATATTCTTTTATCAAAATTAATCATTTATATGACTTTGGGTGTGCACTTTTTAATTGATGCGATGATTCAACACTAGTGATCTAATTTAATGGCCAAGACAATGACAAATATAGATGCACAGTTTAAAATAAATAGCCTGTTCATTAATTAACATAGTTCAAAATCAGTTCGCATCGTTTGAAACGTCAGTTTGGGAGCATCTTCTCTCAGCAAAGGAGCGTTTTCTGTCAGCGATATTCGGCATCCGTCTACCTGCATTCCCTGAAGGTCTAGGAGAAGGGCCAAAAACCTGGTGCGGTGTTGCCACTTATACAACATTATGTATCGGGGCGTTGCGCGGGTGTACATTCAAGACGTGGCAATTAAATGTTCTGTGAGTGTGTTCATAATGAATGAATCTTACTTAAATCGAAAAAAATTCTTATTTTAAATTCCTTCGAGGTAGTGTCCAACATTTGCAATGCAATTTTGACAACGAATATGCAGTTCCTGAAAACTGCTCCCCAAGTCCTCCGGTGTCTCTCGTCACGTTGCTCTGGGTGTATCGTATATCTAAACATTATTCCGCATTTAGGGCTTGTTTCGGATGCGGAAATAGAGAAAAATCTGCCGAAGAAAGATCTGGAGAGTGCAATGGATTATTGAGTGCTACAAATCTACTACAGGCATACTAATTTCACAACGAAGATTTTAAAAAATGGGACATCTTCATGGACAAAACTCAGCAACCACCCTCGACGTATTCCGAAGGTGCAAGAACGAATAAATTCCATACAATATTCTTCTACATATTAGCATTCATTGGTGCTCTTTCTAGCTAACATCATCTTCACTTTTCAATGTTTTTGCCGCATAGGTACTTAGAGCAGGGTCTTCAATGGAACCCTCTCCATCTCTAAAGCGTTTACACCATCCATAAACACATTCCGAAGATAAGGCTTCATTTGAAGAAGCTTGTTTCAGCATGTCATGACTTACTTTCATAAACTAAACCAAGCTTGAAACAGAGCTTAAAATTCGATCGGTCACTACTCCATTTTACAGCCACTGGTGCACCTATACACGCTATAAAATTATAAACATAATTTTGTACTGTCTATTCCTACGCGTTACTGAAACATGTTCAAATATGTTACGAAATATCTTTTCCGCCCTTTATCCGTCGCACACTGCCGGGCGTGCGTGTGCTCTGACGACATTAAGCGAACCTTGTATATGTATCTGTATATATGTATATCTGATGAAATAATTTAGTTCGTTCTAGTTAATTTGATATTAGATGAATGTGTGACTAGTGAATTATTCTGCAGTTTTGAGTTTCACCCGAAGTTATATTATTACTGAAATTTCAATTACGTAGTGGAAGATGACGGGAAGCTTTGAAAAATTGCAAGATCACTTGTTAATCCAAATTTGAAAACGAGCCAGTATATAAATTCACGCATGTATTCGGACAATTTGAACAAAAAATTTTAATGTTTTGCAGGTATGCTTAGAAATACATCCACTTGAAGATGATGGCAAAGATTTACAGGTTATAATTCACAAATGTTTTCGAAAATTTATAAAAATTGCTAAAAGGTACAAATTGTAAAAGCAAATCAGAAAATAGTCCGAATTTTATTTGGATTGAACCTAAATTTCGTATTGTGAAAGAAGAGAGTTTAATAAAAAAGAGATATGAATAAATATATAGCAAATTCAATTAACACTGAGGAGCTAAACATTTTAAGAGCTAATTTGTTGAAAAATCACTAGTGCAATTTTTACAAAATTTGGCTCTTTGGCATGATTTGAGTCGTAGAATGGAAATGCGGGAAAAAATACGTATGTCGTTTTAAAAAAATGTCCGATTTTGTGTCAAAGGACGTATATTAGAACAATGTTATATATATATACTAAGTCGCGCTTTAGAAACATGAAAAACTTAAGTTAAATTTCGTTAATCGACCCAGTAAAATGTGAGATAGAAAACTCTCCTTTTTCTTTTTTTTTTCTGTGCAAAGTGTACTTTTGCATGATAACAGGTCTTGTTCATGAAATAAGAGTTACTTTTATTGCTATACGCGAAATGGCTAAAACTAATTAACTTCAGAAACGTCTTCCTTTCCAAAGAATGAAACGTGATTTTGATTGATAAGAACTAGAAACATTATATCTGAATCAATCACAGTTGATTAATTTTCTTATGTTTTAAATATTATAGCTTTAATCAGCTTATTTCACGAAAGGAACATTAGATGAAGTCAGCATTTGCTTTCATCAAATTTCTCATTTGTGTGGTTTCGTATTATCCGGATTTCTGAAACTAATCCAACAGCTATCTAATCATGTTAATTAAATGTGAAAATATTGTACAAGAAAAATGAAAGATTTTGGTAATTAAAGCTTCAGTCTTTTTTTTCATCTAAATATTCTCTGATTTTCTTTTTATTTTTTATTTTATATTTTATATGAAGTTTTTAAATTTTTCTTCCTTCCGAGCATTTCACTGATGGCATTTCAGTGCTTATTTACAGAGGAAAGGAAAAGATTTAGAAGAATTGCATTTCAGAATTTTATCGTGATATATTGTAAAGTAATCTCGAGCTAATTCGGGTTTGGCAAAAATTCATTTTTGAAGAAAGTAGACTTAATCATTGACAGAATATTTTTGTATGATTTCTGAATGGTTTCATAAAAATGGAAATGGAAGTGCAAATATTTGGCACTAGTTATATATTATTAATTTATATATCATTTGTCCTAATTTGTTTGAACCACAATCTGGGCATACATGTTTTGCGTTTGTAAATTTCAGATTTTATCTTTAATTAAATATCATTTAAATATTCTTACAATCTTTCATAATCAATAGCTAATAGATTTCTTCATCTATTATAATCCCCTCAGTACATCCACAAATAACAATAACATTATAATGCGTTCAACAATATGTTAGTCAATCAAACTTCGATGTTATTACTTGGCTGATGAAAAAGAAAACGGTCAATGGCAACTTAATTTTGCGAAGGTAATTGGAATCATTCTTCTCTGTGTAGTCTTCCATCTATGATTAGTTCCTTCTACATTTAGGCTTTGATGGCATCGATTACAAAACCTTGAGAATGTTACCTGGGTGTGTTTATTGAAGAATGTGCTCAAGCTGTTCGCATATTTTTCAGACGATTTTGTTTCGTAAGGTATTTCTCCCGCCTTCTTAGCATGCCTTCATGCTGCAGTGGTCAGCACGCTCGGCACATATTCGAGAGATCCCTGGTTCGAGTCCTGGCTAGGGCATTGCTCATTTTTTATCTCTCCTGCTTTCAAAAAATACCTAATGACTCAACAGCGGGTCCCGAACTAAAAGGTGGTGGATGATGATTCTCCATCACCAGGATTTGGCGATTGGGTCCCCTAATCCCCAGTCGCCCGTTGAAAAGGAGAGTCTATAAGTTATTTCTCCCGCTTTCTTAGCATGCCTTCGTGGTGTAGTGGTCAGCACGCTCGGCATCTGTTCGAGAGGTCCGTGGTTCGAATCTCGATGAGAGCATTGCTCACGTTTCATCACTCCTGTTTTTAAAAAAAAAACCTTATGTCTGTACAGCTTCGTTATAAAAAAAGTCTGCTTAGAATTTTTTTTGCTGCAATATTTTTGAAAGTATAAATTACCATATGCTACTTGACAGTTTTGTTTTCGTACAAAATGGCGCTTTTAAAGAAGCAGTGAATGGAAGATTAGTTTCTGCTCTTTCCGAAGGGAATTATTCTGATCAATTATTAAAAAACCCTTTAAAAGCCGTGGTTTTTTATATCTAAAGCTATGATAGCTAATATTGCCAACAAGAAAGTAAAAAAGAAAGTCAAATTCTGGCTTTAAATGAAAAAATTGTTCCAAACACACATCCAAGGGAAAAAACGGAATGTTTCGAATGTTGCAAAGGTAAGCTCTTTAAGCTTAAAACAAAATCAATCAAGTGAAAGACAGTTTCAAAATCATTAAAATGCTCAAAGCCAGCTGTAAGCAAAGTGATGAATGCTGACTTAAATCGTAAAAAAGCGAAAAATATAATGTGCATCGTCTTTCTCCACAATGTATCGCCGAAGGCTAAACGCGCTGTAGAATCCTTTATGAGAATTATTTATCCTGACAAAAATGGAAAAATGTATCACAATAGAGGAATCTTCGATATATTTAAATGACTTCAATAAAAAGAAATCCACTTATTATCATCAAAGAGGAGGAAAAGATCTTAAAACATGGTTCAAAGAATCTAAAGAAAGGTTTTCCAAGGGATTTATGGTTGTTGCTGGTTTTTCGTGTAATGGCAAATTAAAAGTAAAGAGAGGAGAGAAAATGTTAAGATCCACTTCATATATTATTAGGAATATATTTCATACCCAATTTTCAAATAAAAAACACCTTTTTTTTTACCCAGAGAAGAAACCCCCTAGAACTCTCTTTGGACTTTGAAAAACTTTTCAAGAGGATCTTCCTACACTAGAAGGCTTTATTGTGTTCGAAATTACGGTGTAGAAAGCTAGTGAAAAATAAAGGTTTTAAAATAAAACATTTAAGACTCAAGAATTTTAGGTAAAATATTTCTTCAACCACAAGGAAAATTGTCTAAAATGTGTGCTCTGCAATTCGGCCTGAGTTTGATTCAGAATGGAGGTAATTTGTTTCGGATTTTTGTCTTCGAAATTAAAAATGTGTGCCCCGAATACGAGGGGATGAAAGACTGTTGTTAAGTTTCATGTCCAATAGAAATGGAAGTTTTTTCAAAGCACTTTGGGTTGGTTCGCCTTCCTGGTAAAACAGTAAGATTCCTAGCTTGTCTTAAAGATTTAAGATCTTTCGAAACAAATATCATCTGCCAGTATTTTTAAATCATCGCAATGAGAGAGAAACTTCAGTGACTGCTTGAGCTGAGGAGCCAAATTCTGTTTGCATAAACTGTTTCATGTTTAAAAATCTTTATCGTTATTCTCTTCATTGCTTTCTTAAGGTTCCTCAGCCTCTTTGGTTTTATAAAACTTTATATACTCCATTTTGAGAGCTGTCTGCTTTATTTCATAGTTAGGAAAAAAATTCATTGCCAAGGCTTGAAATATTAACCTGCATCGGCATTCAAACCGAATCGCAGAAAATGGAAATTCTTATTGATGGAATTGTAGTAAAACACTTAGCTAGTTAAAATATTTCTAAAGAATGTTCCGTGCGTGTTTCAAATTCTGGAATCGGTGCAGAAATGTCGAAAAATGTTTCTTGGAAGTATATATGTTGAGATCATTAAGTATTTTGAAGCTAAGAAACAAAAAAAAAATGAACTGTACTTTCCCAACAGGGCACGCTAGACGGAATGCAGTAATTTTTAATATTCTCCTCAGGTTAAGGGGGGATTGGGGAGAGGCACGAGACCTGCTCAATCAAATCTAAATAATGACGAATTATTGCCGAAAACATTTCAGTTCGGGCGACATTCTAGACACCACTAGGATTTTCGAACCCGAGGATTGGCAAAAATTCTACTATTCTTTCCTCAGTATTCGAACCACTGGCCAATGTTGCCAGACATTTTTCAACTAACCCAGCAGGAGAAGAATCCAAAAATCACAAAAAATAACATATGGCGTCAGTTAACACGTGATTTTGGTGACGTCATAGTTACATGTGTTCATATGACCTCTGACGTTTTCACATATTCAGTCTTCATTGGTCTCGCAACTTGGTGTGATTCGAATCTTAGTAGCTTTAATTACGTATCTTAAAGTTTTAACAAAAATTTTAAAACTTTTATGGTATTTCTCCCGCCTTCTTCGCATGCCTTCTTCGTGTAGTGGTCTGCGATCGTGTATGTCTTCGTGCAGTAGTTCGAGTCCCGGCGAGGGCAGTGATCATTTTTTCATCTGTCTTGCTTCAAAAAAAAAAAAATAATAATGTCTCTACAAACTATAGGCTAATTATCCATTGTTTAAACATCAATGCTTTACTTTTAATTAATTCTCGATTAGTTTATAGTTTTATTTCGAAATTAATTTGGTTTTATCCATTGCTAAGTGCTTCCTAAAATTTGGATTGTAAAAGTTTTTGTTCTAAATATGTTTACTTAGCAGGTCCTTTTTTTATTCATTATTTTTTTTCATTCTCTGTTTTCCTCCTTTTTCATCCTCCTCCCAAGCAAAATGGAAATTTTCCATTCTGCTTGGTTTACTTATTTAGTTTAATCAGATTGTGAATATCTCAACTTCGATTTAACCCTAAGTAATTTATTTATTTATTAAAAATTAATTTTAGTTTGTGCATTAATTTAATATGTATGCATTTTACGATATATTAAAAAATTTTAAAGTTGCGAAAAGTAACACAGGGGAATCACGGAGCAGCAAAACCTTCGCAAAATCCTACACACAATAAATTTTAGTCACACTCGTTTGTCAAAATTTAGCAAGTTTGCGAAATATCGCACTATCTGGCAACACTGCCACTGGCATTTATTATCCAAGTGGATACGACTTTTATCACTACAGTATGCACGGGCTTTGTTTTAGTTCCTGGCTAAATACAATAGCTGGGATAAAACTTAAGCGCATTGTAGCAATAATAACAATTACTGTATTAAATGCATTGATCTTCAGGAACAATACTTGGACTGTAATTCGTATTCGTCGATAAAACAGTATCTGTTAAATTCTAATAATTGAAATGCTTCAGTTTTCTTACTAAGAAAACTTAATTTTTCTAATGGCATTCCCTTTATTTCAGGTGAATGCCGTTTTCCTTGTTAACATCATCCGCATCTTGGTGACGAAACTCCGAACAAGCGTTTCCATAGAAACCAAGCAAGTCAAGTGAGTATTCATTATTCTTTCTAATACAATCTGAGTTCTGAAAGACTATAATTGTCGGCAAATGCTTTTGCTCTCCAGGAAATTGGGCTATTCCGGCCGTTTATAGATCCCGCCAGGCAATTGCGGGGAGTTTTAAATAGCATATATTTAGATTACCGGTATTCCTCTCTTGCTCGAGAAAGCTTTCAAAGAAACAACGTGTAGTTTTCAGGGAGAGGGAGGAGATTGGAATACTAAAGTAAAAGAAGAAACCGGAAATAATTCTGTTAGCAATATAAGATTTGCGTGCTCATCCTCTTAACGAAATGACAATTCGATCTGGATTTACGTATTGCATTAAAGAAATTACTTTTTGGCATAGGATGGATAGCAGGCTTACAACAAATTTACTTCTCATTTCCGATCGAAAATTGCTGTGTTTCATTACATACGCAAAATTCTGAAAAAAACTCTTTAAATTCGAATATTATTGTCTCTCATTATTTCTTTCATTAGAATAAGAAAGTTGTTGTAATAAAATTGGCGAATGTTTAGTTTAAAAAAATAACGTGTGATTCTTAAAAGGAAAATAAGAGGAGATAATCTAGTTATACTCTTGCGTTGTTGTTCGTGAGCAATCGGATTAAATTTATGTAATTTGCTATGGCAATACTTTTCATAATTTAGTGGGATCTAAACGAGACAGTGAGATATAGCACTAAAAAAATAGTTTATCGTTTAAAGATATTAAACTGAAAAAACAAATCTCAAACGTTTCAGATTTTAACGGCTGCTCGAAAAAGCTTATTGAGGTTTTTCACGCTTTTCGCTGAGCTCGCGGTCTACTCCTATTAACTAACACTACACTCATTCCTACTAAGCGAATTTTTTTTTCCTTTTTAGCTTTATTATTAAGCATCATTTTCTTCGCACATACACCATATATAGTCAACAGCAAAATTAAAAAACTTTAAAAGCAGCATACCAGTACACGTTTAGAATTCCCGATGCAGTGTTAAGTGTTGGCATACATTTTTCTTTCTTTTTTCTGATCTTTTCTCTGTTCATCGTTAAGTGTAACTATATATTTACCTGTTTTTTCCAGTCCTGTCTCAGTTCATCATATCAATGTTCAATTTTCTTACTAAGATGGCTTTAGACAACATTGTTTGCCTCTTTTATTACACTCACGTTTGTGAAAATTGCAACACCATGAAGGACTTACGCGAGTGAGCTGAAATTTTCAGGAAATGCAAAGTAGCGCATGATATGCAAATGATTAGAATTGCAAATCCGTAGCGCATGCGTATGCTGAGCAGCGCCCTCTGAACGGCTGATGGATCCGAATAAATAGACGGCTGTAGCGAGGCGTGTATGGTTATCGGTGGTTATCTGCTAGTGGTAAACGTTAACTCAATCTGTACTTATGCCTCGTCGACGAAAGAGAGCGAGATTTGAACAACTTACAGAGTTTGAACGAGGGAGAATCATCGGCCTTCGTGAAGCTGGATTGTCGTATCGTGCAGTAGCCTCTCGTGTGCAGCGTAACAGCAGCACAGTGATGCGCGTTTGGAAGCAGTGGACGGACGAGTGTCGGACAACTCGGAAATCCGGGAGTGGACCCCGAAATGTGACGTCAGCTCGCGATGATAGACACCTGGTCCGCATGGCGCGGACGGACCGTACAGCTTCCTCTAGACAATTGGCAGCACTGTGGTCAATAGCTACAGGTGTTTCATTGTGTGCTTCATCAATTCGTAGACGTCTGCTGCAGTGTGGACTGCGCGCACGGACTCCTTTATACAGGATCCCCCTAACGCACGACCATCGCCGCCTGCGGCTACAATGGGCCAATCAGCATAGAGACTGGCGTGCTGATTGGCAGCATGTCGTGTTTTCTGACGAATCCCGCTTTAATTTGTGGTACCATGATGGCCGCATTCGTGTCAGACGCTATGCCGGTGAACGCCACCTTCCGGAGTGCATTATCGAACGCCACAGTGGACGAACACCCGGAGTTATGGTCTGGGGCGCCATAGCATATCATAGACGATCTCAATTGCTACGAATTGTGGGCAATCTGAACAGCAACCGGTATATCCGTGAAGTTCTACAGCCCGAAGCTGTTCCCTTCCTTCAAAGCTTGCCAGGCGCTGTATTTCAACAGGACAATGCCCGCCCTCATACTGCTCGGATTGTTAAATCCTTCTTTGCAGCGCAGCAGGTACAGCTTCTTCCTTGGCCTGCGTGTTCCCCGGATATGTCGCCAATTGAACATGTGTGGGATGTCATTGGTCGGCGTCTTGCTCGTGATCCTCGTCCTGTTGCGTCTGCAGACGAACTTTGGGTACGCGTACAAACGATATGGAATGCTCTTCCTCAGTCAGACATTCAAACTTTGTTTGACTCCATGCCACGTCGTGTAGCAGCACTTATTGCGGCGCGTGGTGGCCACACAAAATACTGATTCTGATCTCTTGTTCTTGTTTGTTTGCTTTGAACATTTAATCATTTATTTGTACCACTACCACTCAACTGTGTATTAAATTGCATTCAATTATGACGATTCCTTCTTGGTGTTCCAATTTTCACAAACGTGAGTGTATTTACGTTTAAAATGTTTATTTTGTTTATTAAACATCACGTTCTTCGCGCTTACGCTAAGAAAAAATTTGATTCAACGGCAAAATTACAAAATATTTAAAAACGGTATATCCTTAGAACTTCCGACAGACAGTCTAGTGCATCTGAGATAAAAATGTGTTTTTTTTTCGTATAGTGTTGCCAGTGCGCGCTTTGGAATCCTTGAATTGTTAATCAAAAATTAGTTAAAGTTTTAGTCAAGTTTTTTCATATTCGTTAAAATATGAAAAAGATAATAAAGCAAATTCAAAATTCTTCATTATTTAATATCTTTTAATATAATACGGGGTGGTATTTGGTGGCAGCGGTTTGAAAAGCTATACGCCGTTTATAGTGATTCAACGCGTAATGCCGTTTCGAGTCTAATAGGCAAATTATTCTTTGAAATTTCCGCTTTCTACGCTCGTACACGTATGCATGAGAAAAGGGAAAATGGTGTCGATAACAACTGCAGATATCTCCAGGTTCATACTACGTGAATGTTTCAGGCAAATTTACTTTGCGCAAGAAATTTCTAATCTTTCATTTAGTAGTAAAATGTAATAATTCATTATGAGGAAAAATTGTATTTTTCAAAAGAACGTACAAATAGACATTGGAATGCTGGTGCACTGCTTTCTCTGTAGCACAGCATAATTTATCTACATCGATGAATTTTATTTCTTTTCTAACTCTCATCATTTTGGCGTATTTATCTTGGAGGCACAAAACGAAGAAAAGTATGGAACTGAAATTAAATTAAGTCATTGGATAGAACAAAATATGTCACTACTAAACCGATACAGCACCTAATGTATCCAGACTTTGACAGCAAGTATTTCTTTCTTATCGATCTAAGTTCGTCTCCGCTACCCGCCAGCGGCAAAATGACTGAACACTGGCACTTAGGCTAAAATCCTGGCGAACAGTTGGCTGCATGGATATTTGCATGATTTTCCTCAAGTAAAGAGTGAATATTAGTGCATTTACGTAACTGCAGGACCATGAATAACGTGATATTGTTACTCCACGAAATCCTCCACTAAAGTATCCCTTCTTGTGGGCAAACAGCTCTCGTGTGTTTTTCTGAAATCAATTAAAAGAACAAATAAACAGTTTACCTTCGCAGACAGCATTTTTGTTATTGACGCGTGCTTATTTACGGGTTATGACTGACCAATATTTAAGCAAATTTTATTAAATTATTTAAGATGTTTAACAAATTTGGACGAAACTGGGATTTTTGGAAAACTGCTATATGAATGCATAAGACAATGAATGATAGTGTTGTAAATTTCTGTAAGTATTTACATCCTTTTGATCTGATTATTGTTTTCGAATATTTTTGTCATATTGTGCACGGTTTAAGCTATTTATTTTGTTTAACTAACCAATTATTTTATGTTACGCCGCTTTACTATCATGCCTCCCTTTCCGTTTTCCTGCCAGAACATTAATTTTTGTTCTCTCTTATTTAAATGAGGTGGAAAGAGATAGTATTTAAAAGGAATTTTATATTTTTAAGCAGAATATGTTCCGCCTGCTGAAGGCCGCGTTACTAGTAGAAATTCTACAATAGCAGCCTGTCTTCGACGTTGTTTTCTTCTTGTTAATAGCGCATTTCACGCCGATATAGATTTGAACGAACTTGCTGTGTGTAGCCATTGCCTCATTTACGACTTCTATGTAGTTAATTTGAAACTCCTTAGTTTTCAGTTGCGGATAAATGCTGGCCGATTTTGTAAGCACATGAAATGCCTTCTGTCCAACTATATTGAGCTCTTAATAAAAAGGTCTTTTATACCATTCTTACGTTTCTGTTGTTTATCTACATATAGCGATAATTCGCTAAAGTCTACACATAGAGTCTTGACTTAGTGGATGCTACCCAAGAAAATGAGACTCTACAATTTGTTTAACTTTTGCATTTAGGATAATAATTTTAGGATTCAGTTAGAGTGTAACTGAATTTATGATCACACGTTTTGTATGTATGACTTTATTTCCTGCTTAGGATTGGACCGCTTTCAATTCTGAATCCAGTGGCATTTAAATTGTTGATACACTGAATGCAAGATACAGAAAAAAACGCTCTTGACAGCCCTTGGCAAAATTTTTGTCACCGAACTGAAAGTGTAGACATTTTTCGCCAATTTGGTGATTTTTTGGAAATTTTGAGAAAATGCATTTTTTGAAGTCCCACTGACGATTTTTCTAAGTGCAACACTATGTATACATTTACACAATGTTGCACGACGAAGCCCGTGCAGCATTGTATAAATACAACTCGAGAGCCAGGAGAAATCGATGGTTACTTAGATGAGAGATTGCGTTTCAAAGAGACTTATCTCAATTACATTATAGAGTTTATTTTGCAAGTGTTATCCGGAATTTTCGATATTTCTGGAGCGTTAAAGAGGATTTACCTAATATCCGCGCTCTCCTTGAACTATTTAGAGTTATTTACTTTGTTGTAAATCATTATTGTTAATAATAAATTGTTAAAAAATAATTTCTTCTTTGTCATATGATTTGGTTTATTTAAATGTGGCAAAGTACGTGAGGGCTATCTGCCTGAGGGAAGGGATGCCTCCCTGGAGGACTTCCTAAAGGAAATTGCCTCGTGTACAAGTTCCACTTGGAAAAAAACCTCGAAACCGGCCATACAATGCCTGAAATCGTTTGCCTGGACTTGAACCCGAGTCGGAACTAACTGTGTTCAGCGACTTTACCCCCTCGGCTGCCTTTCTCATATGGAGTGATTATTTAAAAAAGATGCTGCCCAACCGGTATAGTGGTTAGCGTTGCTGATTGCCGTGCCGAAGGGCTCGGGTTCAAATCCCGGAGAAGGCATGGATGTTTGTAAATGTATAGTGTCGGTGCGGCATGCCCGCACTTCAAATATGCGGCGAACCGAAAGTCCTCTCGTGTGGATTGGTGGGAGAGGAGAAGGGTGGCAGACCTCTGGATTCCCTCCCCGGGTTGCTCTTCCTCAAAATTGGGGGTGGAAAATGGAAATCCAACCTCTCTTCGGAGTAGGCTCTGGCAATCATTCTTCCATGTGGTAATGGACACAACAACAACAACATTTAAAAAAGATATTTAAGAACTTGTAACTCACAACCAAGGTCAGCAGAAAAAAAAAGGTTAGATTCTTCCCAACATTGATATCACTTATTTTCAGAAGATGAAGAATAAGAGAGTAGTTACTTTTCTTGTAGTTACTTACAAGGAGTCCGTGACGTCACACAAGAGCAAAACTTGTGCAACAACACTGTAAAGGTATTCACAGAAAAGAGAGTATCCCTAAATGGCTGTTTCATTAGTGTAGTTATCCTGACATCAACTTTCTGACTTATAGCCACGATATGAAGACCTACATTTTACGAATTGCTTAAGAAATCTGTCTATAATTTTTATTAAGACAGGTTAGAAGTTTCGTGATAAAAGTTTGCTTTTATGTACAACACTTTCTAGAATGCAATAAATTGATTTATCAAATGCCTTAGCGAGTTATCTGAATCGATGAGCTTTTTAAGTGTTTACGTGTAGTATTTGTTAATTTTTTTCTTGATATTCTGGTACTCTGCTATTCTCTGCAGACATATTTTTTTACTCTGAGTATATTTAATATTAGAGCATTTTTCAGAATTCAGAGAAAATCATTCTGTGTAAAATAAAATAAAATAAGTATAAAATAAAATTTGTTTACGATTACTTATGGTTTAAGCCTCCCAGATGGGAAAGTGGGTAGTGACTCTAACTGCTGTACCGAAGGCCGGGATTCGAATCCTGGAGAAGGCATGGATTTAAATCGTCTTTCCCTTCATATGCGTTACTTTATATTGTTACGAAATTTGCAATTATATTGTTACGAAATTTGCAATTGTATTGCTACGAAATTTTCAATTGTATTGCTACGAATCTGTACAAGTATTCTTGTGGAAATTTCCTGAACTGTAAAGAGTTTGTTTTAATAAAAACGAATTTTAGCAGGTTATCGTCGGTTCTGCATGCATTCAGTCTTTAACGAAATCGTTATTCGTGCAACAAACAACATATTGATTGAAATCTTCAAGATACGAGGCACGTCCAGAAAGTAAGTTCCGTTTCAATTTATCTCCGCTGCAGCTCTGCGATCGCAGTTCCGCACATGCGCAGTAGACGCTCTGTATCAAGGAGAAGAAACGCGCGCCATTTGGAGATCGCTGTCAGTCACGTACGCTTTGTTGTGCTTGTTTACAATGTCGGTGTTGATTGAAAATCCCGCCGCTTGTGAAATCAGATCTTTAAAGCCTTTGTGCTTGAAATATGAAATTTTAAAAGGGTACTTCTTAACATGTTTCAAAGGTAAATATATTAATGAACTTACAACGTTTTGTTGCTAATTTGGTGCCCTTTCTTGTAATTTACCTGAGGCAAGTGCCTCATATGCCTCACTATTGCCCCGGCTCTACTGGCAACCCTAAAAATATCTTTAGTACAACTTCTTACTTACTTTAGTTTGAACTAGACTTTAGTTTGAACTAGACTTACTTTAGTTCAACTTGAAGACAATTAAATTTTCTTTGAACTTCTACTTATTCTGATGAATACATAGACATACATAGTTAGGCTGTTAAGTAATAACTACTATCTATGCAATTTTTTCTATTATATACATCTGCTTGATGTCGTAACACTGGTCGACAGTTTTTTTCGAATCATCTAAAGCCGTTACATTATTTACTTTATTTAAATAATTATAGTTCGATAATTTGATGTTATCTGCTTGTCGTTTAACATCAGCCTTCGTCTGTGGCATTGGAATACCTTGTTCTGTCATGTCATTGCTTTGATGAAATGTAAACTGTGATAAAGTGTAAACTGGGTAAACTTCCTTTCATTTTAATACGTTATTCGGAGAGCAAATTAAATAAATTTTTGCGGAATGTATTCGAATTACAATCTATTACGCTAGTTAGATTTCACAGCGTACGATTTTATGATGGCTGAAGTATATAACTAATTAAGCGAATGAATTTTAATTGCATTAAATCCTTTGAGCAAATTTCGGAAACATATTTACCAGATTAGAGAATTTTAATTAGTATTTACGAATTATCAAGTCATGAATTATAATTTACAAAATTTTGTAGCTTTAGAAGCTATGTCTTTGAATTAAATGAGGTACAAAGACGCACAAATGCATTCGTATTCTTGTCTACTATGATAGAAACTACCAAGATAAAGTATGAAAATAAATATTTGTATCAAAAACCTCTGATTCGGAATTTATCAAGTAATATTGAATTTTATAATCAAGTACCTTATCATACTTTCGTCTGTAAGCAGAAGAGAAATTAAAGTGTGAAAGGGTATCAAGTGACTAACTGTAGGGTTATTTCATTATAGTCTTCCCTACTTTGGGAAGAGTTCTTTGTTGGAAGAAATTTCGAAGGGAACCCGACTGATAAAAAATGGTCTATTGTACTTCCGGTATAGAAGCAGCAGGCGAGAAAATGTATTTTCCTATTTATTCTGATTCATTTTAAACTTGGGGTTGCGATATTCGGTTTATAACACTTCCAAAATTCTTCTCCCTAGTCACTCCATTCATCGAATAAAAATGCGATGTACCAAACAACCAAAAACCAATGATAGGATATTGCGTCATTTTTGAGGCAGTCTGAATCTTAAGACTGTCAGTAGATTTTTCGTCAAGCTGTTTAATACTTGTTACTCAGATGAATTAGGGTCACATTTTTCCTGACACTTAATTTTTCTGAAAGTGTTCTAGTTTTTCTCTTGTCTCGTACTAGACATTCTGTTTATTCAGCGTCCGATCAATGTTGATCGGGACCTCGTCACAGAAGAAGTCTAGAACAACACCTTTCAGAAAACGACCTGCGACTAGCAGTATATATCTGCTCTCAACAGATCGCAGAAATGAGCCCATGATGTTAGGATCCTTTTCAGCAAAGAAGATGAGATTCAGCACGCAGAATGATTCGCGCCAAGTTTCGATTTCCAAAGAACCTAGGAGTCAGTATTACACCTCCATCAGGAGAGAAATTCATCAGTTGGATGGAAGTATAAGAACTGTGTTTGAAGTCATCATGTTGGATAGCCGCACACTGCTGTATACCTTCGATGCGAGCAGTCTGACTGGGAAGAGTTAAGCCCGCGAGCTTATCGAGCCTTACGGTAGACTTACGAAATGTTGGAAAGGTTGTGAAAGTTTTATTTTTATGCATAGTAAGGCAGTAACGCAAGGCCCCACAGAATTCGTCCACTCGACGATTCTGAACAGAATATCTGCCGTATTATGAGATCAAAGAAGTTGCTGGAGTCGAATTTTATACAGTGTTGTTTGGGATGCTCTGGGAAGAACTTTGAATGGGGTCAACACCCTCCCAGGACTCTTCATGTATTAAAATTCTCGGTGTTTGAATAACAATATTTTTCGTCACAAGCTACGATCAATAACCTGATTTACAGTGTGAGGGTCTGTTGCGAAAGCTGTAAAGCTGAGATCGTTAGCCATACTCCTTATCGGCAGGACAGTTCTGGAAATATGAAATTTCATGTTTTGATTATTTTTAGTTTCAACTTCATATGCCAAAATTTTTATCTCCCATTTAATCCATACGCCTATCTCCTGTTTACCTCTTATTTCAAGGGTTGTCACCTAATAGTTAGCAGCTGTGGGCAGAATTTTATAATAGCATACCTATTATTTTGTCGAATATCACAAGTTTAGTATTTATAACCTTAATTTTGGACATCAATGTGTATATTAAAGCCACAATTTTTGTGGTGAGAAGAATCGGTTTCTCTGTCAAACTCAACCAATTCGAGTTCTCTTCTTTCCTTAATTATTTTCTCACAGATAAGAAAAGTCTGGGACTTCCCATATGTTTTGATTTATGGCGAGATTTAAAACGTTGAAAAATGAGCAGCCCTTCCATTGACCGCATTTCGGCTGAATTTTTAATGAATTGTGTGAGTTAACAACCCTGTTAAAGGTACGGAGGTTTTGCTGCATATAATAACATATTTTTATTTCTTTAATATTAGCAGTACACATCCTGCATTAAGAAAAGCAGTGGTATATCAGAGACCAAACCTTTGTGTAGGAGAAATGAATATATTTACTGACGGTTCGGGTTATAACAGTGAAATTGGCGCGGCGTATGTGGTGCGCTTGCTTGGTACAGAAACGGACTGTGACAAAATTAGACTTGAACCTTACAATTCAGTTTTTGAAGCCGCATTGGCTTCTATCATATTTGCTCTTAAATGAATTTATGAAAACCTGACTGTAAAAACATATATCTGGTTTGGAAGTATCGTTATCTGGTTATCTGGTTTATCTTTATCTGGTTACTCTCGTTATCTGGTTTGGAAGCATTAGCAGATGCTGATAGCATTAATATTTTGGTCTCATATATAAAAGATCTCCTTGTAAAAGTTTAGAAAATACATGAAGGGAAATGAAGTGGGTGTTATAAGCAAAGAAAGGGCCGATATACTGCCCAAAATGGCTGCTATGGGTAATGCCGCGGATGAATTCTATATTCAGGCATCAAAAAGAATTGTTTGTTGGTAAAATCAGGGATTTCTATTATGCTTGCGAGAAGAAGAAATGGAACATTTCGGGGAAAAGGAAAGATTATTTGTTGAACTTTGATGTTTCTAAAAATATGAGAATGATATGTAATTATTTGATAAAAATCAAATAATTACTGGACACGGGTGCTTCCCGGCGTACCTGAGAAGATTTAATTTACAAAATCATAGTCTTTGTAATTTTTGTAGTGCTGAAGATAATTTACGACATTTCGTCGAAGACTGTGTATCATAGCGACATGTTAGGGAAAACATGGAAACGTAAAGGAATTCTGCTGCCGCAAGAAAGAGCTTAGATTTGCAAAGAATTTGATAAACTTTATAAATGGCAACAGAACAATATTGGAATTTTGATTTGATGTTATTAACTGAATTTTTTGTATCTGTGTTGTATATTCTGTGTTAACCATGAGGCAGATTATTATCGGCCAGGAAGGTTGCAGCACGAACGAATATTACATTACATTACCTTGTAAAAGTGTTAAAATATGTGTTGTGTTATAGTATGAAATCAAATAATGCAAATTTTTTTGGGTGCAGTAATAACACAATTAGACTATATCAAAATTATATTTTCATTTTTAAAAAATTCAATTTAAATTTAATTTATATTTCTTCATTATTTCTCATTAACTAAATAATCATCGCCTTTTAACAAATTAAATTTGTCTGAATTTTATTAGCTTTTTTTTAAATTATATTCATTCATTCATTTATTTATTCAAAACCACATGGTTGTTAAATGCGTACTTATAATTAAAATTTTAATACGTTTAGTAATTTTAATTATTTTTTCTTTTTACTTTGATGACTTTTTAAAGAAACATTATAAAAAATATTAAATGAAATTGTCGAATTAATGAGGTAAATTTTCAGATTTACCGCGGGGAGAAAAAAACTACTTCAGAATTTTTTGAGCTAATCAAACTCTGGTTTGAATGCTTCTGATTTCAGAATACTTTTAACTCGATTGATTATACATCGAACCTTCGCAGAATCTTTATTTCATCACTTGTTGCGCATCACTTTGAAATCCATAGACTGTGGTGCTGCCATCTGTTGACGAAATATTATACTATTCTGTGCAGCATCAATAATTTTTGCTATGTGCATCGGTTGTATACTTTACAAATTCACGTTGCTTCTCAATTAGTTTTTGAAATCTTTATGCTTTTCTTTTTTTTTTTCTAGGTATAAATTGTGTATTAATGCATGTAAAATGGGTCTCAAAATGCTAAAGCTGTTTTAAAATGGTGTTTTATAGCAAGCCAAAAATTCTAATAAAGTTAATACCGAATAATAAATCAAAAAGATTTATTCATTTGCTTTTATTTTTTAGCTGAAATATTTTTTTACGTGGCAGAACTATTTGCGCAAAATGTCAGTATATTCAAGGTCGAAAACAAAAATTGTGAATTTTGGCATGAACGGCGAAAACAAAGGATCATTAAAATTCTTAAGAATGAAATTATTATAGCATTTTCATACAATACGTTTTCTTTTTGACTTTTAAGGCAACAAAGCGTCATGCCTTTATGCGTATAGTGCACGTTCCAAATAGATACAGCCATTTAAAACTGAATTTTATGTTGAATCAAAAATTACAATGAAGTAATTACGAATTAGATTTAATTCTAAAAACGTTGTCCACTCTCTCGTGTATAAATTGTTGCTAAATTTCAGCGCATTAAAAATTTATGAATATCTCTCTAGTTTTTGAAAGGGACGTTGTTTAGAATGATAGAATCATTTTATAATTGGTTATAAGGAATTTATTTTGTAATTGGAGTTGTCTAGAGTAGAAAGGAAACTTTACCTGTCTTACATTTAATAATATTGATTTCGAATCGTGAATTAAAATAAACGGAGAAGGTATTTATTAAATTCAGAAGAGAATGATAAAACTGTTTTAGTTTTATTCAGAAATATCGTGCTAAGCTTTTGAGTATTACCATTTATAATTTTAGTAAAATATTACTTCACCCAGAATCATGTTGTTGTTGTTGTGACTTATCTCACTTGTCTGACAGTAACATCAGAACAAGCCCAGAAAATTCATCGTGGCTAGAAGCGCAAGACTGCGCCTACCGTTGGCAACAACCTAGCATACCGTACAGGTGACAGACGGCCATACCCCCTGCCACCCCCGAGAGAACTTTCGGTTCGCCGCATGTTTACAGTTCCATTTTGCAGTACACACATTTACGAACATCCTTGCCTTCTCCGAGATTCAAACCCGATCATTTCGGTACAGTAATCAGCGGTGGTAACCACTATACCGGTTGGGCGGCCGGGGAGTATATAAGCAAAATGGTACACTGCTAGGACAACGGCTTGAGTTTGGCCAATAACAGTTCAGATGAGCGTTACCATTAACTCCGCCCACATGAGTGATGTCATATATCTGACGTTTGTTTACATTCTGTTGTCCGTTACGAAATGCGTTCTTTGAATGAACAACATTTTTACTCTGCAATCTAAATTTGCTCTAGTGATGCTGTTTTTAAACTTTTCTTTTAAGTATTATTTCCTTACTGTTCGAGAAGGAATACAAATTTATGCCTCCAACTTTATAAAATTTCTCTCTATGTGCATGTGTATATATATATATATGTATGATGAGTATGTGCACACATACATATATTTTCAATATATAATTATATGTGAATTATATGTATCAATATATATATGTGTGTGTTAGTGCGTATGTATGCTTATATATATCTCCTTTCGGTCATTTTTCTCCATTGGCCATTTTTCAGGATGTCAGATTTCCAACGAATAGTCTATAAAGCTTTTTTCTCTTAATTTTACGACACAAATTAGCATTTTTAACCAAGAAAAGATAATTTTACTCGGTTAATTCCCACAGGTACATTTGATATATTAGATGATTTAACTCTTCATTACTTAAAAGTTTCTGATTACCAATATGCAGAATAATTTGTAAACCACGCTTCACATGCATGTTCCAACCATGAGTAACTTCCATCTGACTATATCTAATTTTGTATTGGAACAGTAGAGTAATCCCAGAGTTTAATTTCTAAAGGTAGAAACGCCGAAGCCCTATGGAAGACCGTTAGGAAAGAGGAAGAAGTGTAAATAAGTAAACAAAATGACTATTAAAATTATTAATAATTTAAAAATTAAACAGTTATGATTATCAAATTAATTAATAATTATTTAATTGATATTAATATTTATGAACTATTGTTTAATTGATAATTATTATTTAATTCATAATTAATTTATTATCTATTTAAATAATTAAGGAAATTAAAATTAAATAAAATGTAAAGAGATAAATTAAAATTTAACAAGCGGTTTTTAATGTAATTTTTTGTTAAAAATAAAATTTTCGATATCAAATTTCTACTGAAATTGTTGTTGAGTTACGTAAAAGAAGTGCCGGAACCTTCTTATTTAAGGTTCCGGTGAGCTCCGGCTAGAATTAGAATATATCCCTAAAACTAAGAAGTACAGGAGCTGGGTTTCGGAGCAACATTAAATCGTTATATACAGATATATACGCATATATACAAAGAGTTTCATTCCGAAAAACTAAATGTACATTTAAAGAACGCACTTCGTAACACCGAACAATAGAATGTAAAGAAACGTCAGAAATATGACATCACTCATGTGGGCGGAGTTAATGGTGACCTTCATCTGGACTCTCATTGGCCAAATTCAAGCCGTTGACCTAGCAGTGTACATTTTGCTAATATGCGGCCGGGCAGTCTTTTTTTCTCTTTAACAGCTAGTCTTTAGGGAGATTGATGTCCAAAATCTTTGCTTAGGTTTTTTTTTTTTAATGACATTTTCAAGGTCAAAACATGCACATCTAAAATAGGTATGCAAACACAATCGGGTGCTGACTGCATTTTCGTGACTTCCTCACACAAATAAAAAATTTCAGCAAATCAATACAAAAATTTCAGCTAAAAAATCAAACAATTCAAGCAATTTCAAGTTTCAGCAAACCAGATTTGAAATTCCTATTTGTACTTGTAATAATTTGAGTTGTTATAATACATTAAGCTATGGTGAGGCAGTTTCATTAGAGATATCCAAATACGTAGACTTGATGAGGAAATAAATATAAAATGAACAAAGGCAGCCAATACATCAGATAAATGAAAGGAAAGGTAATGTGATGCACCGAAGAGAAAAGCAAAATCACAGATTAAATATTTATAAATGCAACAACAGAAGTCAAGTAGCAGTAGACATCTGAAATGCAAAAAGCTCCTAGATGAGAATGTAGTAATGCTGCATGTAAAACATAATAAATTTTATCAAGGAAAGATAGCGATAAAGTAATAAGTACGGAGAGGATACATTATAGAGCAAAACAAAAAGTTATTAAGTTTTCTAATGGGATCTAAATTCAGTTAACACATTCATAAAGAACTTTTAATGTATTTCTAATGAAGTTTCTGCAATGGAATGTTCAGTCAAGCGGAAAACAGAGCTTAAATATTTGATAATTCATAAGTGAATTTCGATTTTCATTCTAATTTTTGATAACGGTAACTGTCAAAAACTGATATATTAAGATTCCTTGCTTTAATTTGGATGACATTAGTTAATTTAATATTTTAGAAAACATGCCGGCATTAAAAAGCGAAAAGCAGAATGTTAGAAATGAGCTTTATTTATTTATTTATTTGTATTACACACCTTAAACGTTTTTCGTTGTAAATATTTTTGGTATTGCAAAATACAATCCAAAACATTTCTGTGCATTGCGCTGTGTTCTGAAGGCCCACTTGTAACCGTATGAGTAAATCGTTTCAGATGTAATTGGTACAAGATCTGCGAGTCCCAATAACTGAAGTTTTAGGTTAGATTTTTTTCAATATGATAAATCCACGAGGCTATCTGCTTAAAATGAGGGGTGTCTTCATGGAGAACTTTCAAAGGAATACTGGCTCGTTTCCACGTTACACATCATGGCAACCGAAGGATGGATAAAAGTGGGTGGTTTCTCTATTGCTGCGTTCTACTGGTTCGTGGATTTGGAGTGTTTGATGATAACAGTTGATGAAGAATCAAAATACAATTTATTCATCACTATTACACAGAACAGTTCCAAAGATGCATTACATTCATCAGAAAACTACAACAAACACGCTGAAACAATCAGCAACACAGCCTTCAGGCTATCAGGCTATAACGGTGAAAACAGCTTCACGGCAAAACACTAAAGTACAGCTTCCGACTCGGTCGATCGCTCTCGAGCTAATTTCTGAACTCAAAACATTACTACTGATCTCAAGATACTCCTCATGATAAAACTTCTACTCCGCGTACAGGCAGGGTATTCCGCTAAATAGAAGATTTTGGGCCATATCTGGCAACCCTGCCTTTTTTGCCATTTTCTGGCAACCTTAAATCCGCTTTGTGGGGAAGCTGTCTTAGCGCAGCTGGGAATTTTGTAACACTATATATTAGAAAAATTGGCAAGGAATTCTTCAGCAAAATGATTCCTTCTAAGAAAACTGGTGTGTCTGTATTTTGCTGTAATATTTTATTCAACGTATATTCTAAAGACTGTTTCAATTCTGTTGAGATGAATACAAAATTGTCAAGCAAGAAACAAAGTCCGTTTCGTATCGTGTATCGAAACACATATGTGAAGCTCCAGAGGAGCTGAAACTAAGCTTCCCTTTCACGTTAAACGTTTTACACGAATGATAAATGTTCTGTATTGAATGTTCCATGCTCATTAAGACTCTGATAGTTCTAGATGAAGGTTTTGAATAGTTTTTGTAAAATTCTAATTAAACGTAACTCATTCGAAGCTGCTGAGCACTTGTAAATCTGACAGAACTCAAGGGAAAGCTTTAAAAAATTTAAATTGATATTTCTTTCAGAATACTTTAAATAAATCATGTAAAAATAGTTTCAAAAAGTCCGGTATTTTCATCTAAGTTCGAAGGTCTTTCTAAAATCGATTTTACTTTGAAATTTCTGCTTGACACGGTAGAAAATCGGGCATTTTTTAACTCGAAGTCAAACTGCTTTTATGCATTTATTCTAATATTAAAGCGAATTTTATCTCAAATTACAGTCTGCTTCTTTAGACATAAAATAAAGCTCAAATCAGTTCAAAGTTAAGAAAAAAAATCGTTCTTTTCTCATTTAATTTGCTCACTTAAATTAAACGCAAAATAACCATTCCATTCTTATGTACGGTGCTTGTTATTCTAAAATCAACGCAGGACATGGAATTTGTTTGTACTCAAATTTCTTTGTTATTTTAAACCATAATTGTTATTCTACTAAAGTAAACCGGAATTATATTTGTCGAAGAAACTTTAAAGAGCATTTTTAACTAAAATAAATGATAGCGTAATAGAAGAACTTTTAAACTCACAAAATTGGGCATAAAGTTATGCACATATATTCATAAATTTCATCATTATTTTCCTACGTTACCTTCTTATTATAGAAATTTTTACGTGCTGTCTTAAAGTTTAGAAAGCTGAGTTTTACCGTATTTTTGTTTCTTCCGCAATCTGCAAAACGTCATAATGCAAATAAGCTGCGTAACGTTTCCAGAACTAAATTGAATCCATTACGTTCCAGTTACTCTGATGTTGCCCAAAACCATTTGTAAGCAGTGTGATCTAGAAACAGCGTATCTCACAAGAACGCATTGTTGTTGATATTTAGCAAATGCGAAGACTTAGAGTTATTTCTTTAGTGCATCTAGCTTTATGCTTTAGATTCTTTTGAAGCAAATTTACGAAACAGGTATAGTCTATATTTACTTCTAAGTACGAATTTAGCTTCTTTTTTATAATGTTAAAAAATATTACTGCTACTGTCTGTCTGTGTGTTATTTAAACAGAACTCCCACGAAATGAGCAGTTAACTCGCACAGAACCTACTACCCTGAATTCTCGAAGTCTTAATAACATATTAAAGTGAAACTATATCTTCATATTTGTCAGTTGTACGTCTTCTGTCGCATGAAAGTATAGACTATTCGCTATAAATGTACATTGCTGCGTGCGTACGCATTCGTAATAGATTGAATGCACACAGGTCCGATGATAGGTAATAAAATTTATTTTATCTACAAAAACACTTCAAAGTCCTGGAATTTTCTACAGAAACACTAGTACAGGTGTTCACAGTATCACGCAGTACAATCAGAAGTTACACTACAAATTACTAAGAATATTAAACACAACGCAATGCAAAGCGCATCTAAAGAGAAAGCTAGCCCTGAAATATCTCTCAAGCTGAACTAACAACTCGCAACAATAACAACAACTAGTAAACAAATGAGAGCAGACGCTCTCTCTTTATAATTTTACGTGTTACGTTATTAAGGAAATATAACAATTTTACTTAGAATCCTACTAAAATTACCTAAATACAAAATTAGTAACAATATAGTGGAAATTTTGATATTTAGTTCAGCATTGTTGTTGTTGTTATCAGTCTCACTTGTCTGACAAAAGTCAGCCCAAGCCTACGACATTCATCGCGGCAAAGAATCAAATGAGCCTCACTTTAGCTCAGTTCCGCCCCCGAATTTGAGAGAGAGCATCCCGAGGAGACGGGTCCTAGTGTTTCCCATCTTCTCCTCCCCTATCACCAACCTCTCGAGAGGATTTTCGTCTCGCTACATGCTAAATGTGCTTTATGCCGCACAGACACTATGCATTTACAAACATCCATGCCTTCTCCGGGATCCAACCCGGACCCTTCTGTACGGCAGTCAGAATCGCAAACCACTAACCGGATTGGGCAGCTTAGTCCAGTCTCAAATTGTGTTTTGTGGACTGTGCTGCTGTGGACCGTGTTCAAACTGTATTTTGTGGGATTATAAGCAATTAGTATAAGTTTCTGAAATCAAAATCAAAATCTTAAATAATATTTTAATACCAGCTAGATCGCAACACTGGGATGGTTCCCTAAGATAATCTGAATTAATTTCGATATTATGAGTTAAAATTATATTGAAATAATGATTTTTTTTCGTTTTCCACAGTGTGTACAGCATTGATACGTTTCCAAAATTTTCTCGACATGTACATTTTGAGAACGGAAGGAGATCTACAAAATTAAGTATAGTTTTAGGAGTTCCACAAAACAAACAGAAATAACCTTTCGTTTAAGGGATTCCTTAAAGAACTAGATTTTTATCAGTTCTTTCACAAAAGAAAATTGTTGTTTTAAGAGTTCCACAAAAAAATATAGTTTTATGGGTTCCGCAAAAGAAAATTATACTTTCAGTAGTTCCATAAAAATAGTAGTTTAAAGAGTGCCGCAAAAGAAAATTATAGTTTTAGGAGTTCTGAAAAAATTATAAGTTTAAGAATTTTCTGAAATGACCGCGACAGAAGGCAACTGATTTAGGAGTATATGCTATCCCGTCGCATGTTTTTTTCCTGTAAGTTGAATATACGTTCAATAAATATATTCGATTGTTTTTAACTTCTCTTCTCATATTCTCTATAAATTACTTATCCATGAATCTCATATTCGTTTCTTTATTGATTTGTCTGTAGATCGAATGCTATCTAGTTAGTTGCCCAGTTTATTATAAAATGGAATTTATGAAATGGTTCTTAAAATGAAATAAAATTCAAAAATACTTTTAAAATCAATCTCAGGAAATAAAATTGTTTGGATGCCCATTAAATAATCGGATCTTCTCAAATCACCATAATATAAAATAAGGGCAGTGATAATAATTTAAATAAATAATTGTGATTTAAAAGAGCGTAGATATTTTCAAAAGTGTTGGCTTCTTAATGCATTACAATGGCAAATTAATGGAAAGCATCATATCTGTGAGCAATAATAATATATGGTCTACAGAAATCTGCAATATCCGATAAAAGAAAATGTATATTTTTTCATTCAATATTACTGTTCCTTTAATTCAGATTCCTCAGCTTTTTAGTGTTAGGTTTTAATTAATTTATAAATTTGTTTCTTCAAGGTTAATGGATATAGCAGATGCTTTTAGCCTGAAGGGGCGGTAGCCGGAAGGGCTATTAGTCTCCAAACGGCAATATGTGGCGTTTCGCTATTAACGGCGAATCACTTTTCAAATTGTTATCTCCATTATTATCTCAAATTATTATCGCCTTCTATTATATTTAAAGAAATTAAACAATGAAGAATCAACGTGAACGCATGTATGTTTCTCTCACTGTGAAAAAACAACGGAACCTAGAGCCATCAGATTTTGAGTAACGTAATCCTCCACCCAAACATGGGCACCTGGACGCCCGAATTTTGAATTTAGAATTTGTTTTATTACTATTTAATGTTTTGTAAAACTTTAACGAATGTTTTATTAACAAACTCGACGACTTCAATAAAAAAAAAAAAAAAAAAAAAAAAAAAAAACATTTTTTATCTCCAGCGCGTGAGACTGTGTGTCGGAAGTTCTAAAGATATGCTGTTTTTAACTATTTTGCTGTTGGATTGAATTTTGTATCTTTAAATGCAAAGAACATAAGAACATGATATTTAATAAATAAAGGTGACAGACAAAACGTTAAAAAGAGTCGCTTTGGACGTAATATCAAATCTGAAAACTTTCAGGATTTTAACCGATTTTTCTGTTTTTGTTCAAATTAAGTAGCCTGATTTTTATTAAAATTACTGAACTGCAATATAAGAAAATAAGCTACCAAAAATTGTTCATGCGACGTCTGTTATTTAACGTCCAACTTCCAGTAGCTGACAAATCGAAAGCAAGTCATTTGTACACAAGGCTGTGCGTTCCCACTGCTCTTATAAATGTTCCTTTCACTCAGAAATATTAAAACATTTCTTCCATTAAATGGATGAAGGATTTCCCTCGTCCTTTCAGCAATGATTTATTTCTGTGTTGTATAAAAAGACTTTCTTTGTGCGCAGAATTTATATGGCCGTCTTCTTTGCTTTTATTCACAAATCTGCCAGAAGTTTGCAAATTATACAAATCCTAATTTTTTGTACTTGAATTCTTGCCTGTAAATTTAAAATCCGATCTTTACTAAAATGCATTTGTGTCCATTTATTTCTAAATTTGCTTTATCGTATATTGTTCACGTTTTTTAAACTCTGTAAATGTAAAGCCTTTATATATTTCCTTGTCTGTCGCGTTAGAACAGGCATGTCAGAATCATTTTCCTCCGTTCGTAAGCATGGTAACGACAGAGTAAGATAGATGAGATTTTTTTTTCCAATTTCATTTCCGTTAACACGTTTCACTTCGTAAAAAGCGCTGGATGGAAGGCTGACTTTAACTACAGTCTCAAATGAACTGGAAGGTTTTATATGGATATGAAGACATGTGTTGCAGAAGCAAATTCGAAAAGGTTGAAAATACCTTGAAGTGTCTGTTTCAAAGGATCAAATTATAGAGGCATAAATGTGAGGCTTTTTATTCTGTTTTGTGGAGTTAGTTCCTATTTATGTAATCAGTAATTCTTTAAAGACGTTTAATTGTACAGAGCTCCCTTATTAAAATTCGAAGTGACAACGCAAAAATTGGTTAATTTTCAAGCTGGAATAAGATTAATGATATTTGGCGAAACATTTATTTCGCGACAATTATAAGAGCCGCAATGAATAAAATATGATAACTTGTTTCAATACGGAAAGAAGAAACTTGTCCTCAGTAACGTCCAAATGTCACCGGCGTTGCTTCCCCGGTAGTTTTATTAGTTAGCGACGTCGACTGCAGCACCGATAAGACCGAGCTCGAATCCCGAAGAAGGCCCGGATGTTTGTAAGTGTATTACATCTGTGTGGCATGGAGGCACTTAAAATACTTCCGAACGGGAAGTCCCTTTGAAACGGCATTTTCGACACCGAAAACAATATTTTAACTGCGACTTTTAAATAATTTTCTGTCAGAAAACTTTTTTAATGCGTAAAACTTCTTAAAAAACGCCCCTTGTCAGACAGTTTTAATTTCAGACTATTCTAATTTCCTCTGAAAGCGGTTTTGAGGACATGATTATCTGTTACGATCACTGTCAGAAATAGTGGCGTAATGGAGGTTGAAGGCCAGGGGAGGTTTTTTAAAACAAGAACTTTATTTTTTTCGTTCTTCTATCTGTCTCGTCCTTCGAAAGAAATTATTGGAATGAATAAAATAGTTGTTTTTGAAAATTAACCAAAGTGTACTAATTTGTTTTTTTTTATAGGAAGGCCATGAAGGCTACTGCGCTTCTGTTCCCGCTTCTGGGCATAACGCATCTCCTTTTCTGTATCAATCCGAGAGACGAGGCCAACTTAGAACACATCTACATGCTCGTCAACGCAGTTCTCCAGTCTTCGCAAGTGAGTCGGTTTCGGATTCAATCTGTCGATACAAGAATATGACCCTACAAAATAATTTTATAAAACGAAACTGTATTCATAGAGCTGTTCTGTTCCGCATTCTGAATTGTATGCATGTACTAGTTCCTATGTACCCTATTTCTCTCCCTCGCGTATGCTGGGATTTAATAGCTTCTTATTTGTTCGCGTAAAATTCAGTTAATTGCACTTCTGGCGAAGAAATACTAATTCTTGAATTTTTTTAGTTTTGTATTCTTTACACATGCACTTCGAGGCCATTCGTCTAAAAGCATTAGAAAGGATTGGATTGAAATTAATGATACAAACTAGAAAATATAAATTTTTGCGAATGTGAAAAGTTTCAAGAGAGTCCAAATCCAACTGAAGACGTTTTATGCATAATTTTCTCAGAATTCAAGTCAAAATTGCGATTAAATTGCTAATTGTGATTAGCTATCGAAGGTTTTTTTATTATTATTATTTCTTCTTTTCGAATATCCGATTCGTGTTCTTTGATGCAAAATTCTAACGCTGTTTTAGTTTGACCGATATACCTCAAACCATACTGACAAGACATGCCATAATTCTCCAAAAATCAAAGTCAGGAATAAAGTCTGTAAGAGCAAAGTAATGAATGCTGATTTTAATCTTAAAAAGGCAAAAAAATATAATGTACATCGTCTTTCTCCGTGACATATCGGCGAATCCAGAACGCTGCAGAATTCTTTATGAGAAAATTTATCCGGATAAAAATGGAATAATGTTGTCACCATAAATGAATCATGCGTTCATTTAAATGATTTCAATAAAAAGAAATCCATTTATTATCATCAGAGAGGAGAAAGTCTAAAAGTATGGTTCAAAGAATCTAAAGAAAGTTTTCAAAAGGATTTATGATTGTTGCTGGTTTTTCGTATAACGGCAAACGCAAAATGGAGAGAGTGGAGAAAAATGTTAAGATCAACTTCGCATATTATCAGAAACATATTTTATATCCCAATTTTCAAATAGGAAGTCACTTTCTCTTTACCCACAGTGCCATCAATCCGTAGAACTGAATCAAGACAAAGCAGGCAGCCGCCCGCCAAAATACATTTTGTTTTCCCTGGGGGAAAATTGTAAGAAGAAACCTGTATCAAGCAACCTTCATCGATATCCATATAAAGTCTCCTGATGCGTCACTCATATATTTTAGCACTTTTGGACTTAAAAAGCGCATTGTCCAAACGTTGTCCTTGGACTTTGGAAAGGTTTTCAAGAAGAATGGGATAAAATACCTCTTTTGTTACTATAAAAAGTAGGCATTATCTTGGAAATTACGCTGAAGAAGGATAGCGAAGAATAAGTGTTATCAAACACAGCATTTAAAATATAAAAATTTTAAGTAAAATCATTCTGTAAATAAAATGAAAATCGTCTAAAAAATGTACGAACAGCCTCTGTAAAATATCTGTTCAGTATGAGGTAATTTAGTAGATTAACTATAGAGGGTGCTCAGAAAATATTTGTCAAAAATGCAAACGCTGATAGAGAAGATCCAATCAACCAGATTGTGTAATGAAATGTGAGTGTCCGAATGGCGAGTTGAGGTGATAGAAAGCATAGCTGAGCAAATCTTAAAAACTTTCGGCTGGTATAAACTGTCACTGTAAATTTGGCAAAAGTTTGAAAGTAAGCCTCTTCTACCTGCCTTGCCATTTCTGGCAGATATTTTGAGCACTCTGTGTGTGATGCGTTATTCATATATCAGCAATGCAGCACAGGAATTTCGAATGTTTACCGCCCTAAAATTAGTCTCCAAAACAAATCTTAGGTGCGTATTTTTTTAAGCATTGCTAACCTAGCGAATTATTCCCATTATCTTAATGAACTTTTTGTTATTTGATAAAAAGACAAACACATAAGTTCTAATCACACGCATACACACTAACACAACGGTGAAAACCGTGTAAACGTTTCACTTCTTTGTACGAAATATATTATTTCAACGAAAATAGATATTTTGACAGCTCTTGAATCCATTTGAATTATTTTTTAATGATGTACGTACGGACAGAAAAAAGGAATCTTTTGTCCATAACGGGTTCTAAAATGAATTTAGAAAAGATTTTCTGACAACTCAAAAACGAGACTTTGACTGCTATAACATGTAGTTGTGCACCTCCCTTTTTCGCTGCGATTAGCCGCATCGTATATATATATATATATTCCCAGCCTATTACTCTATTACTAACTCTCTTACCCGTCTCGGTTAGCTCAGTATTTTTATTCTTATATGGTAGTAAATTGTGCGCTTTTTGCTTTAAAAGTGGTTGAATTGTATTGTTCTTACGTTCCGGTTCAGGTTTTTATGTCTTTATTTATTGTGCATGATCAACAATTTAAATGCTTAAGTGGCGGGTATGGCCTAACGAGGCCGTCATTCGTTTACATTTGAAACTCTTAGTAGAATAGTGAATTAAGTCAGTTGGTGCACCGACTTCAGAGTCTTTTTTGCCCAGTGAGACCAAACGTTAACTTACAATTTTGTGCATCGAAGATTTATTCCTTCTGCCGGTAGACCGAATTGCTTGTTTTGGCTTAGGAACTCTAAATTTAGTTGTAAAAATTGTTCTCTTAACTGTATTTAAGTATATGTGGTGTTTTAGGTGTTTCTGTATTTTACAGAGAACTGAATTAATTGAATTTAAAATATATCTCTAATGAAATTCAAGTAAATACGTTTATATGAAATGCAAGAAAAAATGTGTGTAATTTAATAGACTGTACAAAGAATTCATATGGTGTCTACATCAGATGTTTTACTTAATCGTTCAGCTATTTCACGAGCTGGCTGCTGCTGTTTTCGTAGTTTCCCCATGTGTAGTGTGTATACACGAATCAGTTTCTCTTAGAAAGTCTTCCGCGAAAGCATCTCTCTCCTTAAGAAGATATATAAACCTAGTTTGCTTTGCCATAATCAAGTGAACCAAATCAACCATCCGGTTGCTACCTAAAGTTCCTTTCTGCACTGGGAAAATGCTACTATATGTTGCACAGTATTTTATTAAATGTATCAGGACTGTGTGTTCTGTGTATGCTCTTTGCAAACATGGTGAAGTACTTACAAGGGTTCTTCTTCTCAAGTCCTGAACTGGAACAGGGAGCTGAAAGAATGTTGGCTTTGTTCTGATGTAGGTATGGTACTGGAAAATAACTGCACTTGAAAGGGATTTAAAATCCTCTTTTATTAAATCACTATTATTTACACACTTCCCAACTCGGGAGAGATACAGAAAGTAAAAGACCACACTTGGGCCTAACTTAACAATCAAATAAATTTAATACTAAACCTAAAATAGAAATGTATTTAAACTTTGCTTCGCAGAGCAAATCGCGGAGTTTGGCCTCTAACTAAAAGGTGCGTAGCAAGAAGTACTAATACTAGCGCACTTCAATTTATTTCAATAAGCAATCACGTAGTAAGCACTATGGCTTATAATTGTAGCTGCTAGCTGGTCAGACGAACGTCGAGCAGAATGACCGTGATCTGAGACTAAAGCTCTCTCACACCGAGAGGTTTCTACCTCTGGCTTAAATAGTACTTGGCTGTACTTCAAATTAGCATAAGCTGAAAACGCGCGCTTCTTCCGACGGGAAGTTGAAACAGAGAGGAGATAGAAAGATTTAAATTAAAATAAAACTTGATTAGTTTAATTAAAACCTTACAAATACAAATCTAAATTTGGTTAATTTAAACATATCTTCTAATGAATCCTCTCAAATAAATCTTCTATGAATTGTATTGGACTTTGTTTATTGTCTTCGCCTAACATCTAAAAAATATATCTTCCAATTGATAAATATTACTTAGTACCTTTTATTGTTTACCAAGTAGTGGCAAAATATAATCCTTCTAACTTAATACCTTTCTTTCGCATTAAAATCTATTTCTTTTTAATTTCAGGGCCTTTTCGTCGCGGTGTTGTATTGCTTCTTGAATTCTGAGGTAAACTGACTTTTCTTTTATGTTATTATGACACTGAACTTGATTGAACCTTTGCTTTTGATAACATTGTTACGAATTTTGTACATAAATAAATAATTTTAGTGAAATAATAAGTGAATTTTTTTAGTAAAATAACATGAAATCTAAGGAGACGAAGCTTTGCCAGAAAAATAAGAATACAGGGACAAGTCTCTTTAACTTTGAGTAAATGGCTGTCTCTCTAAATTGGCGACATATCGAAAAGCTAGCGACGTGACGAGAAATCGCCAAACATCGCCCCACGTGCAACATTTGGGTACGATCTCTGAAAAACTGTAATAGGTATTATAACGGAATAACTATAATTGAACCTCTATGTAATTGTAACATCCATATGTCCCCATATGTCTTCCAGTAATTTCGAAATGTACTAGAGATTTCTCGGCGGTCAGGAGACCGCAGAGGGCATCACTTCTGCGGTCATTGTAAGTTCAGAGCTGAATTCAGAGTATTGAGATATCAATGAGAGCTTCGCCTTTCAGATTACCTTGGCATTGCGTTGTGTTTAACTAGTTGTTTGAAGTTCAACTATGGATTGTATTCTATGATGCTTGGAAGATTTATAGGAGTATTTTTGTGAAAAGTTCCGGAACCGTGAAGTGTTTCTTTTGGTAAAATAAATTTTATTAGAGTATCATCGGTTTTGTGTACATTCAATCTATTACGAACCCGTACGCACGCAATATGTAAAGAAAATTTGCTGTTCTATTTTCATACTGCAGATCTTCTAAGCAGAAACTAGTTTCACTGCTATAAATAATTTCGTTCTGCATTTGGTTACTCTAGATGCATGATAAGCGTTTTTGGGGGTCTTTAACATAAAACTATTAGACCATTATTAACATGCCTATCAAATGATTATGTTATCATTTCTTATTTGCTGACATATCACGGTTTTTGGTAGGTAAAGAAGTAAGTTTTCTGTAACTTTAATTCACATCTTATTTAAAAGCATAGATGTCTGAGCGTAAATAAACTTGATAAAAAACTGCTTCGCATAACCAGTGTTGTTTCGTTTCTGAGTCGTTAATTTTTAATAACGAGTTAGTTCCGACTTTCTTCTCTTTAGAGGATATGTATGACTTGGCATTTAGCTGTTACGGAATGTGCGTTTTCACTATATTCTTTCTTTATTATGTCTTTGGAGGAGATGTATGACGAACGTTGCCATTTTTCAATCGCCATCGACTTTCGGGTCCAGCAGCTGCTGCCAATCGGTACACATCCCGGTCATATCTTGTTCGCATAGCCAGTAACGCGGGCAATTGCTGTTACATTTCTGAATTTCAAGGCCGGTGACTGTACTTTATTTTTGAAGCTCGCATAACTCCAACAAGATAATGCACGATCCCATGTTGGACGTGTTGTCATGACCTCCTTCGGCGTTTGACATTTGCTCTGGTTATCATATTTTCCAGATGTCTGGCCCACTAAGGACATCTTGTCACGGGTTACTGAGAAACTGGCGCGCCAACATTCGTCAGCTATTACAATTGACGAATTCTGACATGGAACTGAAATCACAGGGAATAAAGTATCTGTATCGGTCATCTAAATTCCGTTCGCCGAATTACAGCCGTTGTTGCAGTTCTGTGTTGCACACCACCTGTAAATCAATCAGATCTTCCTCCCATTATACATTGGTGCATATAATCAGGTCTTTCTCCCATATAAATCATTATTGTTTATGTATAATAAATAATATTATGCTGCTCGCGTTCCTTTCTGATATAACAAAATGCCTAACAATGTACTGTATACAGCATTTTTTTACGCTCCTCTTGTTTAGAGACCAAGCATTAAACCTTTGAAGACTGACGAGACATGAGTTGCAACGAAAACTTTAAAAAATACTGGACTACCCGAAAGGGCCGAAATATTTCAGATACCGGAGAAAACGGTGTAACACCAGAGTGCCTTAAATTCAGAAAACGTTTCTTTATTTCGCCCGAGTATATTAATTACGTCCTTCCTAACGCACAGCATACTGAATTATGAATGTTCGTTCAATTACGAATATGAGCCATAAGCAGATCTGCTCAGTATCAAAAGGGCTCGTTTGTTGAGTCTGTACTCCAGTTCATAATTCAACAATCGTGTGTTAAGTCTGTACAGCGTTCGTGTGTTGAGTCTGTACTCCAGCTGATAATTCAGCAATCGTGTGTTATGTCTGTACAGCGTTCGTGTGTTGAGTCTGCACTCCAGCTGATAATTCAGCAACCTGTCTATCTGACAATCTTAACTATATTTTTGAGGTACAACTTATATTATTGGGCATCTGGAAAACCCGCTCGGGCTTGCTTTCCTATTCTGATTATGTGTTATTTTGTGGAAAATATGGTATGTAATCTTTTATTACACATTAAATTGTATTTCAAATATTGGCATCTTTCTGCGCCAGCAATGTCCCAAACGAACAATATCCCGCATACAGTTGACTCCCGATTAGTCGAGTTGAGGATTAACAGAGCTTTGAATGGAGAAATTACTAACACAAACCACAATCAGCAAATTTTTTGCGGGAAGTGTTAAAGAGAAAAGAAATGCGGGAGATATCACGGTATTTAAGAACTGTCTAGAATAGATAAACATGGCTCAATTATTCTGCTAAGTCTTAAAATTAATGGTACAGCCATTGATCGTCTCTTTCCCATTGACTGCAATCGAAATATGAGAATAATAAAAATATAATCATTACTGTTTCTGTTTCAGAGTACTTTCTTTTTCCTTGCTTTGAATGCTGATTTAATTTATATAACCAAAAGAAAGTTATTCTCCAAATCAAATTGTTCAACTCAGTGGTCACCATTGGAGGTGACCAACATCTGGTTATTTCAATAGCTTTGTGAGGATCAAATGTTATAAGGTTTTTTGATTCCTTCTTTCCACATGACTTCATGGTGTAAATGAAAGCATGCTAAGCGCGTATTCGATAGGTGTAGGTTTCGAGTCCGGGAGAAGGAACTGCATATTTTTTAACCTCTCATGCTTCAAAATAACTTCATGACTCTACAAGTGGCGCCCGAACTGAAAAGTGGCGAACGATAATTCTTAACCAGGCGTTTCGTCACCACCAGGATTTGGTCACTGGGTCCCCTCCTCCCCAGTCTCCCTTTGAAAGGGGGAGTAAAGCATTTTCTTCCTCTTTTCCGTATGCCTTTTGGTGTAACTGGAAACATATTCGACGCGTATTCGAGATTCCAGGCAACGGCATTGCACATTTTTCAAGTCTCGTGCTTCAAAATAACACAATGATTCTACAAGTTTTCTTTATTGAGAATTATATTAAAAAAATAGAATTTGTATAAAATATTCCAAAACGTATTTTTGAATCTCTTCACGATGATTATATTGTTAAGGAATAAATATTCGTGCTGTTTCGATACTTAATATGTTACATTTCATTAGTATCTAAATATGCTGCCAGTTTTGCAAGCTTTATTATTGGTCAGCAGAAACGTGCTGAGATTTTTCTTCGCAAAACGAGCAAAACCTTTCTAACAAACAAGAAAATATTAGATCCGCATAAAATGATTTGTACTGATTTTTAGATAAGCTCAAAATCTGTTGTTCTTATTGAAAATTTCCAACGCTTTCATCGTTCACCCTTGGGGACGACATTTGTTTTTTTTACTCTTTCAAAATTTGGAAAGAGGGTTCCCCCCTTATTATTATAAAATTCTTTATTGTAGCTGGAAGGTTTGAATTTCTCTGTTTGTATGTAACTCCGTCCACACATCAATTATTTTCGACAGAAATTATTTTTGTACAGAGTAATTTTAAATAAGTTTATACAGTTATTAGCGACTGATTTGAAAAGTGGTCTGATGAAATCTTTAAAGTCTATTATAAATTTTCGAACCAGGAGACATGAGCAGCGTGTGCCTTTGCAAGGTTTTTGGACCATGTATCTTTCAATTACTACTGCATTTCAAGAACAAAACCCGATCTTATATTAATTTTTGCACCGGAAGACGCTTTAGGGCTTATTTTCAGAGTATGCCTTATTTTTTAATGAAAAAAGGTTAACGCTTATCCATTCAAAATAGTCTGCATTTATTCAAGATACTACATACGTTCATTTATTCACTGTACAAAAATTTGCATTTATTTATAAAGCCAGTTTCGGAACATCGTCATGACGTTTCAGACCCCGAACAATGACCCTAAATTTTGGCTACTCCATTTCCTGTAGATCCACTAGCTATAAAATCTCTTATTTCTAGAAATTTAGCTTTCTTTAAAGGAACATTTCTAATCCGTACAGCCTGCTTGTAATAAATAGGAGGATAGCTGTCTAATTCTATCCAATGAATTCTTCAACCATATCGCGATTTTTTGCAAGCTAGGCTACCAGCTAGGCTTTGTGCAAGTGTCCACGCTGACTCCATTATATTTCAGTGCAGTCATTGATTTCCAAGCGCAGGTTGTCCTTGAATGATTTGTTTACTGAAGTATCAAGATTTTTTAGATAGGCGGTCATTTCTGTGGGAGTTATTATCTGATCTATTCTTTCTACGAGGAATGTTTCATGTCTTTAAAGTTCAGTTTGCTGGCTGAATCTCCTGGCAGACTTGTTTGACCAACTCGCAAAACAAGACGTACCTTTACACTGACCTGCTTCCTTTTAATAACTTGTTTTCGCCAGGCTTTATAGATTTCAAGAACACGAATGCCTAGCATACGTTCAATTTTACCTTTATTGGCGTTAGCTATGATTAGAGGTCGGGTTTACTTTCCAAATAGATGAAATGCTAAATATAGTTAACACGTGCACTCTTTTAATCAATGCAGGGAATGCAGTTGACGAAGAACACTGTGAGCAACTGTCATTTGAGATCCATGACCCACAGACAATGCATTTTCATGTGTAGCACTCGTGATGGAGAGTTGGTATTTGGAAAAATCGATGCTGTGAATGAAAGACTTGAAAAGCAAATACACGTTTAATATCTTCAGTATCTTTCAGCTTGAAGAATATTATAGTTCGCTTTAGGTACTACACGTCACTGAAACAAGCATCCATCCCATGTTATTATGCTTTAAATTCTTAGCTTTCTTAAGCTTACGAATTGTACCATACATAGTTTTCCCATGAACATTTAGCTTTTCAAAATCCGGCTGCTCGTAATTCAGTATCAGGTCATGCCTCTTTTCTTTGTTATTTGCTGTACTGATGTACTTCTGTCGCCACATAACATAATCATTCCGTCTAGAGATGCAAATCAGTCTGCGTCTCCAGACTGAGTTAACTGGTGGTCTCGATATGGTTAAGCGGGCCTTAAACTAGGGATTATTTTAGTGATAGGGCTTATATTGCAAACATCCTGAAAAATCGCTCCTGGTGATTGTTTTCTGATTACATCAAATATTTATTCCTTAAACTAGGGATTATTTTAGTGATAGGGCTTATATTGCAAACATCCTGAAAAATCACGCCTGGTGATTATTTTCTGATTACACCTTATTTTTGGAAAACCCGATAGCTACACATCATAACAACTTACATCACGAGAGCCCGTGCTGGGTGTGAGAAAATTCCTTAACCAGGCAACCGATTAAAAATTATTGATATTTCATTTTTTTACTCTTGTGAACTCAAAAATGTTCTCGTTTTCCAACAGGTACAAACTGTGCTGGCGACTGCTTACGCTAGATCCACGTTGAAGCGGTCTCCCAGAAGATCTTACCGCAGTTCCCGCTGTTCCCGGATGCTAGGTTCCACCACCTCAACTTCATTATCTCCAGATCTGCCCAATGGATCGGGCTTCACACCTCCGGGTCGAATGCGGTTCGCGCTGCTGCAGAAGACTTCTCTACCATTAAAGAACCGATCTGAAGACCAGAAAGAACAACGTGACGAGGAGAAGGTGGAAACAGCTTTCCTCAAGTGATGTGGATTGTACACAAGAAAACGCCCGCCAAAAAGAGAAAGAATGCCATGTGTAATAAACGCGGATTGCTGTTGAGGTTTGATATTGATCCATTAGACTGTCTCCTCTGAAAGGGCTTTGATAAAAGCTTATTCGTAGTTTAATTGAAGCTGTTCGTATTTTCAATGGGAATACTAATGTTCAGAGGAGAATGAAATGCACAGGAGGTAATGATACAATATAGTAGTGAAAGAACGATACATAGAGCAATGTGTTCTGGTGAATTGTACAGAATTATACGTCTTAGGGGTAAACAAAACAGACGTGTGTCCTCAAGCGAGTATACCCTGCTTTTAGAAAGATTGTAGGAAAGGCGGTAGATGAAAAAATGTTAAACGCGTTAAAATAAGTATGCCCTATTTGAAATTTGCAAATGGGTAATTCGAAAAAGGAACTTCGTGGACAGCAGAACCAAGAAGTATACTTTACGAATAACCGAGAAATAAATGCTCGCATGAGAAGATAGTTGTCATTCACTTCCTTAAATAATATTTTCTGTATGTGCAAGACAACTTCAACAACAAAGAGAAGCCATTTCAACTTCAGCTGTGAAAAGAATTCAAAATATAAAAATAATTATTGCTTTCTTGTAGGATTTCTCATATAACTATATCGCTGTCCGTGGAAATGCTATTCTAGAGATTTCTTAAAAGCTCGTAGAGAACAGTTCCGATCTTGTTCCAGACATAGACAAGAAGAGATTTCCGAGCAAACTTAATAAAAATGATATTATTATTCAGACTTGTGACTGAAAATATACGACAATTGGTGATAGCAGGTGCGTTGCCATTAAGAGTGGCTGTTAAATGTTCCTGTTAATGCTTAAAAAGAATAATCAAGCTGTAGTTGTGAATCCTTTCTTGACTTCTTATTGTGATTAAATTATTGTAATTATTGCCATAAAAATAGAATCTGAAAATATTTGACAGTTGCAACGTGTTATAAATGCATGTTAGTAGTTTTATAGTTGTTTCGACGTGTGTCCCACCCGCTTCATAAAATGTTAATGAGAAGTAGTTGGACCAACATATACAAGTATTTAATAGAAGAATGATAAAAATTCCTCAGAAAAGACCTTAATTTTGTTACTAAAATTTTTTAATTAACTTTACTTAAAAGATTCCGGAAACTTTTGTTCCAGCAATAGCTTCTACTGTTTCTGAAATATAGGAAAACTGTAGAAATCAGTTGAGTTCTTAAAAACCCAAGTTTAGTATTTATAAATTTAAGAAATAAAACATTTTATTTGTATTTTCCTTCAGTAGTTCAAGTGCTGGTTAAAAACTTATGAAAATAGTGAATTCTATTATTTAATTTGATATATTTATTTTAAAGAAGCTGTAGATTCAGTTTTTATTGCATCAGAGAAGTACTTATGTTTCGGATGAATAAATTATTCCAGTGACTGTTAAAATTCTATAACACTCATTTTGTAATTGAAATTTGTAAATAAAATTTATGCATGTTATTTTTAGGGTGATTATACTTCTTGATAAGAGACTCAGATCATATGCATCTCTTATTTCCTGAGTAATAATGATTAATAAGAAAATTACTTACAGTAGTAAATTAAAACTTTTAGCAGAAAATATACTAAACCGATAGTTATGTAATTTTAAAATGTTCTTGACCAGAAATGAAAGATAATTTTTCCGACATCTGCCGTTCCAGCCTACCTACGGATAGTGTGACTACTTCTATAATTTTCGTTCTAGACGTAGTACTTTTTATAAACATAAAAAATATTGATGTTTATAGACATAGTAAGTATTGATGTTTTAGTCCGCTTTAAGCAAATCTATTTTTTTTTCGAGTAATTATAATATTTTCAATACTAGCAAAATAAAAATTAAACATGAGTTTGTATAATAAATTGTTTTTGTCTTCAAGCATTTCTTCATGTGTCTACTAGTACAAGCATAATGGTTTCTTTTTGTTTTCTTCTCCTTCTCACTGTTTGCTAACGTTCTCGTCCTCCAATCCAATATTCATACACTGAAGCCCGTTCACGTGCAACATTCTTTCGTACAGCCAACCGATGCATTAGAAAGAAAAAGGGATATCAAGCAGTTTCGCCTTCAGGACCGGTTCAGATGCACATCGTTTTCCATCTCTTAACCCATAAGCCACTGCGAGAAATGATGTCACAAACGTGAATCTGATTGGCGGATTTCTAACGTTTGTTTACTATATCGTTTATCACATTTTTTATTATCACTATAGAACGTTAATGGAGTTTTCTTCATGGTTCAAGAAAGAGTTACGCTTTTTCTGCAGTTGTTTTTGTACCTACAACTGAACATGCGCTGTTTTAGAGGTCATTCTGTCCATTTGATCATAAAATCTGAAAGTAATTTCATCACCGACTCCAGATATCCTTAATTCGTCGCGTTGAAGACCATATTCGCGTCTGAGCGCCTAACTTTAGTTTTAAATTAAACGGTATTTCTGGAATACTCAGCATCAGCTAGTCTTGTGCGTACTTGCTTATAAATTTTAGTATCTCGTATGGTTCCATCTGATTTTTTTTTGGATGCTATCTCATCTCCAGATCTCTATCAACGCGATTATTTCTCTGACAGTCCAGCCAGCAGTCAGTTGCAGGTCAACTATGCTGTTTACTAAAATTAACTGAACCGCGCAATCGCGCAGTGCAGTATGGAAAATCTCCCCATTTGCTCTGCTCCGGAGAAGTAGGAGCATTCTACCAAATTCTACCTCCATTTCCGAGGAGCAGTTAATGCTTATTAGCCATGTAAAATGAAACGCGTTGGAAAAACCGATTTTCGCCACCGGTTGAATCTGCGCTTGTGAACGGGACTTCAGTGGCCACTTTGTAATGACCACCCCGTCAATCTTTCTTTTTTCGACATTTAAAATAGCTTCGATCCTTCTTCGCGTGGAATTTACGAGATGTTAAAAGGTTATTTGTGAAATCTGAGACTGAATGATGAATAGCAATTTCCAGTATTGTGAGATTGGATGGTGGGGCATTCAGATGTCAGCTGGCTGTTTCAATTTATCCCACAAATGCTCAGTCGAATTGTGTGAGTCACCTGAGCAAAGTAAACTCTCCTTCATAATTTCTCAAAACCAATCCTGAACAATACTTGCATCGGCATTTGGAATAAATGGTTAACATTATTTTCAAATGGCGATGTCTACTTTCTTTGCGGATACTCACTCCATGGCTCCGAGTCCCTGCATTCAACCCAAGTTCAAAGTGTGTCTTCTTTCCGCCATATGTTCAAAACCAATTTGTAGAGACATTAGGTTATTTAGAAGCCGGAGAGATGAAAAATGTGCAACGCCTTCGCCGGGAATCGAACCGCGGACCTCTGAAATACTGGCTCAGTGTGCTGACCATTACACCACGAAGGCACGCTAAGAATGTGGGAGATATACCTTATATACTCCCCTTTTTAAAGGGCGACTAGGGTTTTAGGGGACCTAGTCGCCAAAACCTGGGTGTGGAGAGTCATCATCCACAACCCTTTTAGTTCGGGCGCCAGTGTAGAGACATTAGGTTTATTTCGAAGCAGAAGTCATGAAAAATGTGCAACGCCTTCGCCGGGAATCGAACCGCGGACCTCTGAAATACCGGCTCAGTGTGCTGACCATTACACCACGAAGGCACGCTAAGAATGTGGGAGATATACCTTATAAATTCACCTGGAATTCTGTTTCAGAAATTAATTTTTTCTTTTTTACACCAGTCTAGCTCTCCAGTGGCGTGTGACGCCATAGCTAATTTTCTTAAAATTATCTAATAATAATAATAAAGTGACCATTTAGGGTGTAATTTAATTGTTTTTAGTCGAAGAATACAGTGAAACATAATGTAACGATCATCTGCCATGTGTGGTCTGATAGTACTTTATTATCTGATAGATAGTATATTTCTTAGACGGTAAGTAAATACAGAGGTATTGAACGTCATTTTTAAAAGTTATCACCTGCAAAGGAGACCTAAGTCATCTTGCTTTAGAAACGGTTCACTAGACACCCTACCGTTCTTTTAATCCGAATGCTATTTAAAATCGCTGTTTTTAAAATCATTGACATACCGAATTAAGGTTTATTAGAAGCTTTTAGAAAGTTATAAAAAAAAATCTAAAGGTATTAAAAATTGCGCAAGATAAGCTGATTTAATTTGACGGAGATTTTCATTGAACTTGAAGTCGATTGTTTACTAATCCTTCTTCTTCGGTACAAAAGAAAACTGCAAAATGCGGCGGACGATATGCGTTTACATGTGTAAAGCTCCTTATCCCTCCCATTTTTAAAACAAAACTTGCTTCTGAAGAAGTAGAACATGTGTCTATAGCCATAGAGCTCGAAATTAAAAATCTACAAACTAAGTATGATCGTTTGTCTAATTTCAAATTTTCTCCCCCATATTAAATGAAAGCTGCTTCTTAAAAAAGTATTAAGCTTTGATAGTGATAATACTGAAAGTTATGATGAGACAATCTTCTGAAATTCAGGCTCTCCTTAAATTATCAAATGAGCGTTTATGTGGCAGAGTTTTAATTTAAGTGCAGTCGAAGCGTGTAAGAAACTATCAGCTTCGCTACAAGAACTGTTACGTACAAATGTTTACAGTTTCCAACAAAAGAAACGGAAAGGTAAGCAAAATTTATACGTACTCAGAAAATGTCAAATGTAAAATTGGATAGTGTGCTAAGGTTAAGTCAATTTTGTTGGCTCTTAACGCAAGATGCTAAATTAGTTTTTATTTCATTATAAAATCCTTAGTTAAGGTGTATTTTGCTTCTTGGGGCGTATATCCTCCCTTTCCAGGTAATCGTCGACCATCTGAACTATGTGTAGACCAACACCCAATGTTGAGTATGGTGCCTTTTAGGAAGACCATCACTGAACAAAGTCAACAATTTGCCTACAAATTAAACTATCCAAAAGTACTTGCGTTGTGTAAGATCCTAAACAACCCGTGTACCTTGATGCTCGTGAACTCATGTAAATCATGTATTTCAAAAGGGTAGCTTAAACATACGAAGAACACAATCAATATCAAATTTCAAGAATACCATTAGTATTTATTTTTCAATTAAATCAAATATGCCAATTTCAATCTGATAATAAAGTTAAATTAATCCCCCCCGGGAGTGAAAATAAATTAACCTGAGAAAATTCTAAAAAACTTAACAGAGAACATTTATATTTGTTTCTAGCAAATCAGTAATTCCAAAATAAAACGTTTTCCAATTTCAGTAACTACTTATTAAGTAACAGCATAACTACTTCATTTAAGTAAAATTTTATAAAATTCATAACAAACTATTTCTATTAACAAATTTAGTTATTTCTTCACCTTATTATTGCACTGTAAAAATAAAGAGTACTACTATTCCTAACAAACCTTACATTTTATATCTTATTATTGCACAGTAAAAATAAGATCTTCTAACATTCAGATTCAATTAACAGAATTTCAACAATACCTCCCTTTTTTTGGAAAGATAAGAATATTTAAAGATGAGAATATATAAGGAGCAATTCTATTTCAGTTTACAATTATCTTTAACTCTGTGTGGAAGTAAACTCATCAAATAAACAAAATTTAAATTTCCTTAGAATACAGACATTTTAAAATGAAACCATCATTGCATTTTTCTACTTTGTTTTGAATAAGTTAAAACCTCTCTTAACATTGTAGTTAACTATAAACTGATAAATGTCGAAAACGCCCTTTTTTTAAGTTAACAGCTAATCGAATACAAAAATAAAATTTTTCTTATCTGAGCATCGTCTTGAGATCCAGGCTAAGCAACGTCGCTAAGCAACGCTAAGCAAACGCTAAGCAACGTCGATTGTGACTGGGACTACTACATCTCTGTTGATGTTAGGAAGTGGATTCAGACCAAGGAAGACGTGAAATTCTGTCAACGTCATCAGTGAACGGTAAGATGGAAATTCTTCTTAGATGTATACGGCTAACATCGGGATACTCATTTCAGCTAGAAGCCTTAAGTTCTTGAACGCCCCCGCCCCGAGGTCAAACATCAACAGAGGAAGTTATTCCGAATCAGTTTAACGTTGAATGGAAGGATGGGGCAGTCTGAACCCAATGAAGCTTGTGCATTTATCGGGGATATTCAGTTGAATGCCCAAAACTAACGGATGCATTGGTCACGAAAGCCTAAGTTACAATTATCGATCGCCGAGTTGAGGCGAACCAAGACAGAGCCAATAGCATTACGGAGACAGGCGGCAAAAAAGCACGAACAACACCTGCAACGGCTTTTTGTTAAGAGAGGAAGCCCATAAAACTCCAAAGCCCTTCTAAAAGGGATAAAAATACAATACTTCAAACCCCGCTTACACCCCTGTAAAATTTCTCCTTTTTCCGAGGTGTTGAACTAAACACAAATTCAAAGATCGCCAAACGAATGCCAAGAATTTGGGAACGCGTTCAAGGCCAACTGGGAAACCTAAACGTCGCCCCACTCGAAAGTTCTCTTAACATGTAGCAAGCGTTATAACTCAGGTAAAAAAGTGCATCTTTTTCAATCCCTTCCCCCATTATTCTCATCACAAAGCAAAGTGTAAAATTCAGTTAAATACTTGACTGTGTCTTAAAATCTGTTAAGGCTAGAACAGTAAAAGTGATCTTAAATTAAAAAGCTACTTTTTCTGCTTCCAGTGATATAAATTAAGAATAGGTAAACCCAAATTAAGTAATATAAAATCAAGTTTATTACGTAGAAAACGCACCTAATTCCATTGTGACGAGTGGAAAACCGTTTACGAGTAACGAGTGGAAAATACGTATCAATCTTAACTACCAAAAACCCTAATTAAAATTGAACAAAAAGCACAGATATTAAATAAAAACACGTTGTGTAGCATAAATTTAGAATAATAATAAAATTAAACACCAAGACCATCTGCGCTTCTGAAAAGACATAGCAGTCACGGAGCCTTTCTCAAACACAAGTAGGGGTGTGCGGCTGTCCAACATAATGCCATTACACCTCCAACATCGAAATGATCCTTTTCCCTGATGAGAAGATGGTGCAGTGTGCCAGGCTGTTTCCAAATTCGGGTATGCAGCGCTGGACTGAGCTGTAAAAAGGACGGTTCTCCAATAGAGCGTCTGAGTGAAAAGTTTTGATGTCTGCACCGTGTTAAACATGCTGTGCTAAGCGTGCTAAACTTCTAACATGCAAACCTATCTCAGGAAGCATTTGGGCAACTGTAAATCATGAAACTCGAGTTTCAGCTGCAACATAAAACTCATGAGAGAGCTTTGAAACTATCGCTCTCTCGTGACTCGTCCTCTCTCCTGTGTCGCTGCACTGAAAATGCCAAATAACAACCCTTATTCGTCGCTGTGGATCTTGGTCGACCTTGTCTGGATCTTCTCGATATGGATATAGTGATCTGAAACCGTTTCCACAAATTGCAGATGATACTGAGCGTTATTTGACCTCTGTAGCCACCTGTGCTTGTGATTTGCCAGCCTCCAATCTCCCGACGATTCTCCATCTTATTTCATCCACACGTTCGTGGCTACTCATTTTACCTGATACTTTATAAAATTTTCCAACTCTTGCCAGAAACACGGCGAATGTTGTGAAGAAGCAGGAGCAGACAGATCGTCGAAAACCCGTCGTGCGCTTGCACCGCTTCTACAATTACAGCTCCTCAGACACGGACGTGTACTCTTCAGTATTCGACTCTGAATATTTGCAGAATACTTCAGTGTAATTAGTAGCTTTAAATGAATATTTTAGTAAAAATATACATAATTTGCAAATTGTCTTAATTTTGCACACGAGTGTATATAAAGAACATCTAGGGATATATGGCGTAGTATATATAGAGACATAGTATATTTTTAGGACATAGTACATAGACAGAGATCCAAAAATAAGTTTGTCCTTTTTCATACGTTTTAATTAACACTGCAGTTTTCAATAAGGGAGATCAAATAAGGCAATTTCATTGTTTTAGCTTCTTCAATCATTTATCACTGATATCAAGTAGTAATCTTTACAAACTGTGCGGATATCGAGATCTAAACGAAGAGTAAAAGTATCGAGGAATCCAAAATACGCGCCCATCAAAATTTCAAAAATTGTGGAAATTTCCAAACGGATATTGCAATGGCAAATTGTTTCGATGCATGATACTAATATACTGTTAAAAGTAATACATCACTTAAAATTTCAGTTGCGATTTATGCTATTAGCTTGTAAGGTTTCTCCTAATTTCATAACAGTTACTTCAAGTTTATGCACCTTTCCTATCCCTTCTAGCTTCCGCTTTCGATTTCCTACCAGAACGTATTTTCGGAAACGTGTTTAATGCAAATAAGAAAGAGCAGTATTTGAGTCGATGCTTCACTGACTTCGTTAGAGAGCCTGAGTTCTTGACTAGAGCGCGTTTGCCTTTGGCTGCGTCTCTCTCTAAGCTATTACTACGCTCGGCCGTACTTTAGGCCCTTGATAGCTTCGCCTACTTAATTAAGATTTAGGGGCCAGCTACTTAGAATCTTGATAGCTTCTGCTATATCTTTTAGTTAAGCATTAGTTAAGTTTAAATTCTTATTAACTTGAGTTCAAGTCCAAGCGGAGGCTTTGCTATACGCTTCGAGATAGGAGCGGACTGTGTTCATCCTTATTTTGAGGAATAAAGAGTAGTTAATCCTTTTTCAGTCTTACGTCTCTGTTCACACACACTTAAGCGATTATTCGCTTATCAGTGTAAGGCGTTTTTCACATTGAACTGTGAAATAAGTGCGTGGAACTCCACTAGCTATAAAACCGTCAATGGCGGTAAAATCTTTCAGCATTGTACGCTAGCGATTTTCAAACTGTGGGGCACGACCCCCCCCTTGGGAGGGCGTGATAACCCTACGTGGAGGGTGCGAGCATATCGAAAAATCGAAAATAAAAGATTATTCAAAAAATTAACAATTTACTGAAAGCAAACAAAACAAAATACATTCTGACATAATAAGGAATAAAATACACATTTACACTGATACGATGTACTTATAAATGTATCAGTACTGCACAATGTATTTAATAATTAATTTATCAACACTAAATTAAGAGCAAATTTAATAATTACTAGCGAGTACCATAGGCTTGTCTTGCAGAGCAAAGTTATTCAAAGAAAGGTTTAATATTAGAAATTGACACTTTGAGTTCTTTCTCTGTGTTTAACTGAGATCTGTATTTTGTCTTCAGAGCAACCACCACAGAAAATCTAGTTACACAAAGGTAGGATGTTGGAAATGGTAACTATATACGAAATGGTTTCGTTTTCTGTGCAGAAAATTCATCATCCACCGCTGCCCAAAATTCAAAGAGTGATTTATTACTATATTGCCTTTTGATTTTGCCACTTGACGTGAAATCTATGAAGATTTCTTCTTCGGCAGTTGAGAGCCACTCTGGCGTATTTTGAAACGGGTCCTTAGCACACTCGTAACTTGTTATCAAGTTGTCATCAGCAAGAAAATACTTTTTAAAATTCTTTGCCACCATGGCTAATGATTTTCAATGGTTTCAAAAACAACTTTCGGGTGTTGTTGTTTTTCAGCCTTGTAAATTTATCCACATTTTCAAACATTTCTAGGTTACTTTGCTTTAAATTTCTGTTCCGTAATTCCAGTTTTCTACAAAAAGCATGAATTTATCACTTGTCTCCAGCATATGTATATTTGCTTCTTGCAGTCGAAGATTTAAGGTATTTAATTTCTCGAATATATCGACCAAGTAGCTCAATGCTGTCACAAATAAACCATCTCGAAACTTCTCAGCTTCATGTCGGTTTTCCTGTTGTAGAAAAGTGGCAATTTCGTCTCCCGATTCATAAACACATTGCAAAAATTTCCCACGTGATAACCGTCTTGCCTAGCAATTAAATAGTAACGATGAATATCTTTACAACGCCCATGTCTTTACAAAGTACAGAGAAGATTTTTGATTTTGGAGATCTTATTTTTATATAATTTACTACCATCACAACTGTCGTTGGCACAATATTCAGACCATTTCTTGGTCATTCATTTCTTTGGAAGCCCGACCTTCTCTGTGGATCATGGAATGTGTCCAGAGCCACAGTGGAGAATTTTGTTTCACAAGTGATTGTACACTTTGGAAGCTTCTGGACACTGTACGAGCATCAACGGTGCATATTCTGACACAATCTTTCCACTCTTTGTTTGCCTCTTTTATCAAATTATTTAAAATATCAATTAATGCTAGTTCTGTTGCTTTGAAGTTTATTGTTACAAAAACGTAGTTCTTCTACTGCTGACATACTGACACAAAATCGAACATACGCAATGAAATGAGCATCTTTATTGCGCTGCCTCATCAAGCTGAATTGAAAACAATTTGTCACGCAACGTTCCAAAAAGCTGTTGCTGTTCATCTTCAGCTATATCATTGATTCGACGAGCAACAGTATCATTTGATAGAGGTATGGATTGCAAGTCTTCAGAAAAGTTATCTCCAATCATAGATTCTACGATCTCAATTGCAGCTCGTAAAATAAGTTCTTTGTTAATGGTGTCAGTCTTTTTACACCTGGCTATTTTATGAGAGTCTGTAAGAAGCAAGTAAAGCTTTTCCATTCACAGATAAAGTTTTTCAATGTATTTTGCTTTTCATATGATTTTAATTTTACTTCAAAAATTAACATTAAATAAATAAATAAATTCTCGGGATTTCTTAATGTACTCACCATGAAGCGTTTCCAAATGTCGTTTAAGTTTATTAGGTTTCAATATTTTTGAGCAAACAACACACAGAGGACTTTCTTCTTCATTTACTTCAGTAGTGGTAAACTCAAAATGTAAGTATTCTTGAGAATATTTTCTTAATTTAAATTTCAGATCCACGCCCGTCTATGCACTTCTTGATGCTTTATTATCGTCTAATGTTCGCTTACGACTTAAAAATTTATCCGCGATTCTATTTAAATCTACTGTCGTTATTTAATATCCTGAATTCCAATTAACGCGCAAATTACAAAATGCAGATTCAAGATTAGATTCGGTAGTGATAGAAGGATCGACTCGACCGTGTGTGACTGGAATTGCACGAGGTGCAACATTTATAAACGTTTTGCGGAGACGTTCGTTAGGTTGCGCAGATGTCCGCGAGAATATCGAATGTGATGAATAGCAGAATGTGATGGATAAATGGATGATTGAGGAAATAAATATTTAATTTAATTAAAATTTATTTTGCAGTCTGTTCCAATTTAAAAATTAAGATGGAAAAGTAACATAATACTTATTCTATTACTTAAAGTAACTTATACAAAATTGAATACTTATTTTGATAATTTTCACGGTTTAGAATTAAGATCGTATTGTAGCTTTAGCTTCGAAGTATATTATTACTGCATTCAACACACTGTTATTGTATGAGGGAACGATGAAAATTATGATTGAAAATTGGGTCGCAAATATTGAGAGTTTGAGAAACACTGCTGTAAGCTCATAAACGACTCACCTTGGGTAGATAGTCAAATAAACTAAACCTAACCTCCGGCCGTAGTGCGGTTTGATAGGACTTTCTTGTTCAGTTTTTATTGTAATCTGACCAGTTGCTATTTATTTCATCCTGAACGCAGTAATGTAAATATCAGTAAGCCAACATTCCAGAACTATTTATTGGTGTTTACATTGCTATGTTCACATTAATAATTCATGAACAGAATTCGCAAAGATATAACATGCAGTAAAAAAGAAGTAAATAAGGAATTAGCGTATAATTTCGTAATTTAAGGATAATTTCACGTCATTAAATTTTCCTGATCTGATATCAGTTATATTCATTTATAATTAATTCCTTCAAAGTAGTGATCGTACCTGTAATTTCATTGTAAATTATTTCTTCGGCAACAAATTTAATCCTGTGCTGTAATAGCTTGATTAATGATAATTAAAGTGAAAATATTAATGATAATTAAATAAATAATAAAAAATGAAAGTATTAATGATAATTAAACTTTGCCTCATCTGACCAGCATCTACAAATTGTTGATCAGCCAGTCAATCATGAATTGCATTAATTTATCGATTTAATTAAGGTTCCTACATTCGCAGTTATAGCGAAATGATTTGCTCTATGATATTAATATATTAGAAGACACGAACATATTAGTACCCATTAATAAATGAATAGATTATCAGAATTAGTACTTCTATTGTAGGCATAATGTATGAGCCATATAGAAAAAGCTGTTTTGGGAAATAAATATTTTCTCGTAACGTTAGCATACACTTTTTTTCGTCTAGACATCTCGTTTCATTATGCAAAAACTCGAATTCAATAAATAAAGGGTTGCAATACCAAAAATAGAACGATGGAAGGGATTTCGCAAACTTTCTTCGCTAATAAAAGCACATTCAGGAAATTATTAAATACTCTATCTTGATTTAGGTAAGTAATTAAGAAATATGACTTCCGAGTACATGTGTAGTTCATAAAGAATGTTTTGTAATAATATTGTGGAAATAAACAATAGGTTTTGATAAAACTTTTATCTGAAACATAGTTAATATTATGCTGCAGTACTTTGTCTTAACTGATTCTTAATTCATTCAATAATTAATGATTACGTATTCCTCGTGTCGACAAAGGGCCGCACTTCATAGCTTACCCCTTTAATGCTTTCTATTTTTGGGCAGGAGACGCAGGCTTGCAAACTCAACACACCACGCAGGACGCGGACAGAAGAAATGATAGATGCCAGTCTTCGCGCCGCCCACTCGGATGGCTGAAGCCGCTGTGCTCTGGAATAGCATAGGCTTTGGATAGTAGTAGCCGGATCTATGTATTTAATATAGCCACAGCATAGACTATCAGAATATAATACCAAGCCAATATATATAAGCCGGGGATGGGAATTAAGATGAAAGGCAAACGTGGCAGCGATGAGCCGCATGATTAGTTCCGTCCTTAATATTGTCTGCATGGATCCTTTTGACTCATCAGCAACATTTGCAATATTACTGATCGTCCCCTACGATCCACATGCACAAGTTTCTGAATGTTAGTCCAAATTTCGAGCGTGATGCTCGTGATGGAAAGTCTTTCAGGCTCTTCATCGTCTTCAGGGAATTTTCTTTCCCATTTGAAGCATCTTTGCCATTCGAAATATTGCAGTAGACTCGTTGCCTCATCGCAACAAGCTTGCTGAAGCTTGGTCCATGTCTTTGGGACCGATCTACCCTATTTAACACAAACTTTTGCGTTGGTTCTTTGTTCCACCTGCCTGTCCTCTTGAGTCCAAAATACAATATAGACTACTGCTCACACATACATGATCAATAACCATTTTGGTTGAAATAAAAATCAGGATGACTTTAAGTGTTTCCAATTGTAAAATTTTTTCTCTGATCCCATTCTAAGTATTTCAGTTCTACATATGTACGTACATAATATTCGACACTTTCTATCCCATTGTATTGAATTTTGTAGAAGATAGTTCCTTAAGCAAATTATCACTTCGGCATGAATGGCTTGTGTATATTTCAATATTATCAAGAATCTGTGTGTTTCACAGTGGGAGGAATGGAAAAAAATGGTTCATAAAGCAACCAGCTTTTGAAAATACATAATCCTCCACCCGAACATGTGCACCTCGAAGACCGAATTTTTAATTTGTTTTTTATTTATTTCATGTTTTGTACGAATTTAATGAATTTTTGATTAATGGACGCAGAGCTTTAAAAGAGAACAGCGGGAACACTGTTCCAAACAAAATACTTTTATCTCCAGTGCGACAAGCTGTTGCCATTCGGAAAAATATAAGATTTTTATATTTCGAATTTAATCAACAAACACGGAACTTTAAAAGCAGTATATTGCCACTGCCTGAAAAAAAGTACTTTTATCTTCCACTCGCCAGCGTCTGGCCATTCAGTAAAGGGTAAGATCTAAATTTAAAAATTAGCGTAAATTTATCTTTCAGATTTAATGTATGTGGTACTGTTTAAGAAACCAGACGATTTAAAAGCAATAAACACAGTTCTTAGAATTTTTTTTATTTTTTAATCGGATGGATTTAAATAAAAATGCATTAAACCATGAGGCGTCTAATTAGAAACATTAAACATTTTTAAGAAACGGCACTAGCTCATTAAAATCATTATATTGTTTCTTTTTTATAAGATCTGTTTCCGGCAGCTGGCCGCGCCATCGGCTAATAGCTTAAAAATTAGAATAACGTTCGTATAAAATAGTTTTGCATATTATCAGGCTGAAACAATCAGGAATCAAAATGATTATTGTGTCAAAAATAAATCCTATATTGAAACTATTTTATTATTTACAAAAATTAACTGGTGACATTTGCACTTTTGTCAAAAAATAAATAAAACGACTAAAGAGGATTTTTCATAAGCACTTTTCAAAATTAGCACTACTTGTTATCTTTTAACAAGTAGCTTTTGCTCAGTATTTTTTAAATTACCATTAAACAAAATATTTTTATTTTGTAACTGAAACATTTTATGGCATTTATTAGAACTTTTTTATTTTATTCTGTTTTTCTCTACTTGGCGTACCAGATATGTGGTTAGAGAAAATGTTATTTACTTATCATTTCTGCTCTTTTCAGCTGCTTAAAAATTATAATTCCATACCATTTTTTAAACTTTTCCTTAGAACATTAATACATATTTCAGGAATAATTTATACAAGAATAAAAATTAAAAAGGCGAAAACAAAATAAGTGCGAACTGAGAAAGAATGTCATTCAGAAATCACCATTTTAAAGCAATCGATGCTGAAAAATTCTACATTAAAATTTTTCGAGACATAAGCTTTCCTTAAAGAAAGTTTTCTTCTCCGAAAACAGAGATAAAAGAAAAAAAGAAAAAAATCCTTATTTCCCTTGAAATTTAAACCATCTCAAACTTTTAAAAGGATTTTCACGTATTTTAAGTGGTTTCAGAAGTAAGTAGGAGCGAATTTAGCAAAGGCAAGTAAATTAGAGAAAGGTAAAAGCAAGTACAGTCGAGAATCTTTCAGAAAAATTGTTGCTAAAAGTATGGAAACTTAATTCAAAACCTTCATAAACTAAAATTGTGCATTTCCCAAAAATAGTACAATCTCAAGAAATGCTTTTAGTAATGTACACATCTGCAGGAAAAAAAATCGGATAGTTTATTCCTCCCCTTCTAATGGGCCGACTGACGATATTTAATTCGCGTTTTTCATGTCTCGAAAGCTCGTCTTAGGACGTATATTAGATTTACTAGGCATACACTACGCTCTGGTTTGCCCCGGGAAGTCCTGGTTTATTAGTGTTGTCAGGCGTAATGTCTGGGGTTTTAAAAATGTCCAGGGTTTGAGAATTTTATGACTGGTGAGTTTTTATTTTAATTTATTTTTATTTTAGACCTAAATGTTCGATAACGAGTTTTAAAAATTCTCTTACCGCGGAACATCTTCCAGCCGACCTTGGAGCAAGCACTAAGTCGATTTTGAGGAAGTTGTAGCTACCGGTCTCGCCACGAAGTTTTATTTAGTCATTTGGCAATACAATAGGGGCAATGTGTTTATGTTGTTTTCGTGTGTGAAGCAACTCGCCTACACGGCTTTGATCATTTTTTCTCTATTCGTTTTATGTCTGATCACATCAATGAGCAAAAAAAATATGTGTTTAATGTTAACCTTCAATAGGAATATAGATTCTTGAAGTTATGTAATAACAGTAATAATGAACGTGCTTATTGCACACAATGTACTGGAGGATTTTCTGTAGCCCATAAAGGAAAGGCCGATATTGAAGACCACATGAAAACAGCTAACATAGGAGTGTTATTAATGCTACTACTTCAGCAAACATAAGAGATCTTCTTAAAGCGAAAGATAGTGAAAGCAATAACGGTGATCTGAAGTGTGCTGCTAAAGGAGCTACATTTTCATACCACACTGCTAGACATGAACTCAGTTTCAAAACATCACATTGCACATCTAAACTAGTTAAAAATTTATATGACCCAAAACTTTGATCTAGTCGCATGGTTTGGCGACTTTTGGCGATTTTTCTTCGAATGTGGTTACAAAATAAGTCGTCAAAACCGCTGTTGGCTTGGCGAAATCTTGTCGGCTTGGGATACCCATTTACTCAATATTAACTGGACTTGCCGCTGTATTCTTACTTTCCGTAACAGCATAGCTCTCTAGATATTTTATGGCACATTACGCAGCAAAATACAGAAATTTGACATTAAAATCAAGTATCTCTGCACACAAGTCATAACCCAAGGACTCCAAGGACTCCCAGACCCCCTTCCCAAGGACTGCAGGTCCCGGGCAGTACAATATCTAGACAGGAAGCCATACTTACAACTAAGACAAATCATATAATAATAAAACAATAATTTCAGTAAATAAAAAGTCAAATACTAAATCAATAAATGAGTACATAAACTTACAAATTTAGAAAAAAAATAGGACCATGATAGTATATTATTTGCATTATATACGCTACGTACTATGGCTTAGAAAGTAGCTAGCCTGTCGTAATGACGTCGTTCAGCCTGTTTAGGACCGTGTAAGGACTGTCGAAGGTGCAGTAGTTTAGGAGAGAGTGCTTCTCATCGAACCAGACTCCACAGTCATAGCTTGACTCCTTGGTTGGATCGATGTCCTGTAGCTCTCGTGTTGTATCCGGTCTTCTTTTTCTCCTTCTTCTCGCTCTCATACAAAACTGAGCATCACTTCAAACGGTCGCTAGATATCTTGGATGAACTCTTCAGGCGATGAAGGTGCATCCGAAGGACGACCAAACAAGAGATCAGAAGGTAGACGAAAGTCACGACTGAAGAGCATCTGCGATGGGGATAGAAGGTACTCTCATGGACAGCACTGCGGTAGGCCAGTAAGAACAGCGGAAACATCTTGTCCCAGTCCTTTTGATTTCTGGAAATTACCAGCGAGAGGTAATTAAGGATGTCTCGATTAAACCTCTCTACCATGTTTGTAAGGTTTTAGTTTAAACTAACAAAGTTTTATTTTAATTCCCCTTTCCTATGTGTTCTTATTTCAACTTCCCGTTAGAATAAGCGCACGTTTCAGCTTAATGCTAATTTGAAGTGGAGCCAAGTTTTGGTATTTAAGCGATAGGTAGGAACCTCTCAGGGTGAGAGAGCTTTCAGTCTCAGACCACTGCTGCTCTGTTCGACGTTCGCCTGATTAGCTAGTATTTAAATTCTAAGCCTTAGGGCTGTTACTCCATTATTTATTGAAGTAAATCTAAGTGAATTAGTATTAGTTCTCTTGCTACGCACCATTGATCATTTAGAGGCCAACCTCGCGTTCATAGCTCTGTGAGCAACGATTACTCAATTTCTATTTAAATTTAGTTTAAATTATTTGATTGTTCAGTTTAGACCCAAGTGCGGTCATTATTTCCTGTAATCCCTCCCGAGTTGGGAAGTGGCTGCACATAATTGTGGTTTAATAAAAGAGCCTTTTAAATCCTTCTTACGTGTAGTCATTCTACCACTCAATCACAGTTTTCTACCACAGAACATAGCTGCATTCAGCTCCCTGTTCAAGATCAGGACTTAGTTTAATTCACGAATATGTTCGCCAAGAATATGCACCGAACACTCAGTTTTGACATGTTGTCTGAATGGGAATATCAAAGTGTCGTTTGGGTTTTGTAGATACCGAGTAGCTTGTAGAGTTCTTTAATTACAGCTGAAAAAAATTTCTTCCTTGACCGGAATGCGGCTGAAGAGTCACACCGAATCTTAAAATCCGATATTGCACCATTACTTCTGTTACCGTGACAGCTTCTTGATCTGGAATAGGATACGCTTCAGACCACTTGAAATAATCAGTGACAATCAGGATGTATTTGTTGTCATCAGCAGCTCGTAACAGAGGTCCCAGGATGTCAAAGGTGATTATGTTCAAAAGGTGCTCCTACGCTGTCACGTTGCAGCTTGACCTGGCTGCGATTCTTCTCGTCCTTTCCGACCCATATAGGCATCGCAAAATTGGCACCACTTTCTCACGTCTTTCCTTGAATTACGCCAGTAGATGCGCTCTCGGACTCTATATAATGCCTATATTATTCCAAAGTGTCAGGCAAATGGACTGGCTGCATGATTGGTTTTCATGAATTTTCCCTCGGAAATTTCTCCATGAAAGCTTCCCACCTCTTAAGCAGATATCTCTCGTTACTTTGTCATATTCAGGTAACCTAACCATTTAATAGTTCATGGAGTTCATAGTTCATTCTGTAATAATCAGTATGAATAGTACTGTTTCATTCAGTGTGGAATAATTACTAAAATGAACAATTTTTGTTTGAAATTCAGGTAAAAAATCTCACATTTTGATTTCGAATAGGCTCTGAAAGTACGATCTAAATAAATTCGTTTTTGGATATCTCTGTGCGTTTTAAATGTTAGCTATGTAATTTTTTCTACTTATTAAAAGGTAATGAATAACTTATGAAACTAGTTTTTTAACCCCTCGAAGAATGTGCTTTCGGTTCTACTACGCGAGTTTTATGGCCTGGTAAAATAGAAAATGTTGCCATTTCATCCACGGGGAATATTTGTTACAATACTTAAGTGCTAACTATCCGAGAAAAAAATTGCATAACTGCCTCTTGATAACCAAGTCTTTCTTTGTTGAGTGGGAAAATCTCCGGGAGGCTAAATACCATATCTAGAATTCTTTTTCTGTGTATATATATGTACAGTGTATATATATATATAGCATACGTAAGTCAAATATCATACATTCCAAATACATATCACAGAGAAAAAAGAAAAGTTAATATGTTTTTCTATTTCTGATGGATTAGCTCCTTTACATTTAGCTGTTTCACTACGTATATAATTTACAAATAATAGCCTCCAGGAAATACGAAGAAGCAAACCTGATTTAATGTTTTATTTTAGATAATTTTACATTCAGTTATCAACATACATTTATGAAATCACATATATAGGTCAGTCACAAAATTATATTTTTTTAAAAAAAGCTTCCTTAAAAGGCATAAATCAGAATGTAAGTCATTAATATACACATTTTGTACTGAAATTAATTTTTAACACTACTAATTGGTTCTTCACAGTAAATTTTACTTAGAATCTGAGATAAATGCATGATTTTAAACACGGAGACATGCATTTTACATCTTGCCATAAACTTTTCATTTCGGTCCTGGTGCAGAAATTGACTTCAAGATATTCGAAATCTGGCATTAACACTGAGGTATAAGTATTTCTGAAATTATTAATTTAATGAGAATACATGTATATATTAGGATGCAGAACAGAATTTTTGTCAAGATGAAAAACAGTTCTATTTACTTAATAATTCTTTACAACGAAATTTACTTTTAAAAATTATAAATAAATAAAAAAGAAACGCTGACTTATAGGGACTTCTCAGACATCAAGAAAAGAGCAATTTAAATACTTTCTACCGTTAATACTGCATTTTTCATAATACACATACTGCACAATTCAGCAGCTTCGAGGTTTACAAGCTCTCACACCTCCAAAAAGAGTAACACGACTTCCATCGTTTTAATTTGATATATGAAATAAATTGTTGTTGGAATACTCCTTGAATAATTTCAAACATACTTTATTTTGAATTAGAATGTCATTTTACCAAGTCAATTATCATCATCAATGATTGTTCCTTTGCTAGCGAGAATTTAATTTTACAACACCAGGAAACTTACTAGTAAAATTACTAGTAACTTACTAGTAAATTTGCATACACATTTAAAGTAATCTTCGGAAATATTGGTCACGTATCACACCTAATAAATGAAGCATTAACGGTAGTTTTACTTTCAGCTGAAATCTGTCAGATTAATTCTGGACAACGTTATTTCATTAAAAGCTGTTTTAAAAACATACCGATTTTTTGAGAGAGTTTAAATTCTGGGAACTATTTAAAATTAGGCAAAACAGCAATATTATTTTAACGAAGATTTTGAATTCGACAGAATTCGTTGTTCGATTGAATATTAATTATTCATTATTCTTAAACATTCCATCTCTGACTTAGCACATCATGTCAGTGTAGATTGGGATACATCGTCTAAGCTAAAATAGCGTGAAACTTGTGGTCTAAGTATCGAGTCTATGTCAGAGTCCGTGTGGACACATCGTGTCAGTGTGCTTTGAGATATATCGGCTAAACTAAAACAGCATCAAAGTTTCGTAGTAGTTCAAGAGCACGAAACTTACGCCTGAAAAGGAGCAATAAATACATTTTCGATAGTTAAACACAACTAAAAATGAAATCACATTTTTAAAATGTAATTTTGCAAACATTATTCATAAAGCTTCTTTATTTGATGAATTGGATTTCTTAGAATGTTTTTGCATTCATAAAAATGTATCTTCTTTAGTTAACTGCATTAATTCCGATCTATTCCTCCCTAACACATTTATAATTCCAATATCTTAATTTTTCACGTTTCATTGCTGTTTTCCTCGAAAGATGGCGCTAGATTACTGTCATTTTTCCCCGCTCATTGCTTTCGATAAATATCATCACTCGTCCTCTTCTCTAAAAATTTGTTTGCTTCTGAAGAAAAGGGACCTAACTTTTCGCCCTCAAAACCGATTTTGCTCAAAATCTACACCAAAATAAAACTGTTGTTTTGCCTAATTTTAAATTTTGCACCGGCGTATTTTTCTTCCCGTTTCATATGATTAACTAATTTAATTTCTTGTTCCTAATTGGTTGATAACTTTTTTCTCCTAGCAAATCCTTCTTAATGCCAAAACTATCAAACAGAATTAACGTTAAAAATACAAATTCGTTCCTTACAAGTTTCTGATTTCAGAGAACTGTGCTTCTGTAGAGATCTAAAACCTTTATTAAGGTCTCAGACATTAACAAAGATCATTAATGGTCATTTATTGATATTTTCTTTCTGTTCAATCGGGTATTTGGCAAGATCGATGACGCACCTGTTTGTATCAAACCTCATGCTATGCTGGGATCTGAAGCTCTGCCTCAGGTCCTCATAAGCGCAGAGTTCTTTGTGCTCTTTGTAACGGTGGGCCATCTCTATTATCTCCATGACTTTACAAACTGCATACGCAAAAATGACAGTTATGAAAAAAGCACTTGCAAGAGCTATCAAGGTGAAACCGAACACAAGGCTGTTTACATTTATGCTTTCCAGCAGTGAATGGAAACCATCGCGTGCCTCTATTGTGTAGTGGAGTGTCACCATCACTATTCCAGAAATGATGAGGAATCCTCCAAACGCTGAACCTGCCACACACAATTCGGCGCTTGGAAATCTTCTCCTCCAACGATCATCGTCTTCAAGATAACAAATAAGAGCTTCCTCTGCTGGAAACGTACTGCGGTCACTCGTTGCATCCATTCTCCAAGCTCTGCGAGAAAGAGAAAATTTATAATGTTATATATCATTTGCTTTAGCGAGTTTGGTTTAACGCCTATTTATAGCGGAATTGCAATGTAACATACTATTAATAACTCTTTGTAAATGATTCGCTGCATGATCTGTAATATATTGTGACTTGTCTCACAGTAACATGAGAACAACTCCACGAATGTTATCGCGGAGAAGAGACGGACTTCAGTCGCCTTATAAATGACAGCATGAATTTGCCAAGATCCGGCGCAATTTTGAACGAGAATTCCCCAGTGGATCCCCCCTTTTTCCCTCCTACCAAATCTCTTCGGAGGACTTTCGGCTCGCCATCTATTTTAAGTACTCCCCTGCTGCAAAAGCACTATACACTTACAAACATGTAAGACTTCTTCGGGATTCGAAACTAGGCTCAATGATACGGCCGTCAGCGTCGCTAGCCAATCACCGATCAGAGTTGCAGATCAGTAACATAAATGAGTAAAGAATGTTTGTATACCTATAAATAATAAGGAGCAATAAAAAATGCTTTGCCAATCTTAAACTTCCATGACAGCCATTCAGTTCAAATATCTAATTCGCATTTTCAGTACTTAACTGAATTAATTTAAAGATAAACTGCGTTCATATTGTTGCGAAATCTATCAAAAATGCTTCAGAATCTATTATAGATATTTTGGTGAATACCTTCCGATTATTTTAAAATAATCCGAATGTAAAATGACTAATTCTTTGTAATGGAGAACTTGTAATGGAACAACAAGTTAAGGAACGTCACTTGATAAATCCGCGTTGCATACTGCCCGCTATGACACGACCAATCTAAAACACTCAGGCTACCTTGACATTACATAAATTTTTATGCAAGTTGCCAGCAGAAGGCACGTCACAAAGTCGAGCCCCGCTGTAACGAACTTCGAGAGACCCTAAGTTTGGTTCGTTATATCGTATCCGATAAGAAAAATGGATTATCTCATAAAAAACGCGTAAAAATCAAAAGTTGAATCACGCACGCAGATAGACAAAAAAAAAGGCAAATTAAAAAAAATTGAATGTGTTCAGATTTTAACTGTCGCCCGAAATGGTTCTCTTAAATTTTAATATGGTGTTTATTAATAGACATATCGACACAGATGACTTGGGTGGAATTTCAAAACATTTTTCGGGATATTAGATGAATATACATTTAAATTAACATGGAAATGTTATACAGGATTGACGTAAAAAAATACTTCCCTGATAAATGAACCTCTATCCGCTCAACTAATTGAAATGAAGTTTCAGATATTGTTGTTTGAAGGCACGTTAGTATTGTTTCTTAGTTTTATGCCGCATACTTTATAGTTCTGAAAGAGTTTCGGAATGCAGTACGGCAACAATTCGCTGTCGAATGTCTTTAAGGTGGCAATTAAAGTGCATGCGCAAAGTGATTTTAAAGAAAAATCATAAGGGAACGAGTTTGGAAAGTGGTTCAGAAAAGACACACAAAGAAGGTCAAAAGCCACCGAAGAACAAAATTTCGGTTGTAGTTTAGGTCCTTTGATTTTATAGTTGAAGCGATGTCAGAGGATGGTTGGTTAGTCGGTTCTCCGACTTCGAGAGGCCTTAGTGATCGAAACAGCGCAGATCGATAAAATCCCTTAATACTGGGCGTGAAGTTACGACTTTGTAACGTCAACTGGCGGCATTTCTGAACAAGTTAATTGCTTCTGCAATGCCAGAACATGTCGTTTCATACAGAA
>KK121266.1:147776-181778 GCA_000611955.2 Stegodyphus mimosarum | reverse complement strand
TTTCCCCGAACAACAATATCCAAGCTTACATGTAGGCTTTATGAGCATCTTAGCCGTTTATTCGGCTGCTTCCCGGGCAGGATGGAGCAGGGAGTAGATGGTTTCTGTCAAGAAGATAACAAACACACTGTGAGACTAAGGCCAGGTCAGTGGTCTTCCTAGGTGGCGCTCACTCACGCACAGCTAGGAGACTGTGACTTGTGTGTGAGGGGGAGAGGGGATCGCACAAATGAATTTCTAATATTATTATGTTCATATTCGTATAAGTAGTTGGTCTCTGGAATATAATCCTTCTTTTAAAAAAAAATCTATGAAGTAATATGTAAGCACATTTTTATATTACAAAAAATATCAATTTTACAAGTAAATTAATTCTGCTACTTTTCTTGAAATACTTCGTATGTACACCGTCCTTACCGGGAGCAGTCCAAAAGTCCTTACCGGAGCTTTTTTTCGCAACCGTTGATCGTAAACATGTAGGTTTTTTTTTTTTTTAGTCCAAAGGGATTTAGTCCCGAAGGACTATTACTTTCGTTTTGCGATTTTGCGTTGAATCACTCTGAATGCCCGTTTCACTTTTCAAATTGTTGCCACTAAATGTTATCGCTCTGCATTAAATTTTAAAAAATGAAAAATCTGCATAAATGTATGCATGTTTCTCGCATTGTGATAAAACCTAGAGCCATCGAATTTTGAATGACGTAATCCTACTGCGAATATGGGCATCTGGAAGCCCTAATTTTGAATTTGAAATTTGCTTTATTATCGATTTTATGTTTTGTAACATTTCAACGAATTTCTGATTAACAAACTAAATGATTTCAAAGCGAGCAATGGCAACACTGTACGGAAAAAGAAAAACATTTTTATCTCCAGCGCACGAGACTTACGGAAATTCTAAAGATATGTTCATTTTAAAATGATTTTGCGATATTGATTTTGAACTGAATTTTATGGTTTGAGTACGTAGTACATGATATTTAATAAAAAAAAGGTAGCACACGAAACGTTAAAAAAACGCGCCTTTGGACGTAATTTAAAATCTGAAATCTTTCAGATTTTTTTTTAAATTTTTTTTTTTTAATGGCGAGCTGTAGACGACGTTTATAAGTATTAGCCACTACTAAGACCGGAAGCAGTGGTCTCTTTGTTATAGAAACAAATATAATAGGTGAGTCATCGTTGCCTCCTATGAAGGAACGTGTAAATTACATCGATGCCTTCTCCGGAATTTATTTGAACCCGAGCTCTTCGGTACAGCAGTCAGAATCAGTCTACCGTCTGGGCGGCTCTAGACATGTATTTCTATCCCTAAAAATATTTTAAATAATATTCATGTTTTGGTATTTTCAAGTTTAAAATATACCAGTTTTGAAAAATTACGAAATCTAGCTTTTGTAAGTTCGCCAGGTTTCTATTTTTAAACAATATAATCATTATAAAAGATAAAGTACAAAATATTTTATTCCTGAACGGCAAATATTGACTGAAACACTTCATATTAAAATTGGTGGTCGTAACCAGGGAACGTAAACAAACTGAACAGAGAAATGTTTGCATTCGTCTGAAACTAAAAATAAATTATCCATTTAGAAAAATGGTCTTAATTTAATAGATTAAACGGCGAGCATTATTTGATGCAGATTGTTGTGAAAAGTATCGAACATATATTTTTATTAATTTGTTAAAAAGAAAATCTTATTCGAAGAATCTTACGGATAATATATAGTTATAGAAAACACTGGCAGGCTTCATTACTAGTTGTTATTAACATTGTTGTTAACATTATTTGCATGAAATAAAAATAAAAAATATTTTTAGTTTGATAAATTATTTATAGAGCTATTCGTTAAGAGTTCTAAGTAAGTGTTTTAAAGTAATAAAACTTCGTAAAGATATTAACCTATTTTTAGCGTTTGAGAGCTCATAAACTGCTTGTGTGAAAATTCTTTCTGCATACCAGTTGCAGCAAAATTATGAATTAAAGATTCATACGCACTAGTAAATCACAAAAGAATTCACGGTTTTGTGTTTAAGTGCAGAAATCATTCTTAGCTTACGCTAAATTTTTAATCAACCGACCCATCGTAGAAAGTTTTAAATGACACCAAATATTCCAAATTTCGAAATTAAATATTTCGGTCAATTTTTATGGTATAAGAAATAAAAGTTCTGTGTTTTATTTTTCCTAATAAAAGTAAAATGTTCTTACAGGTAAACTTAGATATATTTATTTATTTATTTATTACCTGTTTTCCCATTAGGCTTTAGACAGAAAAGGAGGGATGCCCCGTGGAGGACATTTTAGGGAAAAGTGGCTCGGTTTACACGTGGCAAAGGCAACGAAAAGGCTCAAACAACCAATCCGTTCGCCAGGAATCGAACCCCGGACTGAAATACTGGCGTTCAGCATCTTTTACCGCCAAGCCGCTGGTGGGCCAAACTTAAGTATAGAGATCGCAGGACCGTATAGAAAGGTAGACTTCTTAATTTTTATAAAACTTGTATTTTTTAATTTAAAGATGCCAAAACATGAATATCTACATCATTTAAAACATTTACGTATTTGGCAGCATACATCTTCACGTACGTACGTACGTATCTCACGTAACTCCAAACGATTACCGCACAACGTTAAAATTTTGCATATGGGAATACTATAACGTATAGTTGTACAACTCCCTTTTTTGTAGCAATCGGCCGCACGAAACGTTAATTTCTGTTCTCTCTTTTAAAAATAGTTCTCTCTCTTTTTACTGCTTCATTTCGAAAGTAATCCACATCATATGGCACTTGCATAATTCTGATTATGTAAATGGAACTAAAACCTAGACAGCCAATAATAATTTTACAGTACAATTAATTATCCAATCAAAATGCATTGAGAACCAAAACTAATTCTGTGTGAATTAAGATTCCATCCTGAGCATAAAACTCTTGCTTCCTAGTCTTTGGCCTAGCTGGACTGCTGTCTGCTGCTTCTTTCATACTGCAACGTTATCAAAAATGTAAACATGTTGAAATCGGCACAAGTAATGTGCTAAGTCGTTTATAGCTGCAACATGTTTACTGAAATAAACTGAAGATTTAATCTGCGGCGGCTGCCAGTTTCTTATTCATTGAGGATATATAAATGTGTGTGTGTGTGTAAGATACAACAAAATACGATGGCTGCTGTAAGAAATGATTTGCGACCTCAAAATTAAGTATTCTAAATTTTATGTTCTCCCAAATTCGAGATCTTTCATTGTTACATAACTAAACTAATAAATAACCTAAAACTAATAAATCACAGTTTAGAGTACTTTCTGCATCTACTAGTAGATGTAACAAGTAACTACACACAAGTAACTACATCATCTTCCTTTTCCTAACTTCTGCTTTGCCCGGCTTAAATGCCTACGTAATATCTTTAAAAAGCAGTGTACATGAAATTATTGTGTTTAACTACGATTGGATAAAGGCTTTGTCTACGAAAATGACCTAATGTTATTTATTATGTAATAAAGTTGTCGTTATAAATGGCCACGTCTGGAAGTTACTGGTTTATGCATCCATCTATTTAACTGCGCTTCGAAAAATGCTATACACACATATATATATATATATATAATCATAAAAGTGAAGTAAAAATCAGAACATAAATTAAATAATTAGTTCCAAAAATATATATAAATGTAAATCTATATTTCTATCTCAGTGAAATTCGTTACAAACATCAGTTACATTTATTGAATGGTACTTAGTTAAAAAACATAAGTGATCCAATAAAAATCGCAATCCCAAAAAATTCATCTAGAAAGGTACCAATTGCTAAACAAACGCATGAAAAAATAAAAAATTAATCTCCTTATCTCCTTTATCTAACGCTTCACACAGAATTGGTCAAGAAAAAAGTTAAACTCAGTTGATTAATAAGTTCGGAATACATGTTTCGTTCTTCTAAATCATTTGAGACTTAAAATTCTATTTTAGTTCTTTAATCAGAAAAATTTTAAAGTGATATTTTCAAATGAGTCTCAGATGAGCTCAGATCTTTCCCCTACATGCATTCGTACCCAAACAAAACAAAATATATAAAAATAAGCAGCAGTAAATGCAAATTGAAAACATCAGTATAAACTATTGAAAACTTTTTGAAAACTAGGTTAAAAAACGAATTAGAAAACAAAATTCAAAATGGACAAATAGTACTAATTCAAAAAGCCTCAAAATCAAGGAATATAAACAAATACATGAAATGAAAAATTGCCAAAGATCGAAGCACAAAGTCACAAAATAAGACTCGCCCTCTTCTTACCTGGCTCGGTAAGCTCTGGGTTTTAGTCTTGTATATTGGTAAATTGTGCATTTCTATTTCTAAAACTGATTGAATTATACTTTTCTTATATTCCCAGTTAAGGTTTTTATGCTTTTGCTTAATCAGCATGCAACAATTGTAGAAGAATCAACAATTTAAAAGTTTAAGTGGATTTAGATCCAACGAGGCAGCCATTTGTTCACATATGAAACTTAGTAGAATAGTGAAGGAAGGCAGTTGGTGCACCACCTTAAGTGTCTTTTCGACCAGTAGTACCCAAATTTAACTTTCAATTTTAAACACTGAACATTTTGTCTTTCTACTCGCTGGCCAAATTGCTTGTTTTGTGTAGAAATCCTAACGTCAATTGAAAAAAACTGTTTTTCTATAACTGTTTCCTTTATTTGGTGTTACATTTTTCTGTATTTTACAGTTTTTAATGAACATGTTTTGAGTTTTTATGTACTTTTGCCTTGGCACGATGTAAGAATTGAATTTGAATTGATTGAATGAGAAACATATCTCAAATGAAATTCGGGAAATTAAAATGAAGTGCAGCGAAAAGTGTGTATAATTTAATAGACGGTACAAGAAAGCCGTGTAGTGTCCGCATCAGATTTTTTTATGGTTATCGTACAGCAGTGGGAACACGCAAGACCATTGGTGGGTGCAATGTAACCGCCGAGGGCATAGTGCTGGAGACCACTGATCTACGTTGTTTCATCTTGCCGCATGCTAGTAGAAAATGAGGTTCATTTCAGACTAGAAGATCAAATGCCATACTAAGCTTCTAATTGGCCCTAAATTTAAAAAAGAAATTAAATTGAGACCCTATTTACGTATTTTGTCGTAACATTTGGGAAAGTCTCTTTAAAAACCTCCAACTATTTTTCAGTTCGAATACGTTGCTAAGTTACGCTCTCAAGTCGAAAAAAATCATTCTGCTTGGCAAACTTCATCTCCATCTTGTATCAAATAAACGATTTATAAAGTTAACAGCATAAACTGCATCTGAAATTTCAAAGATATATTATTTATAACGTTTTACGGGTATCATCCGTTGGAACTAATTGCCATTGATACCCATTTTAGAATTAGCACAGTTTTTGAAAGTTTGATGGGCGCTGGTTTTGAATTAAACTGAATAATAATATAGAATAGTTACTTTTTTTAAAAAAAAACATACATATAAAGTTTATAGCTTAAAAAAATCTGAAAGGTTTCGGATTTTAAAGATCCCCTAAAATAATTTGTTAATATCTTTTACACTCTCTTTGAACATGCAATCTAACAGTCTTGTCTTGAATCGTTACTGGTAAAAATTGTTTTTCTTAGCTTTATAATCAAGCATCGTTTTCTTCGCACTTGTGAAATTTACAAGTAACAGGAAAACCACATAAATTTTAAAAGCAGCATAGTAGCATGCATTTAAAATTCCCAATGCCGTATTAAGTGTTGCCATACATTTTTCTATTTTTTTTTCTTACATACATTTTTCTATTTTTTCTATTTATCTATTTTCTTGATTGTTTAGTCTTTTCTCTGTTTATCATATCAATATTCAGTTTGCTTAGTAAGATGGTTTACAAAACTTGTTTTTGTCTTTTTATCATTAACGTTTCGTGAGCTAACATTTTTTTATTAAATATCCCGTTCTTGGCGCTTACGCCACATAAAATTCAATTTAACAGCAAAGTCACAAAATACACTTTCTTCCAAAAGTTAAGCACGAAGATGTAAAATGCAAAAAATCAATAAACACTACTTTGATTGACAAAACATTTGGCAGGAAAGTAGCATATATATTTATGCATAAAACAAAATCAATAATTATATACAGAAATGAAAACAATATTAAATTTTTGTAAGTTAGATCATGACATACTGGAGACTTAAACAGAATTATCTATAAAGTGAAAATGAACAGCATAAAATGAAAAAAAGACATTAATAGAGCACGTTATCCTCCCTCATCTGTGTACAAAGTTTACACCTTGTGACCATGCTTTCAATTAGGTGGTCAACCACCGCAGAATTAAGCAATCGTTATTGTTCTTGTAGAGCAGTTTCCAGCTCAATAAGAGCGGCGGGAGGTGGGAAACGTGAAGATACAGCACGGCCAAGAGCATCCCAAAGATTTTCAATGGGATTATAAGGTCGGGGGAATATGCCATACGCGCAATCCCTTTACTCCAGGTAGTCATCGACGATGTCAGCTCTATGGGGACGTGCGTTATCGTCCATTAAAACAAAAGCAGGGCCAACTGCTGTAACGTAAAATCTCACAATGTGTTCTAGGACTTTATCTCGATACCGGACAACCATCAAAGAACCCCGTTTAAAGATGAGCAGGTCGGTGCGATATCCTAATGAAATCCCTGCCCGCACGATAATGCTTCCGCCTCGGAATGCGTGATGTTCGGTGATGTTTTTGGATTGATTGCGTGTTTGTTGTTCACGCCATATCCTTATACGCTTGTCATCTGGCTCCAGAGCAAATCTTGACTCATCAGTAAGCATGACATTGTCCCAGTCAAACACATTCCAATTGATATGTTCCCGGCACCACTGTAATCGTGACCCTCTTGATTGGACGGAAAGAGGAACACAAACCCGAGGTACCTGGGCGTACAGTCCACTCATATGTAATCTTCGGCGTACAGTAGCTGCAGATATCGCCTTACCAATGGACGCTGTAACCATAGATGTCACACGGGTGGAGGTCGCTCTGCGATTCCGCTTGGCTACAATAGCAACATATCTATCCTCTGCGGGTTTGGGCTGTAACCGTTGGGCGATCGGCTACGGGCCTTCGGACAACTGTCTGTGTGGTTTGGAATTGTTTCCATAAACGTGAAATTACAGAATGATGAGCGCCGAAGAAAAGAGCAACATCTGTGATCTACTGTCTTGCTTCAATGAGCTCCACAGCACACCAGCGCTTAGAATCTTCCATTCGATTTCGGGAAGTCATAGAAACACGTTTGTCTTGAAAACAAATTGTACGAAAGTTTTAAACACCTTCTATCAGCACTTACAATCAACTTCTGTAAGCCTTCATAAAGCTGGCTTCTTATAAGACTGCCTTTTTTGCATATTTCTTGACATGAAAGCGCGATTGCCTGTTACCTGACATATTTGCATACTTCCATCTACCTCTGCAGCGAATTGCATCCTGATTCTGATTGAAGCCAATTCTGATTGGCTTCCGGAAATTAGCATTTTCCTCTCCGTGCTTAACTTTTGGAAGTCAGTGTATTTAGAAACAGCATATCTTTAGAATTTCCGATAGACAGCCTCACGCTTGAGATAAAAATGTTTCATTCCGTGCAATGTTGACACTTCTCGCTTTCAATTCGTTGAGTTCGTCAGTCGAAAATTCATTAAAGTCTTACATAGTAAGAAATAGATTATAAAAAATATATAATGTCCTTCTATAAAATATAAACATATTGGATATTTTTAATTAGATAGATCATGAATTAAATGCATTTTTATTATTTAAATCAATCCTATTCAAAAGTAGAAAACGAATATTTTAAATAACTGCATCTGTTGCTTTCAATACTTCAGTTTGTCAGTCCACAACATACAGATTCAATTTTGAAAGATAAATATCTTACATTTTTCCGAATGGCAACAGACTAGAATGAAAAGTGGATATAGTATGCGAGAATTTTTACATGATAACTCCAAATATGCATGGTATATTATGTATTTACTATTCATCTATTTGCAACTACAGTTCCTAACAACAAGTCACATAAATACTTTTGATTTATCCTACGAATTATAGTTTTTAGAATGTAAATACAAACGAAAGATTATGTTACAGTAGTATTCTGCGGTTGATAAAGTGAACATGTCTTTGTGTTACTGATATTTAGAATTTGTATTTAAAAAAACAGAGCGAGAGGTTATTGAGATGCAGTTATGATTAATTTTAAGGAGAAAGAAAAAATATAAAAGAAAAAAATTTTTAATTTAAAAAAATTAAGTATGTAAATGAGAAAAAAATGGAAAACTCTAAAAGAGGAAAATGAAAAAATCTAAACAATTTCATTTTAATAAATAAACGTCTTTCCTTTATTCTACTCTTTAATTTACTTGCATTTATAGACACTACTTTTTTATTCTCAGATGGTTTTTCTTAGTATTGCGGACTAAAATTCTAGTTTTCAACTTTGTTTCGTTAGTTAAATAAATTATTCAATGTTTGTTTTAAAATCTTTGAACTTAAGAAATTTAAAAAATATTATTATAAATGTTTTAACTTTGTTTTAGATTAAATATTTTCCTTATAGTTTCCTCAGTTAGAAAATCACAGTTCTGTTCTAATCGCTTTGATTCTAACCTATTACCTCTTTGATACTTATTATTAGGGAAGTCAAACAACAAGAATCAGGGTTAAATTTGTAAATTTTCCAGTTAATAATCATTATTCGGCGTGTTAATTATAACCTAAAATAACTTAGATGCTATTGCATAATATCATGAATTGAGTAACTTGTGGCGCCATCTCTTTTAGTTTGGAGAAAAGAATTGATGGGACAGTTAAATGATAACACGTTTTACTATGTTTTAATATGTTACGTACAAGTATCTGAATCATGAAAACAAGCTGTAGTTGACGATCCGTATAAGATATACATTAAAATTATTTTATTTTAACTTAATTTTTTCTAAACTTGTATTTCATCAATGAAAAATGTTATAAAAATAAAAATAAAATTTAGTAGCTCGTTTTATTGTTTTCAAAAATTAGAAATTTAGGTAAATCCTTACATTGAACTCGAAATTGCAGCTTATTATTTTTTAGATTTGCTTCAGCTTGTATTTAAAAGTTATCCAAAATATTAATAGTTGTCTTATATATGAAAACTATGATTTCTTTTTTTGCAAATGTACAGACTAAAATGTACTAAGCAGCAATTACTAATTGCATAAATATGCATTCAACACCCAGTGCCAAGTGGTCTGGAAACTCACAGTTCTCGAAGCAATTTTATGCGACATTTTAATTACGTATTTGTATGTATTTGTACAATGCATCTAGTTGTAAAGACAAAGATATGGACAGAGTTCATGTGAACATATGCTACTGAAGAAAAAAATCTGATATGACATGACATCCTTGTACGGCTTATTAAACTATGCACATTCTTTGCTACTCATCATTCAAACTTACTTCTTCGAATTAGTCTAACTTAATTAACAGATCCCTCAAGACAAGTTGAAAATGGCATCAAAACTTGCAAATTTTGAAATTAAATATCGCGGTCCGTTGGAAGTCAAATTTCTTGTATTTTTATTTATTCATAACAAGTATTAAAATCCGGATATAAGTAATCCAAGTATAAGCATGGAAACTGGAAAATCGCATTAAAAGTTAGATTTCGTCGTTTGTCCAAAATTATAATTTTTTAATTTGACATTGCCAAAACACGAAAATTTTTGTCGTTTAAAATACTTCTGTAATTACAAGTGCCAGATTACGAACAACGATTGCGAAAATAAAGGGCGGGTGAGGGGAGCGTGTATATATATGCATACATATCGAAACAGATGTCACGAAAAAATTAAAAATCCATTTAGAATCCATTTTACAATCCCTTTTATAGAAAAGAGTCCCTTATTCGGTCCGTACTTACAGATGTCACGCAAAAACATACTTCAAATAGATTCCGAATAAAAATGAATATTTTCGTTGAAGTATGATACCCGAAATTTTTCGCTATTACGGTACTTCCTTCACTTCGTAGAAGGAAGTAAAAGAGAAATTTCTTAATAATTAGTTATATTAATTTTACAACAATCAATGATTATTACAGATATTTAATGAATTATATCAGAACTAAACTCGACGGCACAAACAGCCCTCAGAGAGCGATAGCCGGCAATGCTCTGTTATCTGCTCTCCAAAACGTGGGCTCTAGCGGGCTTGTGCATCATTGCCCGGACAAATTATCAGCTTGTCCCAGGACACTCCCCCCTCGGTGTTTAGTCCCCAAGGGAATTTGCTACTCATTTTGTCGACCCCTCAAGGGAAATGAATAATGACAATTATATTATAATAAATAATTGTTTAATTTCTCTTTGTTTTTTGCTCTGAAATCTATATGACATTAATTATATATTAACATTAAATATTAAACATTTCTGGATTTGAGAGGGGGTGATTATTTTAGAAAAAAAAACGAGAAAAGAGTCTTTTTTAAAATATCGCAACATTGGCAAATATCACGTTAATCCTTAAATGCATGCTGTTGCCATCTGAGTACATTTAATATTCTTAGGCTATCCTTCCCCCCAATATATAATTTAGAAGACTTTTGCACAGGCAGATTTTACTAGTGCGCATATTGTACCTACCAAATGGATGTTTTGGGGTGTAGAATATATTTGCAATATACCAATCATTTTTTATCTGACCATAATATGTACGCCCACGTAGTATAATAGCCCAGGACGTTTTTGTATACGTAGAGTTTTGTTCAATGTAGATTGCATATGTGTTATCAGTCAAAGTTTAAAGAGAATGTATAAGATAGAAAGTTGAAGATAGTATAAGAAAGTATGAGACAGACTTGAAGAAAACATCACGAGAGGAAAACTAATTAAGTTGTTGGTTCTTTGCTGAGATAGCCTTATAAGATGCAGATAAAGACTTGCTACCTTAAAGGTATTTTATTGAACTATAAATAATACTACGATATAAACACCAGATCCTTCATTTTTCAACTCTAATAGTAAAATTAATTTTTTGTTCAAAAACTGGATTCTACTAAAAAAAATCCAGAATAAAAACTGTTGCCACAAAAACATAATATAATTATATGTAAAGTGAATATTTATAATTATTAATATACTTGTAAGTTACTTTTAAATTATTTACATTTTTATGACGTTACATTTATACATCTTATGCTGCTATAAGTTAAATATTCGAAGGAAATGCAAGATGGCAGTATGAATGTAAATAAACAATGTAACGAGACGGGAAGTAAAGCGAACAAATCTCCGGAAGACAAACACAGGAAAAAAATTTCAATTTTAGAAACAATCAAAGGGGAGATGATAACGTAATATACTTTGTATTTATAATACAAGTTATTGGGGGAGGCAACGTTCATTAACTGAAAATACAGACATGGAGAAAATACACGAAAGAGAAGAAGCAACTTCAGATTTTATCGTATATAATACACGAAAAGTATTACATAGATGTTTACAAGTTTTGTTTTCGAAATTAAATAATTAATGGCGATAAATTATGGAACAGTCCATAAAAACCTTTTCTATAAAATATATTTTGAAAGTGGACAATTCGGAGATTCCACATATTCCAACTTGTGGAGTGGGAGGGTTGAAATTACTCAAGTCTGTTCTAGCTGAGTTGTTAATCAAAATTTTATCAAGTTCGCGTAAAACATAAAATGAAAGAAAATAAATAAATAAATACAAAATTCACCTTCGAGTTGCCCAAATAGAGTGGGGCGTTCAAACTCTGATAACTCCAGATGACGCAGTTTTTCAGTAATGCAAGGAACATACATGCATACGTACGGTACGTACACACATACATACGTACATACTTACATACATATATACATACATACATATATACATACATACATATGGATTCCAAATTATTTAATAAAGGAAATAATAAGAGACTCTCGGTTTAGTTTTTGACATAACGAATTTGAAATCATAATTTTTCTAATCGATTCCCGACCGTAAATCAAACTGAGACTTTTAAAAATAATTTTTTTGTACAAGATAGAAACTCCAAGCTAAAGCTCATTTCAAACATTATAGAAACCCAAGTAGAAATATTTTTCATACGGTTTCCGATCACTTAAGAATAAGATGAGGAAGTTAAACTAATACCACTCACCTGAAACAGAAGCAGAATTCTATTCTTTTTCTTAAATCTATAGTTTTACCAGATGGTCTGTCAAAGGCGTTTCCCCATGAGTATCTACGATCGAATGTGGCAGTCATAAGGTTTCGCCCAATCCAATTGACGCGCTCCCTAATTGGATGAAGGACCCTCACTGAAAAGTCCGTTCTTTTTTAAGCTCTTGATCATATCTATGCATCCGTGACTGTAACTGGGACATCGTTTGGGAAATCTTGCTGGCAGAGGAACCATGTGCTTCTCTGCAAAACAAACTAAAATATTTTATTCATAATAAATAAATAAATAAATACTAAAAGTCTGAGATATTTTTTGAATAGACCAAATGTGCTTGCGCTTTCAAATCTCTACAGCAATGTTTCTGAAATGACAAAGACTTTAAAGGCATCAAATGTAAGAATACATAAAACTTTGTGGAAGTGACAGCTTCAATTTGAGAAAACACTGTGGAAAACGTAGTATCTACAGTTCTTGTTTCATGAAGATAGTAACGTTTTTCACAGAATGTATTAAAATTCTCAAGAAACATGCTGTTGATTTATTATAAGTAAAAGGCGAATATAAATGTTTCGGGGGTGGGAAAATGTTTCATATTTTGAAAATTCTTAAAACGCAGCGATTAAAAATAATTTCAGAATATTTCGCTTTTAACCATATTCGCTTCTTTGCGTTAAATATGTGCGAATCAAAGTGACACATTCGTTTTATGTAATTAACTTTATTTAACTTATGATTTTAATTAATATAATTTCTCTTAAAAATTAAGAAGTTTACAGACTGTTTACGATTTTAAAAATAAAAATAAGCAAAATGCATAAGTATAATTCTCTAACGAGATGTAGCGATTTAAAAGCAATGTTCTTCCTGTCAGTAAAACGTAAGATATTTGTCTTTCAAATTTAAGCAACAGGTGTTCTGGTGGTCGCGGCACCAAATGTTCTGGTACCAAATGTTCTGGTGGTCGCGGCACCAAAACAATTTGGTGCCGTGAAATTTCGAGCTCAGGCCTTGTCGGAGTACTTGTGTTTAATGACATTTCCTTTTGATTTCATGTATCTATGTTTAGACTTGATACTTTAACCCCTGCTTTGTGAGTTTCAGTAACAGGTCTATACATTGATCTTGTTCCTATTTCATCAGTAAATTTATCTTGTGCATTGATTCAGTGTAGGGTGCATAACATATTGTACTTTTCACACATGATCTTTGGACTCTAAAGTGAAAACAACACAAACACTAACACGCAGTTAAATTTTAAGTAAAGATTTTGAACTGTCGTATGTGACATTATTCACTGTGGATTAGATTTTTAGCACACATGCTGTTTTAATTTTTATGATAATTGTTTACACTCTGTGCTCATATATATGAATAGTGAATTTCTACCTAATTGTTATCTTTATGCCACTTAGTTGTCATTTAGTTTTGTGGGGATTTTCTTAGACTCCCAGTTGTCAGTAGTATACCAGACTGTTTAGCTTGCTCTTGCTTATTGATTTATTTGTGGTTGTACTGCTCTGTTTAGCTTCCTCTTGCTTATTGATTTATTTGTGGTTGTACTGCTAGGAATTATCATGCCTAAGTATACTAAAGCTACTCGCGCTGCTAGAAGGGCCTTAGATATGGCTGAGATTCAGGAGGTTGATACTATTAAGAGACAGGGTCTGTCAGTTTTTGGGTCAGATCCATTAGAATCTGTACCTATCTTCACAGGATGTGATAAAGGAACTTCCTTAAATGATTTTCTCGACAGAATTGATTTGATTGCCACACATGTGGGTTGGTCTGATGCTGACAAGTTAACTGTGATTAGGGTAAAAGTCGCGGGTGAGGCTGCTGACTTTATCAGAAACAATCCTCGATTAAAAAGAGAAACAAGTCTCGCTTATTTGATAAATGCTTTAAAGGAAAAATTTTCTTCGGTGCATAACTTACACTCAAACATTAGAGCTCTCATTCAAGCTTTTCAAAAGCCGGTTGCTGCCCGTGTAGAGGCTTTATCGTACAAAGCTGTACCTCTAGAGGTAAATGATGATCCAGCTGCTGAAGCTCAAAGACAGGATTGGCTCCTTTCAGTTTTTATTGAAGGTTTGCAGCTTCACCTGAGGCGTTTGCTCCTTCCACAAAATCACAAGACATTTGCTGCTGCTAAACAGCATGCTATTATAGAAGAGGATATGTGGGCTAAGAGCCATGAGAGTAGTGATTTTCAAACTGCTGAAGTTAGGGCAGTCCATACTTCCAAGTCTGTACCTGAAAAGCGTACATCAGACACTGCTGTATCAAACACTGAGCTCACGACAGCTATTAAGCTACAACAGGAGAACATTGATCAGCTTACTAAGATGTTGGGATCACTACAAACCCAGGTGCAATCTTTGTTGACTCAGACTCCCAGAATGAGACCTTTACAGCCTCGCTGCTTTAGATGTAATAAATTTGGTCACATTAGCAGGGACTGTTTTGACACCATCTTGCCTAGCCAACAGATCAGATCAGGCCAATCGCAGAGACAAAGAAATACTCAGAGTGATAGGCGTAACCCTCGCGCAGCTGTTCCAGCTGTTACAAATAATCACGTGGACTCAAATACACAGACTAGCACTTTAGCCCTTTTGGAGGTGCCATCAGTTTTTGTTGTGTCTGCTAGGGAGGCATCTTTGCCTATAGTTCAAGGTTCTATTTTGGGGAACAAACTAAAATTTTTGTTAGACTCAGGTGCAACAGTTAATATAATTGAATCTAAGTACATTAAATGTTTGGGTAATAAAATTTCCTTAAGTAACTGTAATATCCATTTAAAAGGAATTTCATCAGAGAAAGTTCATGTAAACAAAAAAGTTAATTTAGTGGTAGAATTTCAAAACAATCACTTTGAAGCTGAATTCTTAATTACTGATACCCCTCTTTCTTCTCCATATGGAGCTCTTCTGGGTACTCAGTTTCTCATTGACAATAAATTACATTTAGATTTTGAAACTTCTCAACTTCTAGGAAAGAACATAATTTTGAAATGGGATTCTAGTAAACACATGGCTGATGTCAATTTCATATCTCACCCTGTATCCAATTCTCCTTGTCGAGACTTTTGTTATTCTGTTAACAAACATAAACTTCCTCCATTCTCAGAGAATATTATTAAACTTGTTTCTCATTCCTCTAACTTTCATCATGACACTATTTTAATTGAACCTTTGCCAGAGCATGCACACAGTAAATTTGCTATTGCTAGATCTGTTAATAACAAGTCTAACTCTAACCATTTCTATGTAAAAATTGCTAATTTTTCTTCTGACTTCATTCATATTAACAAAGGTATGAAGTTGGCATTTGCTCAGCCTGTGATTACTGGCTCTCACTTGGATCACGTTGTGAACAACACTTCTATTGAAACTGGAGAGGATTTTGAATCTTGGGGGGGTAATTTTGATCTTAGTCACTTACCAGAACAACAACAACAACAGCTGTCACTGTTGCTGAAACAATATAGTAACATCTTTGCTGCCTCTGTCAGTGAGTTAACAGGGTGTGATACTATTCTGCACAACATCAACTTACGAGATAATATACCAGTCAGGCAAAAGCCTTATAAAGTCCCTTACCATCTCAGGGATGAGCTGGACAGGCAGGTAGCTGAATTGCTGGATGCAAATATCATACAGGAAAGTGACAGTCCTTACAGTGCTCCTGTTTTGTTTGTTAAAAAGGCGGATAACACATACCGTTTAGTCACTGACTTCCGTAAATTAAATGAAAAAACAATTGAAGACAGTTTTCCTTTGCCTAATATGATTGAGCTCATTGAGCAGTTGGGAGATGCGAATTATTTTTCCACTTTGGATTTAACTTCTGGATTTTTCCAAATGAAAATTCACCCGGATGACACCTTTAAAAGTGGCTTCTCAACTCCTTCAGGGCACTATGAGTGGTTAAGAACTCCTTTCGGATTACGTAATGCTCCTAGTTCTTTTCAAAGGCTGATGTCTATTGTTTTGGCCAATCTTTCTCCATTGAAAATTGGTATTTATATTGATGACATAGTAATTGCTTCCAAAACTTTTGATGAACATCTTGACAAGTTAAAGTTAGTATTTGATAGGCTAAAGTTGCACAACCTTAAGTTAAAACCATCTAAATGTCACTTTTTAAAGGAACAAATCACTTATTTAGGCTATAAAGTCACTAAGGGTATCATACAACCTGATGATAAGAATTTAAAAACAATACACAGTTTTGTGCCACCTAAAAATAGAAAAGAAGTTAGGCGATTTTTAGGCCTTATTGGCTTTTATAGAAGGTTCATTCCTAATTTTGCCCAAAAGGCACTGGCGTTAACACAGCTAACCAAAGATAAAACTCCTTTTTCTTGGTCTCAAGAAGCTCAGCATGCTTTTGACACATTAAAATCTGAACTTTTGAATGAACCCATTTTGGTATTACCTGATTTCAATAAACCTTTTTCTCTTTGTACTGATGCATCTAACTATGCTCTGGGAGCAGTTTTATGTCAAGAAGATTCAACAGGATTTCAACATCCAGTTTGTTATGCTAGTCGCAAGTTAAAGGGAGCTGAAACACGTTATAGTACAGTCGAAAGAGAAGTTTTGGCAGTTGTTTGGATTACTCTGTTTAACTCTATAGCCACACATTAATCCATACTTCAAAACTAACTAAAATCACTACATAACACAGGCTCGAAAATTTAAACGTCATATGCTGTCACTATCTCCGAAAAAGTATTTTGATCTTCCATGCACCAACGTGTTGCCATTCGGCAAAATCTAAGGTATATACGTTTTCTTTCAACTTTAATATGGGATAACAAACTACGCAATTTAAAAGCAATAGGAGCAGTTCATCTCCATTATTACCATAGTTCCTATGTACTTTTCTCCTCTCCATTGTACTCAGAGAAGGAGCTCCCCTAAATTTTAAAATTGATTCGTCCCAGTAATGATTATTTTCATCTTATTGAAACTGACTCAATTTAAATCTTAATTTCCGTTTTGCTTGGTTTTATTCCTTTAAGATCATTGTTGTTTAATTTGTTTGGTAAAAGGGGTTAGTGCCCTTAATGTTTACGAATTTTAAATTTAGATTCCTGTGTTTACACTTAATGGTCTATAACTCAATTATTTTGAATTTTTACACGCCTTTCATCTGAGGTGCCGAATCTTTAGTTTCTGATTCAGTCTAGTAAATTGAAAACGTGTAACTATGGTAACAAATTCTAAGTAATTCTAAAGAAACTGGTTTTGCAAAAAGAAAATGCATGATTCTAGACAAGCTGCGTCTGAACTCCAGAAATGCTTGAAGCTATTTTCCTTATCTATTTTCACGATGCAATATCTTGAAATACGGAGAGGAATGATGACCGTAGCCATGATGGAAGGAAAAGACCCTCCGTACTGCCACTACATAATATTATAACCCCGTTTTCTTTTCTTTTCAGATACATAACACAAAAGATCTACTTCGTTAACCTCACGAAGCCAGTGAAAATGTACGACCATATGGAGAAAGCTTAAGCCCAAGTAAAATTTCTAGTATTAATAAGATATTTATTAGATTAAACAACCCGGTTTTAACCGGATGTGTGTTTCGTTGAAATCTTTATTAAACTTAAAAGATGAAATATACAAACTGAAATAATATGACATATATTTTGCAATTAGCATAATAAGTCTTATTCTGGTGTTAGCCGGCTTTTTAGAAAAATATCTTAAAATAGAAAAAGACTCATAGTGAAAATATTTTACCTGTAATTAGAAATCTTACTAATCCCCCGGTGTTAACGTATCTTAATAATTTTGTGAGGCAATAAAATATGAAATTGTATTTTTAAAGAGAGACTTGATTTATCAGGTATTGAACTTTGTAGTATGAGTAACCGGGAGATAATAAGAAGAGACTGGAGCGGAATCTATTAAGTTAATAAAATTAAATAGATATAACCAAATTCATTCTGCAGCGGTTTCAGGCTTGAACATTGTAAGTAGAAACTCAAGGACTGTTTCTAAAAATTATGATCGAAAAGTATTTGCACCAGATATGTTACTAATGTGTTTTATCTTTTATTTCGAAATGTCAAACCTGCCACCTGTGAATCTTCATACTGTAATCCATGAGCTATGTAATTTATTCTGTCAACACTAAATTAATAGTTGTGATTTTTTTAAATTTAAAAAGGCCTGTTCATTTAGCAGGTTATTTTTACACCTATATCATTTTTCATTAGACTTGGTTATCCGATTAAATAACTCAAAATTTTTCAGTATTGTTATTTTGTTTTGAATTCTTTAGATATAATTGATTATTGCTCACGTGTTTACTTGTGTTTGAATTGTCATTGATGCATATTACACAAAACCTTTAACATTCCATAAGATACACCACATTCCAGCCCTTAGCCTCGCTATCAGCCCTCTTTTTCCAGGATCACAAGCTGGAATCTCCAAATCTCGACACCTTTCCTTCAACTCTTTATAGAACAAAAACAATCTATTTTCTAGCCTCGCAGTCAGGTCCCCTTTTTTTCCAACAATCAAAAGATGTCCCACATTCTTTTTTCTCCAAAATGTCATCCAGAAGAGAGAGGCCCCTTCTCCATACTCCCAGAACATGCGTCGTGAAAACTGATAATAAAAATAACTTCGAACAAACATTTCTGGAGTTCAGGAGCAGTTTTAATAGTTTCATACATTTTCTTTCTCCAAAACCAATTTCTTTGGAATTACGTAAAATTTTTGCTGTAGTTACAAGTTGTCAAAATACCAGACTGAGCCAGGAACTAAAGATTCGGTACTTTACAGGAAAGGAGAGGGAAAGTTAAAGAAAAACAAAATTCGCAAAATAATTAAGTTAAACTCCATGAAGTGTAAATATAAAAATTTCAACTTTAAGTTCTTAAACATAAAGGGCATTAACCCTTTGTAACGATGCCTCAATACATTGGATCCAACTGCCATGATACGTGGATTCCATGATATATTAGATACATGATACTTGTATTTGCTTTGACATTACAGTCAGAGAAGTCGGTTACTTGATGTATAAATAGAACGATAATATTTTAAGATTACACTCTTGTATCTTTTTTTATAGTTTTGATGACCTCAAATGGAATTACACCACTTTCAAAGTCAACATAATGTGAAAACTCCTACATTTATGAAATATTAAATATAGGATTTCAATTCAATCAAACCAATTTTTTTATGAAATTTTTATTAAATATGTTAAAAAAAAGCAAAATAAAAAGACTTTATTTCAATATTTCTTCAGGTAATGTCATATAAATTACTTTAATTGCGAAGTTTTATTATTCCCATTTTTGATTCTTATCATTATGAAGACATTTTTGAAAATACATATGATGGAATGTATTGGAGAAATATAAGGTAATAGAGCTATCATGTAAGTGTAATTTTTGAATTTATGTAGCATAATTTAAGAACTAAATATTACGTCTTTGCGGAAAGTGTCTCCTTACACTGCTTTCAAAATAATTATGTTCGTAATTTCATTAACTACATAAATTTATATTCACAAAATGATAAAAATTTTGAAGGATTTTTTACGAACTGTTTATAGATAAAAAAAACTAATAGCATTTCCTTCATTGTTGCCACACCACTATCAAAGGAAACGGCTCGTATATAAAAGAGGTTCGGACATAAAATTGCAACTAAAATTAATTCTCTTCATCCACTAAAAATTACACAAATAGTTTAATGATACGTTTGTGAGGTGAATATTATGTTCTAAAATGCATCAGTCTTTCTTCAGGATCCTCGCAGTTTATACAATTTTATTATTGCAAAGCAGTTCAATAAGGCAATTTTCGAATGTGTCAGACACAAAAATTGTTTGCTTTCTAAATAGTTAGTGCGTTATAGACTTCTATTTCCGAAGTCTGTAAAAGAAAAAAACATTTCTCAAAAGTTTCAGATTTTCGGTCCCCCAAAAAGTTTTGTTGAGGTTTTGACGCTCTCGCTCAGCTCATAGTCTACCAGCCTGCTGTTACACTCACTCCTACTAACCAATTTTTGTTGGCTTTTTAGCTTTATTATTAAGCATCATTCTTTTCGAAAATACCCCATATACAATTCAACAGCAAAATTACAAAAATTTTAAAAGCAACATAACAGTATATATTTAGAACTCCCGACGCAGCCTTAACTGTTGGCATACAGTTTTCTGATTATTTTTTTTCAGTCCTTTCTCAGATCATCATATCGAATGTTCAGTTTCTTACTAAGATGACTTTACAAAACTTTTTTTTTCTTTTTATTATTAACGTTTTGTGTATTTACTTTATTCATTAATTATCATGTTTTCATGTTCTTGGCGCTTAAACCACATAAAATTCGATTCAGAGGCAAAATCACAAAATATTTAAATACAGCATATCTCTGAAATTTCCTATAGACAGTCTAGCGCGCTGGAGATAAAAATGTTCTTTTCGTACAGTGTTGCCATTGCTCGCTTTGAAATGGCTGAGTTTGTTTATCAAAAATTAGTTAAAGGTTTCCAAAATATGGCATAGATAATAAAACAAATTCGAAATTCAAAATTCGGGCTTCCCATTCCCAATTCGGGCCAATGTTCGGTTGGAGGACTACGTTATTCAAAACTGGATGGCTCTATGTACTGTTGTTTTACACAGTGCGAGAAACATGCATACATTCGTGCAAATTCTTCACTGTTTACTTTCTTAAAAAATAATACAGGGCGATAACATTTGGTCCCAACAATCTGAAAAGTGATACGCTGTTTTTAGCTGTTCAACGCAAAATGCCATTTCGAGACTAACATCCTTTTAGGGCTCATAAAGGCGCAGATTATTATATAAGATTTTATGTACATACACAGGTACATAAAAAAGGAGAAATTTCGTCACTTATGTTTTATTTTAATATACGCCGTGTATAAAAAACTCTTTACCGGTCTTTGTTTTAGCAACGGTTGACCGTAGATGTATGCTTCCAATAACAATGTTTTGATTCACGTAAATATTCACGGTTTGGCATTTTTATATTATAAAGTGCCGATTTTTTACAAATTGTAAAATCAAACTTCGTTTTAAGTCCCGCTATTTGGCCGGTCGTCGGGGCAATAAGTAAGTACCCATTTCACTAATGGTTGCTGCATGGTTTATAAGCCCAAAAGCGGAAATGGATTCGGGAAATGTCAAAATGGATATTTCCCTCAAAACATGATATCGGAAACTTTTCGCGATTACAATGCTTCCTTTACTTCGTACAAGGAAGTAAATATAAATTACCAAAAGTGTGATGTTCGTACGACAAAACTAGACTGATATATTTCATGGGAAATTATATATGAGGACCAAATGCAAACTGAAAGCGAAATGTTTGCATTTGGAAGTAACTAAAAATAAAGTAACTGTTTAAAAAATTGTTTCTGGTGTTAACAGAGTAAACGAGAAGCATTTCTATTTACGTTATTGTGAAATGTATTAATCCATATAGATTTCTTCTTCACAGAATCTTATAAAATCTGTGTTCTAGAAATAATCCACTCTTCAATATTTGAAAATACCCAATTCGTAACATTATGTGAATAAATTAAAATTATTTCTTATTTAATGAATTTTTCTGTATGATTGTCAGATTATGATTTTAAAATAACAAACTGCATGAGAATCATAATAATGTTTTTAGCGTTTGAAAACTTTTAATTCAATTTTTCGAAAATGCTTTTGACATACCAATTTTAATAAAATTAAAGCTTAAAGAACTAGTAATTAACAAAAAAACTGTCAATGAATGGCAAAAAAAATCAGCCTCGAACTATTCTCATTTATTTATTAACTGACCTCTCAAGTCAAATTAAAAATGATATCAAATATATAAAATTTTGAATTTAAGTACCTTCATCAATTTTCTGAAGTTCATCCTTTGTACTGAATATAAAATTTTCTTACAGATAAGTATAGGGCCGGGAGAGCAACATAAAGGATTAGATTTCATAATTTGTAAAAAAGAATGACCTTTTTTTTTTCCTTTGAAATTTCCAAAACATAAATGTTTCTATTACTTAAACATTTTTGTGATTGGAAATTTATGACTAAAACTAGCCGTTCCAAAGGTCAGCTAAAGACTTCTATGAGCATAGTGTACACATTTACAATATAGAGGTTTATCAAATCTTGGAAAACATGCTGGCTGCATTAGGATTTTGAGCTTTTCTCCTGTGAAACGTCAACATGAAATAGTTTACTTTAGAAATTTGCCCACCAGCGTTCGATTGCAGGCGAACGGACTGTCTGCAGCTGGGTTCGTTATTCCCCATTTGTAACGTGGATACGAGTTAGATTCTCTTCGAAAATCTTCCACGAAGGCATCCCTTCCCCTACGCAGGTAACCCTCACATGCTTTGCCGTAATTAAATAAATCAAGTTTATCCTTACAAAGTTCTTCTAGAAGACATCCCTCCCGTTAGAAAGATAATTTAATGTACTTGCGATGTTTAATTAAGTACTAAGGTATTTTCTCCTTCCTTCCAGAATGTTTTCGTGGCGTAGCACAATCGGAGCGTATTCTAGAGGTCAAGATCTGAAGCCCGGCGAGGGCATCGCATATTTTCACATCTCCTCCTAATGTCTCTACAAAGTAATTGAAGAAAGTGATCCATATTTTTCTCCTCCAAACACTTAAATCAAGCACGAATATAGTTTATTATAGAAATCAGATCATACACCAACCCTTCTAATAAATACAGTTTCATCAATTCATATCATTTCTTGAAGTAATTAAGCTCAGATAACTTTCTAAATATGCAAAGGAATATTAATAATGTCGCAAAAGGAAGACAATTTTCTTTCATTCATTAAAAACAGGATTCTCAGTAGTTTGATGAATAGTCTCAGGGCCCGACATAAATATATTTTTTTAGATCCTAATTCTATAATTAGAATCATCAAATAGCCAATAATATTTAAGTCTGAAAATAAACAATAATAGTCGATTTAATACCTCCGTTTTACTTATTGTTATTATTTTCAGATGGCAGCTTTCTCAGAATTTCTCAGAATAGGAATTCTTTTTTCTTTCTTAATTGTTATTCTTCTTACAAACTTTCTTAGAACTCCATTAAATTTCTTCTTCTTTATTCTATATTTGGCAGAAGTCTAAAATACTACTTAAACGTTACCCCATTAATTTCTTTTATAAAGCGAAACATTCCACTCATTTAACTGATTTATTACATTTTCTTGTAATGTTTAATGAGATGGGAGGTCTTTACTTTTGGACATGTGGCAATCCCTTTCTCTCTTTTCGCTTAATGACGCCTATTCAAAGAATATTTTTATAGGGAACAGTGTGCGTCATTCAGTGTTTTTTTAGATGAAATAAAACAACGATGTGAAAAACAAAAATACGCTCACATATAACGAGCACTATCCACGTGGAGTCCATATTTATTCACTAATGTTTCATTTTGATGCACGGGAAACGTAAAATTCATATGAGTTATCTGTAATTTTCAAACTGTCTTGGCGGCATATTGATTCGTCCTAGTAATATCACTAATACATTCCTACTTTTCTTCAAGTTTCTGCAATCTGTTATACATCTGAATACAAAACATCTTTTAAATACAACCAACATTTAAAAAAATCAAGGAGAATTAACAAAAAACATTCTGAAAGGTTTCAGCTTTTAACGGTCGCCCAGAAGAGTATGTTAAGGTTTTTTACGCTCTCGCTGAGTTCGCAGCTAACAGTCTGCTGTACTAACCGTTTTTTTTTTCTTCTCGCTTTTTAGCTTTAATGTTAAGCATCATTTTCTTGCATTTACGCCATATGCTATTCAATAGCAAAATTACAAAAATTTTAAAAGCAGCACAGCAGTATACGTTTAGAATTTCCGATGCAGCGTTAAATGTTGGTGCACTTTTTTTTTGAGGCTTTTCTCGTTTTATCACATAAATGTTCAGTTTCTTTACTAAGATGACTTTACAAAATTTTTTGTCTCTTTATTATTTATTAAATATTTTAAGTTATTTTTAATTAAATATTTATCTAAAGTTTTATATGTTTAGCTTATTTTTTAACAATCACGTTCTCAGCGATTACGCCACATAAAATTCGACTTGACAGCAAAATTACAAAATATTTAAAAACGACATATCTTTAGAATTTCCGAAAGGCAGTTTCGCTCGCTGGAGATAAAAATGTTTTTTTTTTCGTACAGTATTGCCGCTGATGGCTCGTTGAGTTTGTTAAGGAAAAAGTCGTTAAAGTTTTCCAAAACATGAAACGGGTAATAAAACAATTAGACGGATGGAGACTACCTTATTCAAAATTAGTGGGCTCTAGGTACCGTTGTTTTTTCGTAATGCGAGAAACATGCATCCATTAATGCAGATTCTTCAGATATAATGCGGGGCTCTAACATTTGGTGACAACAATTTGAAAAGTGAATAGTGATTCAACGCAAAATGCTGTTAGAGACTAATATATACGAGTGGGGTATTGGGGGGCTAATAATTTCCGGACAATATTAAAATCCTCTTTTTGAATGATACGAAATGTTATTGCTGTGCTTTTAAGTTCCATAGTGAAGCGACGTTTCTTAGTGTACTTATTTTAATGCAATTTTAACGCGATCAATTATATAATAAAATATTGCTCAAATTCCCTCAGATTATTCAAAGTAATTACATTTTATACTTCTGAATTAATCTCATTAGTATAATCGCAATATACTCCGGAATTTGCACCTAAAAGCAAATGCTGGAATCAACTTTTCCAAACGACTCCTATTTTTAGACATCGCGAATCATCTTTTCTTTCTGTTCGCCATTCAAATCACCCACGAAAACATCATCATCAAAAGGCACATTTTAGATTCATTAAGCCGTCATTGACTCTGCCTATAGGGTGCCAATCTGATTTGAAAGCACGGTAGCAACTTAACCTTTTTTGTATAGGTGTTTTAAGAAAGTTTTCGAATGAAATTCGAACTTACCACACCTTAGGCATGTGGCAGATCTACGATATAAAAGAATGGAGGGTAAACATGCCATCCAGACAGTTCTTCAACTACTTGAATTCGAGACATAAATTCTGATGGCTCCTCTGCACTTAACTTTCAAAATGGTAAGTATTTTCCGATCACGTATTTTAATCCAGATCATGATATTAAAAGTGCATTTGTGAAATCTAGAAGCCCAAAATCGTTTTAGTGTACTGACGTTTCACTTCCTTATACGAAGTAAAGGAAATATTGCAATAGCGAAAACGTTCACGTATCATATTTCAACGGAAATGTCCATTTTGACCTTTCCTGAATCCATCTTGACTGTTTTTTTGGCTTAAAGACTCTATTTTAAATTAAGAGACTCCAAAAGGGATTGTAAAAAGCTTTGTAAAAAGCTGTTTTCCAAAAGGGATCGTAAAATATATTTTAAACGGATTCAAACTGCATTTTTGCGTGACGTCCATACGGACGTATATATCACGCACAACTCAACAGAAAATTAGCCGCAGAATGTTGAAATATTCTATGTATGTAGTCTTAAAAAATTCTTTAAAGTTTTTAGGATTAAGTTATGGATTATTAAATATTTTTTTCGTTTATTTAGATGTTTGCACTTCATTTCTGAATTTGAATGATATTGCAAATTAGTTCGCAGCAATAATTAATCATTTTAATTTATTTTAAATTGATATTACATAACTTAAAATTTTAATTTGCTTCATTTTATACGAATGAGATAATGTTTTTGTATTTCTTAAATTCATAGATATGTAAATATGTACACAATATATATATTAATTTATAATAAGAAGCATTCCATACATTATAAATTATTATGAATAATTTATTATAAACTAATATAATAACTTATACATAAATTATTATGAATTATTTTTTTTATATATATATTTATTTATTTATTTAGAATATAATATATATATATATATTGTGTATATATGTATATATATATATTTATGTATGCATGTATATATATGTGTGTGTATACATACATATGTTATATAAACACACACACACATATATATATATATGTACATCTACCCCATTTCCCTACTTAAACATCCTTTCGCAGTCTTCATTTTTGCAATCGCTGATTGTTGTCGTACTATACCAGTTACAGAAGAGTTTTAAATGAAAAAGAACTTTAATTTTGAAAAAAAAAACTTAATTTGGAAAAAGTCTAACTTTTATAAAAATAATCTAAAAAGTCTAACTTCAACGAAATCTAACTTTTATTGCAGTCTCCCATTTCCTGTACTTACGTTTGGGAAAGTTTTATACCCGTTATGAAGAAATAACATTATAAGAAGTTTGTTTCCCATGACAAAATAGAGGGCCGGGATATTTAATTTGCAAATCTGCAGTTTTTGATGTCATTTTTAACTTGCCTTGAAGACTGGTTAATTATGTTAAACTAATCCGAGGAAATAATTATAAATGAAGTTCAGCCCAAAGTGTATAATAGGCCGTACAGGGAAGTCATGTGATGTCCACGTTAGATTTTTTAATTAGGATATTCACGAATGAAATGTAATGCTATAATATGGAACTATCACTCTTCTAAATTTCATTTGGTTACACATACTTTATTCTATAAGAGGTCTAAAATATAATCTTTTATGATACTTCAATTATAGATGGGATGAATTCTAAATTTTCTAAAATTCGAATCTTAAAATTTTGTCGAATATAAGACTGATAAAAAGAAGTCTGTTATTACTCATTAGCAATCTTTTTAATGAAACCAAAATTTGAAATCTGAATAAAAGTAAATTTACGAACAGAGTTTTAACATCACTCCAATTTTCATGGAAAAGAAACAAATGAAATTTTAGTAGATAAAGTACGTAATTAAATATATCGATATTAAAAATTATTTTCTCAACGTAATTCTGAGAAAATAAACATTATTTGAGTAAAAGTTCTGATTTTTTTAATTTTCCAAAATCCTTTTAAACCAAAGCTACTATAGAGAAAGATTATTTCAAGAACAATCTCAGAAAAAAATATTAAATATCTTTCCAGGTAATTAAGAAACAAAAAATCTGTTTACTTCAGAAATACTGAATATTTTAAAGATAGAGTTAATATTAGTTATCCAGTTATCAATAAAAGTGCATTTAATGAGAGCTTTTATTAGGCATTAATAAAACTAATATCCCCGAAGTTTTGAATTAAAATTTATAGCAAGTGTTTTAAGGTTAGTACTTAAAAAATTCGAGTACCTATTCAAATTTTCAAATCTCGAAAACCGTTTTTGAGATTCCTTGCCATACGAGAAATAAGATGTCCTTTTCCTTTTTACAAGAGACTACCGAAGATTTATAACATGTTTTAAAATATTTTTTAGTATTCTTTGGTGTTAAACTGGTAAATCTATATTAATGGACTCTCCTTCACAAAATAAGCATAGGATGTGAACATTGAATAGTACTATTCTTTTAAGAAAAATACCTGATGTGGACGCAACATGACTTCCTTGTGCGGGCTATTAAATTGTATATATTTATTGCTGCACTACATTTAAAATTAATAGCTCGGATTTCATCGGAAATATATTTCTCATTCAGTTAATTCAGTTCTTATTTCGCGGCAAACGTAAAACACGTAATACAGTTAAAAACAGTTAAACAAATTTTACAATTAAAATTAGAATTTCTAGTCAAAAACGAGCAATTCGATCAGCAAGCAGGAAGACAGATGTTTCGGGTCAAAGAATTGAAAGTTTACTTTTGGTCCTACTCGGCAAAAAGATATCGAAGTTGGTAAACAAACTGACTTAATTCACTATTCAACAAAGAATTTCAAATGTAAGCAAATAGGAGCCTCGTTAGGCTTAGTACTCCTTAAACAACTTTTAGTTTTTTTTTTTGATAATTCTACAGCTATTGAATGCACTTTGACTAAAGGCATAAAATCTTAACCAGAACACGAGACAACATAATTCAATCACTTTCGAAGCTAAAACTGCACAGTTTACCAGCATATAAGACTAAAAAAACTAATCTCACCGAGTAACAAAATGAGTATATATAGGATATATAAATATATTTATACACGTTCGTTGAGGTCGATTGCGACCAAAAAGGGAGGTGCACAACTGCTTGTTATAGTAGTCCTGTATACAAAATTTCAACGTTCTGAGGCAACTCCTTTTTGAGTTACGCGAGATACGTACATACGTAAAAAAATCTCTTCTGGATCCATTTTTTTATACGTCATGTAAAAGAGTCCTTTATTCTGTCCATATGTACAGATGTTACGCAAAAACACCGTCCAGATGCATTCGGGAGCGGTCAAAATGAATATTCTATTTGAAATATGAAAACTGAAATTTTTCGCAATTACAATACTTTCTTTACTTCGTGCAAGGGAGTAAAGAACACCGTATGTGATATAGAGATGTAGAATACATATAAACTAATAACAATAATAATAATAAAACTATTAAAGATAATGCGTCAACTGAAAATTCATTTTGACGGAGTTTTACTAGAAAGTCCTGCAGAGTATTAGAGCCAAAAACGCTTCGGTAAATTTGATCTATTGCTGTATTTTTTTAACATTAAATCCACAAATTTATCATTCAAATAATTATGTTATTATTATAAATATTATAGCTATAGTTATGATTATTGTTATTATTGTTCAATTTTATGTTACTGTTACTATTACACCTATTGTTATTGTTGTTGCGATTCGGTTATTATTATTTATTATTGCTATTATTGTTGTTATCGCCGCTGTTTTATCATTAAACGCACAAAATTATAATAATTTTTATTATTATAAATATTATCCTTATATAATCATAGTTGTTATTACTGCTCTTCATCTTCTTATTTTTATTAGTAGTATTCCATTATTATTGTTCTTGTTACTGTTGCAATTATTGCTATTATCGTTGTGTCTGTTATTGTTATTTTGTTAGTATTAATATTATTGTTATTGCTATTATTACTGCTGCTTGGTTCGTAATGGATTGAATGTACACCGAACCGATGTTAGTTTGATAAAATTTATTTTACCAAAAGAAACAGTTCGCAATTCTGGAACTTTCCACAAAAATACTCGTACAGCTCTTCTCGGTATCCCAGAGCACAATCAGCAGCTACACTTCAAATAACTAAGAGCATTAAACGAAACACAATGCACATAAACAGCGAAGCTCACACGGAGATATCTTAATACTTCGAAGTCGACTCTGAATTGAAAAGCTGAGAAATGATGTTCTGTCTGAGCTTATATAGATTTACCTCAGTCGCCGAGAAATCTCTAGTACCTTCCATTTTACGAAATATCTGGAAATCATATACGGTTAAAGTTACATATAAGCCTCATATGCGGTTAGAGTAACGCATAGGAATCAATTACAGTTATTCAATTACTGCTCCAATTATAGTTACAACCAAAATGGTACACAAAACTGGATTTAAAACGTCATCTGAACCAAAATGGCACCAAATGGGACTTTTGAAGACTTTTGGCGACTTTTGAAGACTTCTAGCTAAAAATTGTAAAAAAAATTAGTCGCCAAATTATCACCGCTTGGCGATAGCTCGCCAATTTAGCGAAATAGTCATTTACTCTATGTTAAATTGAATTGCCCCTATAGTCTTATTTTTCCAGCATAGTTCAGACTTTTGATGTTAAATTATACAAAATTCGTAGCATAATTATTGTTGCTGTTATTGTTATCCCTACGTAATGAGCAAAATGTCTACGAAGTTGAGGGATAAACGTGTCTGAGTGCTTCTAGAATTACTGCGAAATGTTGATTATTATAAGTAGCGTGTCCTCTAATTGCGGCTTTTAAAATATCAGCTGCTAGTGAGACAATGAAACAGAATTTGGGGGCATGTGATCATACATGCTCAGTAACTACTGTTACAGTTTCATTGAATGTTTCAAAGATATTAAACACCTGCAAACAACTTTCCATTACTTAAAGTACAATATCACCTAAATAAATACTGTTTTAAGACAGTTTCAAGATTTTAGATAAACGTAAGGTTGAAAAGTGTATTTCAACAACTAACCTCGATAGAATATTCCAACACGCGCTGCGTAAACGTTCGAAAATGCAAAAATATTAAGATGAAGGTGTATGGAAATGTATTCTCTTGTATAGATTAAGATGAAGGTGTATGTAAAGTATTCTCTTGTTTCCCACAAATTTGGATTTTCTTTTGAATTTAGTCCTAAAAACAGTACAGATGTTTTGTCAGTAAAAGAAATAACTGTTTATATTAAAGAGAACACGTAAGTGTATCTTAAAAAATTTAAGATAGGTATTATCACTAGTAAAGTAAGGATATTGCATTCGAAATAAATGGATGAAAATCCTCAAATAATATCTTAAAAATTATACAGAGCCTTATTGAAGCAATATAGAGTTCTAAGCACAATATTCTTTCTCGAATCCCCAGAATTAATTTTCTTTTTATTTCAGACTAGATATACAATATAACATATAACAAATTTTATTGAAACACATTCTTGCCTATTTTGGTAGCTTAATTGAAATATGTATCTTATAATATTTTGTTACAAAATAAATAGTTCGTTTATAGCTTATATTATTATAACATTCGATGCTGAACAGATACGATGCTGAAGCTGATGGTTTATGCAATTTAACCTGATGCGACTCAAAATAATTTTTTAAATATTCACATTTGTTAGCAGATAGCAATTCAGAAAGGGCTGTCTGCGTAAGGTTTCCTTTAAAAAAAATTCTCCTTTTTGCAGACAGTTTTTGTGCCTTGGCGTGTTCTAATAAACAAATATTTGCTACAATAAGGTAATCTAGAATTAATATGAAAAGTTTCTACAAATTAATAAATAATATTGTACTGATGGCTTCATAGCATTATCAGTAGATGTAGATGTAGCACAACAATACAGGAGGCCCACCAGCGGCAGAGAGATAAAGTCGCTGAACACGGGTAGTTCGGTCCGACGTTCGAATGCGGCGAACGGGCTATCTGCATGGGCGTTTTCGTGATTTCCTCGTGTGCATCATTCATGCGATTCAGTTTCCCTTAGAAAGTCATCCACGAAGACATCCTCTCCTTAGGCAGATAACGCTCGAGTGCTGTAATCACATAAACCAAACCAAACCGCAAGAATGCAGTTTGATTATTTGGGCATCTTCTTTGCCTTCATCATTGCCTATTTCATAAACATTATAAGTTAAAATACTTTCCTTCCAATACATGCAGGAAATGTAAAATAGCACAAATGTAATATGGGCAATCTGGTATGGAAAAATTTGAGAATTAAAATACAACTCAGCATGTAACTAAGCAACATTTTAGTTGAAATGAGCATTTTTAATTACAAATTAGTTTTGCAAGTGACAAATGGCTTGGTATGCATACTCTGCACCAAAAGAAAAAAAAAGGGGACAGTTGATAAAAAAAAAGTCTTGTTCTACTGGGTCGATTAATGAAATTTAACTTGTATTTTTCATGTCTCGAAAGCGCGACTTAGGATATATATTAGATTTACATGTGACATTGTTCTGACATACGTATCTTGACACAAAATCGGCTTTTTCCGTAATTAAAAGAGACACGCTTCTTTTTTAAAGAGACAGATTTTAAGAAGTGTTTTTAAATAACTTCTAACTAAGATTTATAATACTTTCCTCTGTTTATATCAACAGTATAATGCGTAAGCCTTTCTAGCCAGAATTGCTTCTGTTAGCAATAAAAACACTTTAACAAATCTGAGTTTGATGAATCATTAACTTGCGTATATGCATGGATAAGTCGAAGCTTTTAAGTTTTCCGCTGAAAATTGGAGAAGAGGGTATAGTTATATGTTTTGTAGAACTTTGTGCATTTTGGAACTGAAATGCTAAAAGTTTTGAAGATTAAGACAGCGGTACAGTGAAGCATATAAGGGAATTCGAAAGACTGACAAAATTCTTTAAAATTGAATTAATGATTTGTAAAATAACTCAGGAAACAAGAATCTTTAAAAGAAATAAAAGGAAACATGAATCTACGCAGGCGTCATCAGTTTACGATTACAGTGCAAGAAATTAAAAAACAGAAGAAAATTTATTCATAGAACATCGAAATATCGAATTTGTTTCTTAACAAGTCGAAGCCATCTCATGTGATTTTCAATTGTTATGTGAGATGCGTTTAACCTTTCTACAAACCCTCGCACAGTTATATGAAGATCCGTTTCAGTTATGGCTTTAATTTTGCCATCATCCACTTCAAAAGGTGGGCCGGAATGTTGATCAACTTCAAGTAAAGTCATCTTCGGAAAGAAATATTTTAAACCATTTCCGACACACGCGTTCTGTTAAGCAATCAACACCATAAACTTCACATATCTGTTTGTGAGCTTCAGTCATTTTCTTGCTTTATGAAAAGAAAAAAGTAAAATATGTCTACTTTTGCCCCCCATGTTAAAAATGACCGCAAACTAACAGTTGTAAACAATAATACACGGAATTTGTTTCTATAGCAACCTAAAAGTGTCAGCTGACAAATCTCAAAAGGAAAGAAAATTATAAGTTTGACATAAGAATAACAAAACGGACATAATACTATCTATTCTTCAAGCCGACTTTACTTTCTTACCAACCCAGTACCATTTCCGGTTGTACTTTAAAAACTCTTAATGGTAATTACTTAAAAAGTAAAATACCACTTCAGGTTGTTCAAAATCTAATCCACTCTTTATTCGAATCCAAAAAGCTGAGAGGTTTTTGGAAGTTTTAGATAAGAGTTATCATGGACGAACAAATCATCCCGCACATACACACAGACAGACGGACATCATTGTAAAACTAGTAAAAACGTGTTATGGTGACCCAGTTCGCAGAAAACTTATTATCGAATTTTTGGACTAAAACATTATCTCTCCTGCCTATGTATATACTAGGTTGGCAAGAGGTTAAAAAATTATGCATGGAAATATACTAAACTTTCCAAATCATTAAGTGAAAAATGTATTTTAAGTTAACTTAGGAAAAGTATGAAATGGACTTCCAAAACGTCATTGCAAATTTCTTTAACTATTGTTGAAAAACGATTCTATCATATATTTAATTTTCATGTCATTCTCAGTTTTTCTTTATACTCGTGAAATCATTTAAGGAAATTATGTATTAATCAAAAATACATTTTCAGGTCCACATTCTTGGATTAATGACCCTTATGATGAGGATGGTTGACCTAAATGCTTTTCCAGTATCTTTCCTCGAATATTTGCGGTATGGCTGCAAGGGTTACATTATAGTGGATTACCTGTTCCGACTAGACCGACTGTGCAACGAGTGTTACAACCTGTACCAAAACCAACAAATCCTCGTAGATTGCAAGTAAGATTAGATAGTTTAATGGAAGATTTGAAGATGGAGGAATATGAATTTCATTGAGCTAATCACGATTTTGTATAAAAACTTGTTTTCTACAATTTAAGGCCAATAGAAAGCGAAATAACAAACAGGGTGAAAAGGAGTCCCAGATTTCAAAATTAAAAATCTCGAAAACAAAGATAGATAGGGGAATACCACAAGCGGATGAAAGGAATAAAATTATTATACAGAAGTTTCCATATAATAGTTACAAAAGCTGCAAGCAGATAACGCTGTAATCGAAATATGTATTGCACGGAAATAGCTTTCCGAAAGACTAAGAGTGATTTCCCTTCAGATGAGCTTCTTCGGGAGAAATTCTCAATCTGGATTCCTCACCGGCAGGCCCAGAAAGCGATTAAATAAA
>KK121266.1:95988-142963 GCA_000611955.2 Stegodyphus mimosarum | reverse complement strand
TCTATCTTTTTAATTTTATTATTAAGCATAATTTTCTACGCACTTACGCCACGTAAGCTCAATAACAAAATCACAATATTTTTCTGATGCAGTATCAAGTGTTGGCATACATTTTAATATTTTTTAAATCTTTTCTAAGTTCATCATATCAATATTCAGTTTGCTTAGTAAGAGGGCTGACAAAAAAAATTGTGTGTCTTTTTATTAACTTTTTTATGTATTCACTTTATTTGTCAAGCACCACTGCCTTCTTCGTATGAATTGTCTTACCATTTACACCACATAAAACTCAATTCAACAGCAAAATCACAAAATATTTAAAAGCAGCATATCTTTAGATTTCCCGATAGTGTTAAAGGTTATCATACATATTAATATTCACTATATTATTTCTTAGAAAACTAGACACTCCAGCGCCCAGGCTTCTAAAATAGTTATCATAAAAAAGAAGAAGTGTATAATGGTTTTATTTAGTTACTTTTATTTCATAAAAATATTTCATATCTCTAATAAGGCATCTCATAATTTTAATTCATGTTTATTTAAATCAATCACATTAGACAGTAGAAAAGGAATATGCTTAGGAACCCCAAAGAGATGCCACCCCAAACATAGACACTGCCTCTTCCGTATGCATCTCTTTCACGGACGTTTGACGGATGATAACGGGTTCCAGGTTCTCTCCAAATCAAATAACGCCTCCTATCGCTGTCTAGACTAAATTTGGACTCATTCCTAAAGAGAATAGCCATCCATTGATCAGGCGTTTAGTGGACATGTTGTCGTGCGCACTGCAAACGATTCCTCCTATCGGTGGCTGCAGCAAGGGAGGATCTAAGAAGAGTCGGAGTAGTGGTTCTATTCCTGCGTGCACGCAATGTCAAATATCGGTCATTGGCACTCGTCGTAGCAGTTGGCCGTCCTTGACTGAACCTCCTAGATGCCGAATCTGGTTTGAAATTGCCTCCAAAGTCTATGAACCACAGAAGGACTCACATTTAGCCATCTGGCCACTTCTGTTTGACTTCTAGTATCCCAATGGCTCTCCATCGTAGTTCTGCAGGCAAATGATGTCTGGAGGTCATAGTTACGAATTGGCTATCTCAGGTTTCTGATGTCACTATCACAGTGAAATATGTGGGCTTTCTCTCAAACAGGAACTTTTATACGCCTCGCAGATGGCGTATTCCGAGTGCAGAGCCACTAATTTGCATATTGCAGTTTTACTCAGCTACTCTTACTTGGCAAATTTTACGCGGTTTGGCTTATTTTTGAGGGAGTTATCGCTATTTTGGGGATTTTTCCTTAATTTATGATAACCAGTGTATTTTATCGTCGCAAATATTATTTTCTGAAAACAACTGGCCAGTATTTTTTCAAAATATAAAAAACTAAATTCTGTGTAGCAAACATAAATACCTAGAGCATGTTCGTTAACTACTTATTATGTTCTACGCATTTTTAATCATCTTTTTCTGGTGATATAATAAACTACATTACATGAAATCAATATTTCCATTAAAAGGAACGATGTAGGTATAGTATTACATTGTGCACATAGACATTTTCTTCATTATGTGGCTGGATTTTAAATTTAGAGAAAAGAAATATTCTACATCGAAACTATTTTTTCTGTAGAGAAAGGCAATTGAAGATTAATTTATGTAACTTTTGAAAACGTTATTTTCTGGTATTCACGTACGTATAGAAACTGAGAAGTAAAAGTTTAAGGTAGGAAGTTTCGATCTACATTTTTAAACATTACTACATTAACACGCAGAGCATTTTCCACGTAACTTCTAGAGAAAAATATTATTAAAGGTATTTAAAAACCAAAAATAAATTAATAATTAAAATGAAAATTTTAAAAAGTAACACAAAACATTTAGAATTCGCGGATAACATTCAGCGTTTTCAGGGAAAAAGGCTGATATTCACGAAATCTCGCAAAAAATTAAAACATTTGCACATATTCGCACAGAGATAAAGCTGCTTCTAAGCTAATATTCCTACGCTTATGCTGAATCTAGAAAATCTAGCCGAAAGGGAAAATAGCTGTTAACCGAAAGAGATTGTAAGCGTCTTCATGCAGCAGACACGAGGATATGATGCAGGAATTGTTATTGCATGTTGCCTGGAGTGTAACCTTTTTGCCGAATAAACGTCATAGCAGGAAAACTACTTATAAAGGCGTGAAGATCATAAAGTTCAGTCGTGGTTCTCATAGTTGGAAAACTGGAATCTTACAGTGTAAACAACCGGATTGGCACAGCAAAAAAAAAAAAAAAAAAAAAAAAATCAGACCTTGATTATGACTTATTAACAATGGCTTATAAGATAAATTCTATTGGACTAAAAAGAAATAAATATGGCTGACATTTATTAGCAACAAATTTCTTACGAGCAATAGCGACCAAATGCAAGCTGTAATAACAGGTGGGTAGCTGATTTATTTATTTGTTTATTTTTTACAAAAATGAAAAATCTTTTTGTAGTGAACATTATTTGTATGTAGTAAAAATAATATGATAGGGATATATATGACGATATGTATAAAAAGGCAGAAATAAGCCAAAAAGGTGGGAAATAAAAAATGGGAGATTAAAAGTGGTTCCGCAATGATAGGGATAAAACATATGACCTACAGAAGATAACAAAATAATGTACTTACCCCAGACGCTGTGATTATTGAAGAAGAAACTACAAGTTAATCACCTAAAATTCACTCAATTTATTCACTCTATTATCACAATATCAAATTCCATTAGAGTTAATTTCTAATAGGCACGATTGCATATCGCATATTAAAGATATAGCATAGGAAAACGCAATACTTCGGCGGGTGATTCTTTGTATGCGCCTTAATACACATCGCATTAAATATTTTCTAACGCAGAGTTGGTTAATCATCAATGTGTAAGAACTTTTATTTTCATATTAAAAATGTATTCTTCGAGTGTATTAGCAATGTTTAAGTTAAAAATAACTACCTTCTAAGCTATTCCAAATTTGCAAATAAATTGCTATTATATACAGAGTGTCCCATCAATGCCGCCCAAAATCTAACCAGCCAGTTTCTTCGCCTATCATATATAAAATGCGCTCAAAGAACTGCACCTATATGACCCATAGTTTTCGAGATAAATACGAAAAAAAAGTGTGGCATCACTTCGGGTGCAAAAAAAAACTGCATAGGAAACATGAATATCGGTATTTGCCTATGTTTACATAAAGATGTTCAAAAATCCGTCGCGCATATCGGGACATAAATACCGAACGTCACAGAATGACGGCATGGAATAACGTCAAGCCGTCGTTTGAATCTTATGCATCTGCTACCTAACGGTAAACGTTCGCTTGGTGGTAGTGCTTTCCATTCGTGAATATTGTGACATGGGTTTTCTCTTCGGTCACTGTAATGGTTAATGCCTTGGTAGAAAGTATGCCTAGCATTATCCATCACGACGTCTTGCCGATGCCAAAATCACCCGAAGGTTCGACAACAGACTTGAGAAATACTGGAAACGCCCACCCGACACAGTCTTCATAATTTTGGTGGAAGAACGCCGGACGAACACACGCCAGCATCGTAAGAAAGTCTCAAGTCGAGCAGACATGCATTAGCCAGTAAGCTAAATGCGAGAAGCAGCATTGTGCGCAGGCTGTTTCGGTCCAAGCTGTACATCAAGATGATCAAGAGACGCATTGACTCTTATGAATTATTACTGCAACAACATGAGGATGTTTTTATTGAATATATCTTGTGGAGAAATGAAACATGTTTCACGCGTGAAGAAGTTTTCAACAGCCACAACAGTCATATGTGGTCAAAATGCAATACTCACGCAATCCATCCGCAGAGCCATCAGGTCCGCTTTGTAAATGTGTGGCCCGGCATACTAGGCGGTCGCATGATTGGACCATATCTGTGGTATGAACGGCTCACGGGACAATCTTAATTGGTATTACTTCGTGATATATTAACCGATTTCTTAGATGACATACAATTAGCGACAATACAAGGCCTATGGTTCCAGCCCGATGGAGCTCCGACGCATTTTATCCCTTCGTAATATAATTGGCAGGATATGAAATACTTAGGGCACTAGATTGAACGTAGCGGTCGGGTTTTATGGCCTCCCTGATCACCATATCTGTCACCTTTGGATTTCTTCCTATAGAGCCATCTGAAGGGATTGGTCTATCGAGACCTAGCTTCTAGAGAAGACTTTGTTGCTCATCTTCATGCTGCATGTACTTTGATGGGCACTGCGCTGCTGTAACTAGTGTAGTCAGACAGACCACGGTGCGCACATGTATGCCTCGTTATGCGCGGTAGACATTTTGAACCTCTTCCTATGTAAACGTATGTAAATACCTCTTTCATCTTTTCAATAACTGTTTTTAATCTTGCAAAAGATATGATACATTTTTATTTAGCTTTTGTCTCAACTATGGAAGGTACAGGTAGAATTCTTGGAGCATTTTTAGGTATTTTCTAGGTTTTTCCTTGTTCTGGTATTAAATGGAGTTACCTGGAGTTAAATGATAAAACGTCCCTAACAGACGTAAAAACAATTATCCTCACATTATAATATAACAATTAATTATAATTAATTATTATATTATAATATAATAATTGTATCAATGGAAACTTGGAAAGGCTTACATAAACCTTTTTATTTAAGCCGAACTTTGAACATAAACGCGCTTTCTTTTGCTAACAAATCAACCACAGCTCTTGGTAATACAAGCAATGAAACAATCCATTTTCAGTTTAAAACATTTAGCTAGCTATACTTACTAAAAGCCTACCATAAACAGTTTTTAATTATCAGGAAAATAAAATTGCTAGAATAGAAAAAAGCGAGCAATTTTTAGTTCATTGTCTTTATTAAATGAAAGAAAAAACATCATTTTATTCCTATTTTGGCAAATATTGGTAAGTGCCGATTGTAAAACTTATCTTACAGTGAATTTTCTTATCCTTATTTTCTGAAATATAAAAAAAGTTTCATTAATTTAACTTATGCGCTTTATATTATGCGATTACACTTCGATCCATTGGCTGAATGGTAAAAACAATATTAAGAGGTGAATGAAAAACTTCTACCTCTTCTCGCAAATCCCTCAGTTTTGTTAGATGACGAGGTGCATTACATAACGTAAATTAGATTTTACAAAGGATTTTTAATGATTTGCAACACCTTTCAACTTTATTGTGAAATCCGTTCCTAACCTAATTTGCTCATACAATTGTCCGACAACTAAATATTTTATCAGATGTAGTAATTCGAACCCAATAACTGAAATTTCTGTTGTCAAATTATAAACCATAATAATGTACATAATTTGACATCCTTGCTAAAGTACATAATTCTGGACCATATAATTTACATATGATTTTAAGCAACACCGCGTAATATCCGAAACCGTTTTGTAACAGGTCACGTTATAACATGTGAGTATTGCATTCATTTTAGATGATTTCTAAACGATATTGAATAAAATCTAATTCAAATTTACCTTCCTTTGTCACTAAGATTCCAGAATAGGTTTCATTGCTTAGTAACAGTGTGTTCCGAAGTTTGTGCAAAGAAATAAAAATATTCGAATCAATACTTTTCTAGGAACTTACATTTTTAGACATCGCTTTCCACACTTTTTTTATTCCTGCTCCCTTTTATCTATTCACTGTTCAGATCCCCCATGAAAACAACCTCATCAAAGGCACAGTATTTAGCTTCATTAAGCCGCCATTGACTATATCGACAGGGTGCCAGGTTAAACTGAAAATAGGAGACCAAGTTAATGTCTATTTTAAGAAATTTGCGAATGAATTTCAAACTTTAACTCCGCCTCTAGCGCGTGGCAGATCTATAATATAAAGGACAGGAGAGAAATCAAATCATCCATATATTGCTTAATCTAGCTAATATCAAGACCACGATCGTTCTCCTGGTGGACTCTCTGCACCCAGCTTCAAAATGGTAAGAATTTTTCAATGTATTATTCAATTTTGTAATAAGTGTCGACAAAAATGTGTTGCAGTCAGAGTCTTATTAACGCCCATGCTTACAAGCTCTCAGCCTAGGAGCCCAGAAATCAGGTAACCCCAAAATCAGCCAGTAATTGTTCTTTAGTTCGCAATACCCTCATAAAATTGAGGAAATTAGGCGTTGAAGACCATGAAAGTGCGTAAAGCAAGCTATTGTCTTAATATGGCCTCAAATGCCAAGTGCCCGATGTTTCACATATTTAATGTAATCTCATTCTTAACTTTTATGAATGATTGATGATTTTCAAGAACGATTTGTAACGCTATGTCTCAAATTTGCGATTCATTGGATTAGATTATTTTTATTTCAAAGATTACCAGATATAATATATCGCTATTATGATGAATTACAACAGATTACACTTGAATAAACGTAAAGTATTTTTTAACATGTTAAAATAATGAACTTATTTTCTTAGTATATGTTAAAGTGTTAAATTTTGTTATATTTCAAAGAACACTAATATGAAATATTGTTTTCTGCCTTATTATGTTGAATTACTAGAGATAACTCTTTAAATGAAAATATTGCTTCTATATTTAAATGATTATAAAATAAATTTATTTCCTTATAACATCTTAAGTAGCCTTAAATTACTTTTATTCCAAAAAACTCCAAATATGAAATACCATTTTCTGCATTATGATTAATTCCAAGTAATCACTGTTTAATGACGAGAGATGAAATTGTCTTCTTAGTATTTTTATTTGCTTCCTTAATTGCAGCGAAGACATTTAAAGGTATAATTTTGTTTAACAGAAATTCATTAAGCTGTGTACTGAGATTTTAGTATACGGGAAATAATACTGCTGTAACCGAAAGAATTACATAATTAAAAATGTATAATAATTTTAAAAAATTTGAATGTGCTGAGATTTTAACGTTCGCCCGAACGGGTTCTTTTAAAGTTCAATATGACTTGTCGTCCTAGATTATGAATAGAGCTGCCCAGGTGAAATAGGGAAAATCTTATAGGAGACTATATGAATATGCATTTATACTAACATAAACACATTCCATATCTTTCGTGTACTACAAAAATGAAAATATATATATAACGTAACTCTAAAAATATTTAATGTTTTTAATAAGTTTGTAGGGTTCAACTCTTTAAATCTATAGTTCTGACTAAGAACCCCACGAACACTTAACAAGAGAAAAATCGCTTAAGTGTGTGAACAGAATACTTAAGACTTGAGAAGGGTTTAAAACCCTTTATTGTTCAATATATTTACAATCAGTTCCGGCTTGGAACTTTACAATAAAGCCACTACTCGGGCTTGAACTCAAATACTAATAATTTGAACTAAAATTAACTTAACTAAAGCTCTTAAATAAATATAGCCGAAGCTATCAGAATCTAACTAGTTGGCCCCTAAGTATTAATTTAATCGGCGAAGCCTAGCAAGGGCCTAGATATGGCCGAGCGTAGTAACAGCTAAGATGTGGCTAGAAGGCAAACGCGCGCTAGTCAGGAAATAAGACTCTCTCTTGAAGTCGGTTAAGTCACGACTTAAATAGTACTCATTCTCATTTGCATTCTCTGCGTTTCTGAATTCACATTCTGGCAGGAAATTGTACGCTGAAATTAGAATAAGATGGGAAAGATACAAAACTTAAAATAACTGTTAGAAAACGCATAATAAACCTTACAAGTTATATCATGAATTAAACGCATTTTTATTTAATTCAACTGAATAAGTTTCAAAAGAAAAAACTAATAATAATATTCATAAGAACTACATCTATTGCTTATAAACAGCTTCAGACAGATTCAGTTTGAAAAACAAATAGCTTACATTTTGCCGACTGGCAAAGTACTTGAATGAAAAGTGAAACAACGCGAAATTGCGTTTCGATACTAATGGTTCTTTCGAGCTAAAACGAACATAAAATATGGCTCAAAATACCCAAATTTCTAGGGATGTCATCATTAAAAAATCTACAACAATGATCAAAATATCTCTAGCGATGTCATCATTAAATAAAAATACGTTTGAAAGAAATGGATGTAAGATTTTTAAACAGTTTACTTAAAGGAAGCATGCTTGTTCTTAGGGCCTCGAATTTCTCCTAACAAAGAACATTTTACTGCTGATAAATAAAATGAAAATAAATAAATAGAAAAAACGCATTATTAGCAGTTTTTATCACTATCATTCCATTTTTTTTAATTCCGAAAACATAACTATTGTGTATTTCATTAATAAGCATTATTAACTCGTAGTATCTTGTTATAATCTAGTTAACAGATATAAATTATTATCAGTATTAGCCTCATTCGGTATGCATGAGGGGGGAGGAGGGAGCTGCAGATACAGAACATTTGCGGTTTAACACGAGTAAAGATTATTAATTTGGCCCAATATAAATTTAAAAGCATTTTAAATACAGCAATACCTCGCATAACCGGGCTTCGATCAATCTGGAATCGTTGTAGTTGCGTTTAAAAGTTCAAAACAAACTCAATTTTAACTAAAAAAATGAGCTTTAAAAAAATAGTACACAAATTTATTTTTAATACATAAATAATCGAGTCCTGTGCAATTTTTGGGAAATTTTGTATACAGTTTTAAAGCTACGCGACACAATAAATATTTCAATTTTTTCTGTGGTTTTCCTTTGGTAGGGTTGCTGGTTTTTGAGTTCTGATCGCTATAATTAAAGAAGGCAGAGTCATTAAGAATTTAAAGGAAATTAAACAGCAGTTTGGGTTTCAGCGAGTTAGATTCTGTCAGCGTAACTGAATGCGTCAAATCGAACACTAATAAATTCGATACTTGTTAACATAGATAAAGAAAGGGCTTGTGAAGAACGGAAGGACGGTTTGTATAAAAACGACTGTGTTAAAAAGTGTTGAATTCCGTTCGAATTCCGAGAACGGGCTGGTTGCATGGGCGTTTTCGTGGTTTTCCCCGTGTGTAACATGTTACTACGAACTAGATTGCCTCAGAAAGTTCTCCACGGAGGCATTCATCCCTTCCGTGTAATGCCTTAGGGCGTAAGACATAAATAATAATAAGCATATTTTTACACAATAAATATATTCCTGAAATACACGCTTAAAAAAAGACAATGTATTTAACGAAAGAAATAGTAGTGCTTCATATTTATAAAATCGGCAAACATAATTATAAAAAAAAATCAGGATGCATTCGTTTTATGCTCATTATTTTATTTCAGCAAAATACGCATAATTAGTCAGTTTTAAATGCCAATAACATCTAAAAAACTTTTCATTTAGAGTTTATAAAATAACTCAAAGGTTACATCTTTAATTCAAATGTATTTTTCTCACTTATTTGAAAAATTAAGAAAATTAAGTTATACAAATATAATTTAAAGAAACCTCAGTCCAGTCATTTCTTAGTCATACAAATATAAACATTCACTCTAAACTCTCGTTATTACTGCTTTAGTGCCGTTGTAAAGGCGCCGAAGGAGCTTTTCCACCGAGGATGGCATTGAAATTCATTCTAATATCAGTGTCGACCAATTCCTCGATTTCAGCGGGTTGAGAGTCTCCTCGTAATTACCTTATTGTACTAAAAATTAGGTGAAGAGAGAAATCAGACCAAGCATTTCAGGCATATCCAAGCAAGAGCGAAAGTTTACAAAGATGATTTTAAAAATTTGAATAAAAGAAGGACGATGAGGAGGTCATAATTATTGAGTCGGTGAGTTAGATGCGACCTACCATTAGCCATTTGATCTTCACTACTCTAAAAATGTGATAAAGATGATTTCTTTAATTCTCAGTGAAACTACGGTAAGACGGTATTGCATCTATTACAACGAACGTCTTAAGGCATATTCTCTATCAGCTTATCTTCTAACAAGACCTGATTACCGCTTAGGCCTATAAGGACTAAATCTAAGGACCTAGGCTTTAGAGGGTCTTAAAATCAATCTCCATTTCCTCATTATATCTTCCTTAATTTTGGTCTAAAAACACATGGATCAGCTTCGTAACTCTTGTGTTGACGTCCTTATAGCAGCTAAGGATGCGAAAATAATAAATGTTTTTGCTGCACTCGAAGCTCAATCCAGGCTGGCTGCGTAACTTTTCCATGCTACCTTCGACTATAATGTGAGCAATGATATTTCCTTTGAAAAATTCCGTTCACGGGTAATTCATGAAAGTCAGATAACATTCAAAAGTTTTGTAATAAAATTTACCTATTTTCCTCTTGATAAGTTTCTATAACATACATGTGGGGAAAGGCAACGACTATAGTTGATAATACACATTTATACAAAGGCAACGACTATAGTTGATAATACACATTTATACAAAGGCAACGACTATAGTTGATAATACACATTTATACAAAGGCAACGACTATAGTTGATAATACACATTTATACAAAGGCAACGACTATAGTTGATAATACACATTTATTAGTGTATACAAAGATAGATTACATTAGGTTTACAGTTATTGAGATAATATATGAGCGATCGAGCAACGTCCGCTCCGCTCGCCAGCTATTCCTCGTCTATATCGAAGGCGGGAAACACACCTGCTGACGTAATGCATACGTCACACAGTAGGGGATTAAGGAATATCATGACATAACATTTCCCACATACATACATACACAGGCTATTTGAAAAAGATGCTATAGGCTTTATTTTCATAAATATTAATTTTAGATGATTGGCTCAAATTTTAAAGCTTCTGAAATAATTTTTTAATTGAGACTCCAAATCAAAGTAAAAAAATTTGAATGAGCGTTTCATTACAATGAATGGGCAAGGCAGGGCGTAAAAATAAAATTTAATTTTCGTAATACTCCCTATAAAACAAAAATAATCAATTATTAAAATACCCATTTTGTTAAATCAGTTAAAACAAATCATTTCCGTGACTTCTGCGGAGGAGATTCACAAATATATTCCCGGACCAACTTACTAACCTACATGATATTTTCTGATGCCCCTCAAAGAATTCAGTTTAAAATTCTGTAAACGAAAACTGCGAATGTTGTGATCTGTGTTTCTGTCGTCAATACAACTGCACTCGGCATTAAATGCATAGTTCGTCTTTAAAACTATTTACTTAAGGATATTTGTCCAAATTTTGCATTTAAATTTGGGAGAAATTTAATCTCTCTTTGCAGCGTGTCTTACTAGTACAATTACAATATCGTCCGGTTGGCACTTGAGAGATTCGGGGTTCGAAAATTCTGTAAGGGCGCTGCTCATGGAATAATTTTAAATGGAAATACATGTTTAACATGAATATTTTAGGTCATAGAGACAGCAGCTACCTTTTTTGAATACTTACAAAACTTGGCACTTCATGTTTAGGGAATAAGTCAGTTATTATAATTATATGCGGCAACTTCTCTGATAGTTCATTAGAATGTAGACAAAGAAAGAACTAATGAAAATACATTGAAATATTTATAAAATCAAAGGTTGAGCTGCCGGAATAACTAAAAATTCGTATTCTAGCTTACAGCATTGTGATTAATTACTAATTACTTTGTAAGGTTTATCCTAAGTTTATTAACAGTTATTTTAAGTTATGATTCTTTCCTGTTTATTCTAATTTCAGCTTATAATTTCCTGCCAGAATGCAATTTCAGAAACGCAGTGAATGCAAATGAGTAAGAGTACTATTTAAGTCGATGCTTCACCGATTTCTACAGAGAGAGTCTGATTTTCCTGACTAACGCGCATTTGCCTTCTGGCTACGTTCTCTCTTAGCTACCACCCTCGGCCATATTTTAGGCCCTTGCTTGGCTTTACCGGTTTAATTTAATACCTAGGGGCCTACTACTTAGAAACCTGATAGCTTCGGCTATATCTTTCAGACAGCTTTAGTTAAGCTTAATTTAGTTTAGATTCATTTAAGTTCAAGGCCCAAGAAGAGGCTTTGTGTATACTCCAAGTTAGGAGTTGATTGTATTTATTCTGAGAAATAAAGAGTAGTTCACCCTTCTTAAGTCTTGCGTGTTTATTCTCACACCTAAGCAATTATTCGCTTGTAAATGTTCGTAGAACATTGGAATTAAATAACTAAAACCCAATAAGCTTATCATATTTTATTAACCCAAAAAGAGCTATTAGACTTGAAATCGTATTTTGCGTTGGTTCACTATAAATGTCATATTTTCAAATTGTTGCCACCAAATATTATCAAACTGTATTATTCGATAATGAAGAATCTGCCTCCATGTATTCACATTGTGAATAAAGTACAGTACCAAGACCAGACCAATTTTGAGTGGCGTAGTCCTTTGCCCGAACATGAACATCTGGAACCCCGAATTTTGAATTTAGAATTCGTTTTATTATTTATTTCACATTATGTAAAACTTTAATGAACTTTGGAATAACAAACACAACGATTTGAAACCGAGCGTAGGCAACACTGCTTGAAATAAAATAGTTTTATCTCCAGCGCGCAAGATTGCTGCCATTCGGAAACGTTTAAGATACTTATCTTTCAATTTTAGTTAACAAACGCGGTTCTGTGAAAGCAATGTGTTGTGCGGCAGCAAATAAAATACGTTTATCTGCCCCGCGTCAGAGTGTTGCAATTCAGTAAAGCCCAAGATACTTTCCAATTAAATCTGGAAGGTTATTGAGTAATAAACTAAGAGATTTAAAAGTAATGCAGTTCTTAGGAATACTTTTTTCGACTTTTTAATACGATTATTTTAAATAAACACGTTGTAGAGTCATTAGGTTATTTGGAAGCAGAAGATGTGAAAAATGAGCAACGCCTTCGCCGGGACTCGAACCACGGACCTCTGGAATACGCGTTCAGCGTGCTGACCACTATACCCACGAAGGCATGCGAAGAAGGTGGGAGAAATGCCTTATAATGTATTAAAATCGCGAGATGTCTAATTGGAAATGTTCAACATATTTATGATATTACATTAGCTGGACTCATCAAAAACATTATATACTTTATCATTTTTATGCTAACTATTTTAGGGAATTCTAAAGGTATACTGTTTTCAATATTTTTGATTTTGCTCTTGAATTGAATTTTATGTGGCGTAAGTGCGATGAACATGATATTCAATAGATAAAGTTATTACATGAAACATTAATAATAAAAAGACAAAAAATTTTTTTTCTTAGAGATTCTTAAAAAGAAAACTGAACATTGATATAATGAACAGAGGAAAAACTAAAAAAAAAATATTTAAATGTATGCGAACAGTGCATAGGAAGTTTAAACGTATGGCTGCTATGCAGCTTTTAAAATTTTTGTGTTTTTATTGTTGAACTGCAGGTGGCGTAAGCTTAAAGAAAGCGATTCTTAATAATAAAGCTAAAGAGACATAAAAAATGGGTTAGCAGGAGTGAGTGCAAGAGCAGACTGGTAATCTGCGAGCTCAGAGAGAGGGTGAAAAACATTAACACACTTTTGGGTGAACGTTAAAATCTGAAACCTTTCGGATTTTAGTCATTTTTTTACGGTTTTATTTTCACCTCTGCAAATTTAAAAAAGCCACACCTAAATTTTAAATACTTTTCTAGATTCGTGTTCTCGGTCTGCTGACTTTTCTGACGATGATAGTCAACCTTCATGCCTACCCGCCGTCATTCTTCAAGTATATAGCTTTAGGATGCCGAGGCGAGCAAAATATACAAAACTTGGCCCGTTTAGATCGCCTGTGTGAAGAATGTTCCAACATTGTTAGACAACAAGAAGTTCTCGTAGGATGCAGGTAAGAAACTCTAATTTGAAGATTAAAAGCCTTGATTTATATTCCATTTATGAAAATTCTGTATAATTAAATATTTTTTAGATACACAGGATCTGTCTTTGTCAGAGCATTTAAAACCATGTAGCACTAGCAGTTCATCCAAGAACTGAATGGGTGGCTGGTATGAATGTTTTGGGTTTTCACCTTCAAACATTATTAAGAGAATATTTTCTTTAGGCTCTTAGACCGATGGTTCTTAGATTATGAATCGGAAGGCAATTATTAATGCACAGCAAAAAGTTTTAACTGTTAAAAGTTCTGAATCCATTTTAAATGAATTTCACAATCTGTTTTGGGAAAAAGAGTCCTTTATTCTGCCCGTACGTACAGATGACGTCATTCAAATGGAATCGAGAGCGGTCAAAATGGATATTTTTGTTGAAATGTAATACCGGAAATTTTTGGCGTTTACAATACTTCCTTTACTTCGTACAAGGAAGTAAAAAGCATTTCTTTTTGAACTCAAACACATATAGGTATGTTTCATTTTATTATATATATTGCCTCGTTCTCTTATACCGACAACTCTTCTTTCCGCAAAGGTAGTTACTTCCAGCATCAGGATTGGTCTTTCATGTCCAACGAAAATACATACACCCTTGCTCATCTCCGAACGTAACGGAAATAAGTTACAAATCTTATTTAGTAAACAGTTTATACCAGTAGCAAGATATGCTCCTTTTCTCAATCCATAAATCTTGGCCAATTACCGATTGAAAGATTCGATATTCAATAGATATAGTTATATTCGATAGTTTTGTCGTTAAAGGACGGACTCAAGGAGGAAATCATGCAGGTAAGTTTATAAATAGTTCTGATAATGGGGCTTAACTGCCGCGATTAGAATTTGCTAATTCAGCCTACGGATTGCTGCCTCATTGTCTGCGTAAAAGTTTTAAAAAAAGTGGTTATCCAACTATTATGAGTGCGCACCACAACGTGAGCACGAATTTCACAGCCAACCACATGTTTTCGCTATTATTACAGTGATGTCTATCCGTGTGTATGTATGTGTGTGACGACATTATCGTCCACAATAAATCTTATAACAGCCTTGCAAATTTTTTTTCATGTTTAAGCTTTATCCGTTCATATAAATGTCTGATATGGAAGCTTCTTGGCTTCTGTAAACATACTTCATAAAATGGCTGAAAAATTTAACTTCTAGGAGAAAATAATAGACTAGTTCAATTGACATTTTAACTTGAACATTTATTGGCGATATTTATAGTTTTTATACACTATAAAAATGGAAGATAGGAACATGAATAGTTACAGGAAACTGTCACAATAAAGAAAAACTGAAAAAAGTTCTTTCATCTTTCTGACGCGTACATATCTCTTTACGTCTTACGTATCTTCTATTGTCATGGTGGCTTTCTCTGCATTTTTTCCCCAACCAAGTTCTATCAGACAGCGTGCAAACCATCTATCGGTCGTGAGAGTGGCATTCTACAAATCAAACTTCCACATTTTGTTTCCGTGTATAGACATTAGTTTATTTAGAAACAGAAGAGACGTGAAAAATGAGCAATGCCCTGGCCGGGACTCGAACTACGGACCTCTAATACGTGCTGACCACTACACCACGAAGGCATACTAAGAAGGCGGGGAAAATAGTTTATATCCGTATTTAAGCTTTCTACATTCATATAAATATTTGATTAGATTTGCGGTAAAACTGGAAAACTGGAAGTGATATTTTACTTGAAATCCATAACAAGCAGAATTGGAAGTGGTATTTATCCCGCCTTCTCAGCATGCCTTCGTGGTGTAATGGCCAGCACACTCAGTACGTATTCGAGAGGTCCGAGGTTCAAATGCTGGCGAATGCAATGCCTATTTCTCACGTCTTCCTGCTTCGAAATAACCTAATGTATACGCAGCGCTTTCTTTAAAGCCTATAGCAGTAGTGCAACAACAACATATCGCTGAAAAACTGATAATATATTGTCACATATATACACCATGACATACTGTTGCAACCAAATGAGCATTTTTTCTGATACCTAAATATGGCGGGGATGTACGTGAAAATCAAAACAAATTTAAATTTGTTGATACTGTAAAAATAACGTATATGAGAATTACATTATGGTACTGTTTTCAATGTATTTATTTTATTAGTTATGTTATAAAAACTAAATTTTCTTTAACTGAAAACCAGTTCAATTGTATGTTATTTAGCTGCCCAATAAAATAGAATTTTTAGTTAAAAAAATAAAAGAGAAAAAATGTTATTACTTTGATACAAATTTTAAAAAAAAAATTAACATGGCCTGATAAAATATAATTCAAAATTTCGTCTAACAGAACTATTTACTGGAACAGCAAATTAGCTTTTTTTTAACAGACGATCAATCGGGGTTGTGATATTTCACTTAACGCTCGTTGCTATTTAAAACACGGGATTGGTGACAGGTCATGTCCTGGCCACATCAGACATTTTTGTTATGTAATTATACATACAGAGAAAATCCTCTATAAAGAACATCAGTGAACTTACAAAGATGATCTTCATTATCAATACCTTTTTTATATTCTAAAAAACACAATCACTTTCAGGAATGGGCATCCACAGTGGTAAGGCCATGGAAGTTTCCTATTTACTAACGCTAATTCATTCGAATTTATTAATAACTATGCGGGTTTTGGCAACATTACTATCTCATTTTGGAATTACTTTCTTCAGAAATCGCCTTTGCTCCCCCTTTTTTTTATCCCCTCAGAGCAAATATATCCATTTGGACCACAATAAATCGCAACTTTAAGCATGTGAGTCAGCGACTGAAAAGCTTGGGAACACTGCTTTGAAAAGGCTACACTCCACGAGGTATGTAATTCTTAGGCAGACAGCCGTCAAGGAATTTGCCATAATTAATTCGTTCTGAGATTAAACATAATTAGCTATCTAATTTCTCCTATTTAACCTTCCCTTGCTCTGACGAATTATCGTTTTTTTTCACAAATAGTTTTTGCTGAACTGAAATCAGAACTAATATATGATTGCTTTTTCAACTATAGTTATTTACCGAAAATTTATTTATTTCAGCTCTTCGGCTATAAGATTCGTGTTCGTTGGACAACAAGTGCCGCTTTAACGTTCTTCAAGTTTGGGTCTTAAATTTGGTTGCTTACATTCGTTAATTTTACTCTTCTTTATGTTCGGCCGATATATGTCAAATTATACTGGGAAAATATGCTATAAATTTCACGAGAATTTAAATCAGAGATGGGATCTTTAAGAATCTAATAATAAATTTTACTGATGTGGGAGAAAATGACCTGAAAATGAGAGAATTCGAGCAAATTTGCAACTGATAGTAGGATGAAATGGAATGATGCCGATTTCTAATAATGGAATGTCTTTTCTGATTATAAGACGAACAATGTTAAAGACTTCACCCTTAGGGAAAGAAAATCCTCCACTAGTGCCACCCGATTTCAAATAGCTGCCAACTTTGAAATGCGAAAATTAGGAGATTCCTCCTACGAAAACCGGCAATTGCCTAGAAGTTTGGGGCTGCTTGGTAACGGCATTTTAGAAGAATCCAAACTAAAAAAAAAATCATAACGCACGATTCAGGTTACAGAAATATTTATAATATGATTCTAATGTAAAATGCATTATTAGTATTATTTCTAAGGTAAAATATATTGTGTTCTTTGGCTAATTTCATTTGTAATTTTATTACACTTTTTTACCTAGAAAGCCCTAAATAGGGAAGAAAAACTTTTATTTATCGAAACACTTTTAAACACGACAAAAATAAAATTAACAACTAATGTACAGATGAACTTTGGATCACAAATGCCTTATTTCACGAACGATTTGGCTCACGAAAAATTATCTAAACAAGAAACGCTATGGATGACGAACTATTTCTCGGGTTACGAGCACTCAGGCTTTAAACAAATGATTTTTAAAGGTGTTTTTGGTAACCTATACTACATAATTAACGCTCAAAGACTTCTGAAAACATCATTTCAATATTTCCCACTGCTTAACTCTCATTGGCAAAGCCTACAGAAAAGACTTTCAAAGACATGAAATCCTGGAGATCAATGCGCTCAACAAGTAACTACAGGAACTACAGTAACTTCAGCGATAGCAATAAAAGGCGATTTTGGAAGAAATCAGTTCAGGAAAAAAGAGTATTAGCTCTCTAATCTTTAAAATGCGTGCAAAATGAGGTAAGATGTGAAGTTTACATGTAACGATTATCATCCTGACAAAACAGTAACAAGTTTGAGCTTAAACATTTTCAGCAACAATGGCGTGTCTCACTTCAGAAACATTTTAAAACAGAGGCAACAATCAATCACACTGGGCAAATTTTGAGCGAAAAGGGGACCTAGCAAGTTTCAACCAGAATGGACTCCGTTTAAAGCAGGGATTCCCAACCCTATGCCCGCGTGCACCATGGCGCCCGCCGATCGTTTAAGGTGTACTTGTCGCTGTACGATCATAAAAAAAAAAAAAAAAAAAAAAAAAAAAAAAATTTTAAAAAAAAAAAAAAAAGATTTAGTTTTTAATAAAATTCTATGTGAAAGTTCTCATTTTTAATGAAATAGAAATTGCGTCCAACTCAGGTACCAGCACAAAGCGAAATACGACTCATCTCTTTTTTTATGTGCATGTATTATTAACGCTTTCCAACTATAAATTCACCTTGAAAAAGTAAATGGTGCCCGCCTTTCAACACATATTCTAGAATGTGCTATTAGGGACAAAAAGGTTGGCGACCTCTGGCTTAGAGACAAAAAAAGATGAAAGAATTTGCCCCCTAAAAATAGTTACATGATACTTTTATGGAAGAAAATTTCGCACCCGAACAGTACACCTTCCTCATCATTTTCCACTTATACTCGTCCATTTTCCTTCGAACAAGTATAGTAAAGTTAAATTATGTCTTATACCGTTTTATGTGCTGAGTATAGGGTTCATATTTTTGTGTCGTAGATTTAATGATTTTCATTGGCTTTGAGTTATAAACTTTTGTGCGAGATACTCTTGTAAATTTTAAATTAGCAATCATCTGTAATTCAATTAATCCATTTTACATTAGTTCCTATGGTCAGTAAACCGAAACTTATTTAGGTTTACTGACCATTCGATTAAAGAATAGCCCTCAGGAGGGAATTAAATTTGTGAATCGAGTTTTCACTGCACGGTAGATTAAAACAATTCAGATTAAATAAAATTTAATCTGGATTAATAAAATTTAAAGAAAAATTATGCTGAAATTCGATGAGAGTGGCGAAATGGAATTTGCGCAATTTATGTTTCATTAAATCAATAAATTTCATTTATTGCTAAAAAAACTTTAGTAAAGGCTAAAATTTAGAAACCAGTACATTCTGTAATCTACAGTGAGATGTGACAGAAAATTGGGAGAGTTTGTAGTTATGTAAATAACTGAGTTCGTGAGAAAGCAAAAATTTTGAAAAACAACCTTTGAAAGCACAATATCTGTAACAGTATAAAATGAGTTATTTTTTGTTTAGCTGGTTGACTTGACTTGGGATAGAAGAACAAGTATATCCAGAAATTCGAATAACTGAATACGATAGAATTGAATGAAAATATGTAAGTAAAAGAAAATGGTAAAAACTGTCTGCCTAAGTGTAACTCAGAAAGGCTTTCCATAGTTCAAAGATTATGTGATTGTGGCTGTAAACGTATAAGGTATATTTGCTCCCTCCTTTCCGCATGCCTTCGTGATATAACTCGATTGCGCATTCGATAGGTCCAGGGTTCGAGTCCCGGGAAGGGCATTGCACATTTTTCACGTCTCCAGCATCAATAAATAAATAAATAAAATAAAATAAAAACTCTACAGTGAAGCCCGAACTAAAAAGTGATGGACAATAATTCGACACCACCAGGATTTGATGATAGTGCCCCCTAATCCTCAGTCGCCCTTTAAAAGGTGGAGTATGTAAGGTATTCTCTCGCTCCTTTTTGTATGCCTTCGTAGTGCAATTGGAAGCATACTCGACGCGTAGGTGAAAAGCCTAGGGTTCCAATCCCGGTGAGGCCACTGCACATTTTTCATGCCTCCTGGTTTTTTTTTTTTTTTAACTATCGACTTTACAAACTTAAGCAAAATTATGTTATCAAAAATTACTTTAAAACTTATAAATATTTCCCAAAATTTGGGGAAGAAAAATATTCACAACCATATAGAGAAGTTATAACTATTTTCCTTCACCTATGTAGTAGAACTATGTAGAGAAGTTAGATGAATGATTACATAAAAATATTTTTAAAAAAAAGAGCTGGCTAATTTGAAATTAAGGCAAAATTAAAATAAATTGATTAAAATTGGTTTTTTGCTCAATAGAAAAATTTTGCTTAAAAGAGACCAAATAACTGTCTTCTTCGAAACGCATATTATTTCTTTTCAAAACTGGCATCAATCCCACGCTGGATTTTCTTTAGTTAAAATCAAGTTATGGCATTCTGTGTCAAGCCTTTTATCTCAGAAAGAATGCTGATGTACAGCCAATTTTCTACTGCATGTCTAACTTGATGAAATAAAAAATAAAAAAAAAAACTCGGGAAATTTTGAATTTACCATTCAATTATCTCTTATCTTTGTCGTAAACTGAAAAGAATTTTCGCTTACAGTCGCCATTTCCATTAGTTTCCAGGTAGCTTTAAATCTCGTTTTATGTGAGTTTGTAATCAGGATCAATTTTTCTCATTTGAGATGAGCGTTCTCTTAAGCACTTTTTGTTCAAGAGTCCACTTTCTTTCGTGAAGACACGCGGAATATGCCCACTAGAATTCTAAAGGGCCATTCATACTAGGTTTATCTGAGGTAAAGCAATCGGTTCCGTGTGACAACTAAGTCCGCTATACTTGTTCAGTTCAGATTTTTCAGAAGTTCAGATTTTTCAAATGTAGAAAAACTGTTTTTTTTTGGGGGGGGGGAACTCTGTGGAGCAATGTCGGCTGATCTAGATGTTTCTGTTAGCTCAGGTAAACACTAGTGTGAACGGTCTTAAAGCTTATCACACTTTCGAACGACGCAAAGCGAAATGGCAACTGTTCCTAGAGAAGCGCTCCGGCAGATCCAGCTTGAACGGTAAGTTTACGACGATGGCGAAATGTTTCACTCGACGTTGTGTTTCATGAAGGTCTGCCATTCACAAAGAAGGAGAGATTTTATGGAAGGAAGATTGTTTCTGCTTGGGTACTCTTGTAGCCTAAAGGGCCATTCATATTCGAGTTCACCTAAGGTAACCGAGTTGGTTTCATGTGTCGACTTAACTCCGCTATACGTGAAGTTCAGTTTTTCAGGTGAAGAAAAACTTCTTTTTCCAACAGCGTGGAACTACTTCAGTGTGTCAGATGTCATTAGCTCATATAAACTCTAGTGTAAACGGCACTTGAGTGGTCAAGCGGAAGATCCGCGATTCGAATTCAGGCAAAGGCACAGTTGATTTTTTACGTTTCTTGCTCGCAGAACTTAATTAAGTCTCTAAACGATCTCAGTTCCTAACTACTTAAAAGAATTGGAAGCAAAGATCCTCGAGAAGAGATACTGAAAGAAATTGCTTGCCAATCTGATAACAGTTCAAGCAATTCTGAAACTCTTTTGAATGAAGCTATGGAAAAGACTTGAGTAACAAAATAAGGATGAAAATAAGCCCTCTAACAAAGCTCGTTACACAGAAATTATGCCATATAACCTCTACTTTAAAGCAGTATAATATTTATGGTTGCATGTTTATAACAATCAGACAGTCATTGAATTTAAATTCTGTTCACATTGAAAATAATGTTTGTGAAAATACTTTCAACCTTCAAAATTTCAATAAACGTTTAAACCTTAATTTCTTTTCTAGGGCAAAGTGTTTTGCAAATCCACTGTTCGTAAGCTGCGTAGAAACCCTTGTTGAACAGCATCTCCAACATGAAGTTCTAGCAATAGCCGAGGAAATACAAACCTCCTCTAAGAAGAAATCTTGGGAAGAGCAGAAGATATACAACTGATGATCTCACAACTTACAACTGATGATGTACAACTTACGATACATTCTTGCCCTTCACTCTACAGCTAAGGAAAACGAGGACCACGGAAACATTATTTTGCACTCCAGCATACAAATCCGATGACAAAAAAAAAATGCAATTTTCTGATCATGATTCTAATTTTTAGTTCTCTTCTTCAAAATTAATGCTTGAAAATACTTTAGGATTCGATTAATAAAGAATACCTAAATCGGCGACTCTTGTTATTTGCAAACAAGTTACACACCTTTACATTACTAAACTGCTCGCATTTTAAAAACACGTATTGCCTCGACTTCGTTAGGACACAGCCTCGTAACTAAATAAAAAGTTTTTCAATGGAAATGAAAGTCAAAACTATTCCACGCAAAATGCATTTTTTCCAACATCATTTTTATTTCAAATATCTGGAATAACTGAGATCAAAGCCCATTTGAATATCAAAAAAATTGTTTGTTTTCAAACTTACAATTTTTTGTAAGTAAAATTGTAAGTTTGGAAAAGTTCGGATATGCTGTGTATAGGCTTTGCTGTAATATATTTGAAGCGATTTTTCTTCTTTGTTTACCTCATCTTACTTAAACAAAGAATACTGAACTAAAAACAATGTAAATTGCATTGTTTTTAGTTCACTAGGATTTTATGAAATCTGTGTGAAGCACGTATACTATGAGACACGAACTGAAAGCTCTTTTAGCATTTAACTTAGTCTCTTAAAAAATTATAAAATTATTAAGTTTCAATATGTGCGCCATTAACAGCACGCAAATGCCAAAGAAATATTCATTTCCGTTTCATATTCTGGAAAGAAGGAAAGTTGTAAAACCTATGTTATTCTTTTCTTGAAGTGATCAAGATTATCTATATTTCGTTTCGCTATAGACATCATTTTTGTAAAACCAGATATAGTGCTAGATATTTTGCCGCCTGATGCAATCTGTGAATTCTAAATTATGCTGCCCAATGCTCCCCTAATTAAACAAAAATTTGCCATTCCTAAATTTTTCCTTTCAGTGCTTTATTGAAGTCTAAAAATTTTTTGCCTAAATTCTATCGCCCGGTGCAGCCGTACGGGTTTCACCGATTCTAGTCAAAACCTCAAAGAAAGAACTTTAATAGGGTGAGATCAGGATTTCTTGGAAACCATGCCATGGGATCTTGCAGAAATAAGATCTGCAACTCAACCCAATTTAAGGAAACAAAAGGATCTGTAGCATGTCCAAGTGTACACTGAAATTTATTTTCAACAAAGAAAAAAGGCCAAAAGTCTACACATTTCAGTTTTCATATTAGGTCACCTTAGGAAAAATTCGAATGTGACATGCGTATTTTGAGAGCACCATATTCTGCAATAGTGGAGATTTACACAACGAATTACATGAAAAGTGGACTCATACGAAGACTTCATTTAAGCAATTATCATTTATCATCCAAGTCTCCATAGCATGCTCCTTCCCTTCTGTGCGGCTGGATTTAAAAAAGCTGAATCTTGAACTGAGTCAAAAAGTGAGCATTATATTATGCTTACGCATCGATGGACTTTCACGAACAAATTTGAATTTGCCAGTGTTTACTGTCTTTTAACGCCCATGAAAGCAATAAAAATACAGGCACATAACCTGTTTTGAGAAACAAAATTAATAAAAGCATTTTCAGTTCATTTCACACAACCACATGAAAACCCATTTGAAAGGGTATTTCAACTTTAACCCATGAGCCCATGAAAGGGTATTTGAACTTTAGGAGTTGAAAAACGGCAAAAGTAGCAATTTTCACGAAACAGCGTGAGGTGGAAAGTGAAATGTGAACTCCAAAACACAGCATGAATACTTTGCAAAACGAAAACTTGTTTTAATCAGGGATATTTACAAGAAATGGTGTTCGATATTTACAAGAATTGTTCATATGAACGATCAGCGACTGCAGTACGTGCATCACAACAATGACGAATCTTACTGACAACAAGCATAGTTTTTTGAAGATACTATCGCCAGAAATAACGCCGCTGCTGCACTGTGACGTGACAGTCCGAGCATCTTCCAAACAGCACACCATTTCGTCGTTGCGATACATTACAGTTGTTACTTGAAAGAATATCAAGTATTATTTCTTTGAAAATATTTGTGATTAAGAAGAGTTTTCTGTCTGCATGTTCCTATATTTACTGTGTTTTCGCTTTCACATTTCCCATTCCATCACACTGCATTATGAAAATCTCTCCCTCCTACCATATTCTGTCACCACTCAAAGCTTGTTATGGCCATCAGTTACGAAAATCTCCACCCCTGCCATATTCTGTCACCACAGAAAGCTTAAAGTTAGCGTCATCAATTATGAAAATCTCCACCCCTGCCATATTCCGTGTCCACTCAAAGCTTAAAATTATAGCCATCAATTTCGAAATCTACCCCTCCTTACAATATTTTGTCACTACCCAAAGCTTAATGCTATGGCCAGCAATTAGGAAAATCTGCCGCCTGCACAATATTCTATCTCCACGAGAAGAAGACTCCTATCTCCATCCATTTTTTTAAATCAAAATCGCTTTGAATAACTTTTTACAAAACAGTGCAAGTTTTTTTTAAAAAAAATTATTAACACTACACGTGGAAAAAGTAAAATTCCTTTGCTAGTATTTTGCAACTGATATTTTCAAATAAAACTGGAAAACACAAGTGTCCGAAAACAAATGGGGAACACTGTAGTTTCATGTATAGCTGTGGATCTAATGTTAAATTTCTAACAGTTTTCGAGCGGCCGAAACATTTTCTGGGACTACAGTCGACAAAGATCTTCCTGTGCGTTCTTCATCCACGAGAAAATCCATTCTTCTTGATTTAATCCCACTTTAAAATAATAGAAAATCATCGCGAGAAAATGCTCTCGCGTCACTTCCATGTTCTTTCATTCAAAATTTATTATATGATAGATAAACTGCAGCGCTGCGGACACAAAATTTACATGTCTAACAAATAGTTTCTAGCACATATCATCTGCCTCTGTCTCAAAAACTTCAGCGTTTCTTACGTGTCAATAAGGCTATAACAGGATGGTTGTTATTTACCTCCAACTATACTGATTTCAAGTTCCTTCTTCCAAAATTGAATTAGATATCTGTAACACTTTTAATATTAACAGTCTGGCACTTTTATTCCCAGTGGAATCTCGATCTATTATTTCCCAAGATGATGAAAAAAATAAATGAACGCAGAAAAATGATGAGCCAAAAAATTATAACATATCGAAAATAAATCATATTTATTACTTTCTACAAAAATGCGTAACATTTAAAAATTACTTTTAACATAAAAGACGTACATTGCCCTTTCCAGTTTCCATGAATTTTGCTTCAAATGATAATACGACTTTTCAAGATTTAAAACATTTTCATGTTTCTTGTTTTTTCACCTCTCTGCTCGTAAAAAGTGCCCTTTTTGTGAAGCTACAGAAGGTTGACGTACAATCTTTGCACAAGATCTGGTCTTCTTTCTTAGGCAGCCTAAAATTAGGTTAGAACTCTAAAGGACAACTGGCGACTTTTCACAGTGTCTTTATAAATACCTCAAAAACAGCGAAAGGGTGTAAAGGACCCTTATATTAATCCAAATAAAGTTTAACAGAAGGCACCAACTCGTGTTTACAGAAGCCAACACTTTTGGCTTTAAATCAAAGATAATTATTAAACTAAAATAAATTTAATTTAAGAATAGCCTGCATCATGGTGTGGGCTGGAACTTCAAATGGGATATCCACCAAGCTGCACATTTTTAAAAATGGTTCTGCGATGGTTGCGCGGTATCGGGATAAGTAATGCACCGCATTTTGAGACTACACGTTGCACCAACTGGTCCTGATTTTCTCCTTATGAATTATAATGCCAGTCCGCATCAAGCCCAAATCATTAACCAGAAGCTGAAGAGTGAGGCCATTTTGGGTATGGAGTGGCAGCTCTATTCCCTCGACCTTAATTCCGTTGAAAACTTTTGGGATGCCTTTGGGCATGATATATCTTCATATTTACCTCCTCCAGGGAGTCCCAGACAGTCGTACACTCTCCTAATGGAGTAATGGCCATTGCTAGCATCTATGACGTGCCATTACCTCGTTGAAAGCATTGGCAATCGCTGTGAAGTTCGTGTGAAAATTCTAGGTGATCGCTTATATTACTAAGTTCTGCTTGTTTGTTTTTAACTTTAAATATCAATTTATTAATGATCTAAATTTGACGACGTCATTTAATTTACGAAAATTAAATATTATTTTAATCTTTGAATATAATGTTTATTTTCTTTTATACAAAAACACGTTTTCTACTTTGTGCAAGTTGCTGTTAATTAAAGCTCTACTTTTCCAACTTTTTATTGTTCTTATTTCTGTCGTGTGCTTAACTTTTGGAAGCGAGTGTTCAAGAGCAAAATCCCAAAATATTTAAAAGCAGCATATCTTTAGAATTTAAGGTAGAGTATTAAGTGCTGCCAAAGCTTTTCTTTATATCTGCTATATTATTTCTTTACAACTAATGAATAACGATAACATTCAGTGGCATTACTTTTTTATTTGAAATGTAACACGAACAAAAAGTGAAGATAGAAACTAATAGCACTTCTAGTTCTAATAATTAAAAAACTAGTGAAAACTAATTGCAGCTTGCAAGGAACACTGAAAATGGCGCTAATAACATCGGTGCTGAGGCTCACTATCGGAACATTACTGCTTTGTCAAATTTATAGCCCAAAGAGAAAATAATGCATTAATATTTTTTTTTAAATAAACCTTGCGAAAAATGCTGCTTTAGACACGTGATTAACAAATTACTCATGCAGTTAAAGTGGCAATTTCGGAACGATGGATGCAGAAATAAATAACATAACATTCACAGAACTTCACTGGAAACCAAATATGACAAAGGATGTATGAAGAAAAAACGATCGCCACAGGAATGGTAAATCGAGGTTCAACTGCATTTCTTTTTATCGAATTTGATTTTATACACATTTACCACTGTTTCAATTCCGTAATTATCTCATGAGATAACAGCAGTTGTTGCACTAATTCCCAAGCATCACAGAAAAGGAATTACATGGTAAATGATTTAGGATACATTGATAAGCAATTACTTAAGAATAATGAAACCAGAAGCAATGTTAAGTCTACTAATATTAATATGCAAAAACCTTTTCATATTCTTTCAACTTGCCTTAATTAAAACTGGAACAGAAACAATCAAATCAGACTGGAACACAACAAAAATTTAAACACATGCAAAACAACAATTTTAGTTGTGGTGGATTCTGTGCCAAACTAAATTCGTTTTTTTGCCTAATTTTAAATTACCTTGCTTACTCTCATCCTCATACTAAAATGCTTCAATGCTAAAAAGAGAAAGTAATGCATAATACTTTTTACATTAAATATTCGAATTTCAATTTATCATGCTTTATGCTTTGTCTGTTCAACTCCACTTATGCAACTTTTAATTTGCATCGTTCATTTCATTCGTATGCACTTGATTTCTTTATTACCTTGAAGAAATTAAGTAAACTAATGTTAAAATTGTAAAAATAGCTCAAAAAAGTCATCTTGGAAAAATGAAGATATAGGCAGCTGACCCTCTACAAATTTGAACAAGAAATCTTCGATTCCAAGTTGGCGACAAAATAGAAATTCCTTTCAAAGATTATAGTACTACTTTCATACGGGCTAGGGTAATGCTAGAAACCAGTTGATAGTCAACTAAGACTGATGTGCTATGGATGTGATTCTCGGTGACTTTATTCTTTGTCCTGTAAGCAATTTCGTAATTCACAACATTCTTTTTTTGGTAAGAAGAATTTTAGCATTATCTCTCCATTTTCTTTAATTAACTTTTAGCTGTAACTGTAATCGCCACAAGCCAAAATAAAGGTTAAAAGTTTTTCTCTTCGTCAGGCCTGATTATTTAATGAGATCTTTATGAACATATTACAGTATTATCCTATGTATTTTATAAAACTACTACTAAACTAATTTTGTCCGAAGATTACATCTTACCCCTTTCTTTAAGAAATTTAATAGATCTTTTATGAAAATGAGATATTAAGCCTTAGGAAATGCATATTTTTACTCACCTTTTCAATATAATGCTGGATATGTGCCAGTTTTATGAACTTAAATATTGAAGAGAATTTTACCCAAAAATTCAAAAACAGATATTTATCAGTTTTGTCATCAATAAGTTTCAGATCATAGCATTATTAAAGCACGTCTGCTCTGCATTTGTTCAGTGATCAAATCAGTCCGAAATTGAGTTCTTTGAAGACCAAATTTTATAGAACTGGACTGCCCTATTCAAAGGCTTGGAAAGTCATTTTATTTGGAATTTAGTTAATTAAAAGTACATATAATCATAGTTCGATAATTAAAGAATGGCTAATACAGATTGGTTGATGGTTGGAATATTGGAAAGCTCACAAAGGCTACCTGCTTAAAAGACGGAATACCTTCATATTGGAGCTTTCTAAGGAAACTAAATTGTATTCATGTTACACATGGGAAAGCCATGAAAAGTAACCATGCTACAAGCTTCTTTGTTCATATTCAAACCCACGATGCACTGCCAACATTCATGGTCTAAACCTGGGCTTCTTTAACTTTTTTTTAGCCGCGACTCCTTTTTATCACGATCCCAGGACCCCTTAATATTTAAGAAAATTTTGTAGGACCCCATAAGCATTTCACAAATCCCATACAGGCGAGTGAAACTGTCAATTTTTTCACTGGTAGTGTAATATACTATTGCAGTTTTAGACCATTAACTTTAATTTCTAATTTTAAGACATAGAACAATGTGAAAATTTTAAATAAGTTACAGAAGACGAGCGTAATAGATGAAATGAAAGCATCACGTGCAAAGCAAGTAAAATGAGCATTTTTACTATAAAAAGAATGCATCGAAATATCTTTACCTATTTTCAGATACATTGTGTAAAAATATTTGGTAATTATAAAATTATTATAATAAGAAATATAAAAACTGCTAAAATTTTTGGTTACCACCATGGGGGTCGCGACCCACAGTTCAGAAACTCCGATCTAAACTACTCAGCCACTAGTGGGGCTACTAATTACAGAGAGATGCCAATTAGAATGTTATGACTAGCAAAATTCCCCCTTTGTTTAGCATCAATTTTAAGAAAAATGACGTCTGAACTTCACAGAAGAATAAATAGAATTGAAAATTTCACTGTTTGCTTTGAGATAAAATGAGCAAAGAACTTGAATATGGTAGTTAATTTTTCAGCTTTCCTCTAAATACAGGCAATAAAAGTTTGTTCAAATTTATGGAAACTGAATAACAGAATCTGCAAAAAATAACTTGCTTGTACAGAAAGAGACATTTTTTAGTTACTCCTTGAAATGTAGTAAGTTTTTTTTATTTGAAATAAGACCAAATAAAATGTAAAATTTAAATTTTACCAACTGAATAATTACATACGAGTAACCTAAATAAAAATACATATTATATTTAAAAATACATTTTGTATTTGACATAATATAGCTCAACATAATCCAATAATGCACAGCAAATATGGATCAAAGATAATTATGTATTTGAACAGAGATTTATAGACTTAGTAATATCTACAATCAAGATTCAGTGATATCATGTACCTTGATCTAAATATTTATGACTTTCAATATATATTAAAACTCTATTAGTAGTTTAGTTTATGCTTTCAGTATATATTAAAACCTATGATTCAATTATTTAGCACCAATGCAAATATTTAAAAACAAGTTTATTATATATAAACATGGTAATTATAAGCATCTTCAATTTCTGTTGGATGGGCCCTGAAATTTCATTTCTTATTTAAAATACAAATTTTATCTCTTCCTTCATTAACTTACAAATTGTAATACTTTTGTCTTCAAAAAAAGTGCTTGGTAACAGAATATGAAGTAATATTTTGAAATTTTAACTACAAATGAATTAAGCTGAAACTGAGAGGAGCAGAGGAAAAGTAAATAAGGCTTTGGCCCTTTCAGGACGACTGTGTCGTATATGCATCTGCTGCCAACTGTATCTCAGAGCAGCTGTGTAATCTTATGAATCACCATTTAAATGACTGTTAGCAAGGATGTACCACAAATGAATTTTTACACAAAATGTGTAATTAGTACCACAAATGAATTTTTACACAAAATGTGTAATTAGTATCGTTTTTTGCCACTAGATGTGGCTCTGTGTATATTATAGTGGAATTTATAGGAAACTGGAAAATCTTGATTTTCATCCCATTGTAGTTCCCCCCCCTCAAAAATCAAAGTTGAAATCATGGGTTGAATAATGTAAAAAAATACAGCCAGTTATTAACTGTTTTAGCTGACATGGAGATGTTCTGGATGCTTCTGAATATTTTTGTTTTTATATTGGGGACACGGGGATATACACCTAAGAGCCGTTACATTATAACATCCATCTATAACAATGGGCTCGCCCATGAACAAAAACCCTGCGTGTGCGCAGCTGTTGTTGGAGTATATAAAGCGGTTATGCATTCTCTTTCCAAACATAGCATGATTAGAGACATAATGGGAAAAGAGTTGATTTATCAGACTTCGATAAAGGTCAAATCATTATAGCTCAGTCACTGGGAACACCAATATCAGAAACGGTACGCTTAGTAGGCTGTCATGTGCAGCTGTTGCGAGCACATATCGAAAGTAGTGTATGGATGGCGAAATGACAAGTCATGGGCCAGCAGTGTGTCATCGACGGTGCATTGATTCCAGAGGAGAGAGGAGATTGCTATGCATTGTTTGTCATGACCGAAGAGCTACACAACAGCGGCGACCCAAACAGTGTTTCTCAACACACTGTGCAGCATACATTGCTGGGCCTACGCAGTCGAAAGCCAAAGCACGTCCCTGCACTGACAGCCCATCATCGCCAGCTGTGTCTGCAATAGGCCAAGAAAGATCGGAATGGGACATCAGAAGAATGGAAGAAAGTTGCATAGTCCAACGAATCATGTTTTCTGATCCATCACATTGACGAGCGTCTTCTGCTAATACACCGATTTCCAAATGAAACCCTGGTTCCTTGATGCACAGTTGGATGGAGACAAGCCGATGGCGGGCGTATTATGGTGCGGACAATGTTTTCATGGAGCACATTATGACCCAAATTCCCTATAGAACAATCCCTGATGTATGTGCGCTACATGAATATTATTGCAGACAAGGTTCACCCATTCATGAGAACAGTATTTCCAGCAGCGGAAAGGATAGTGCACCAAGTCATAAGGGTCGAATCGTCAAGGAGTTGTTTGAGGAACATTCCAGTGACTTGCGAGTCATGTCTTGGCCTTCAAATTCACCTGACATTAATCCTACCTAGAAAACCAATGCTATAAAGCTAAATAATCCTTCCTGCTGCCATGTTATCCCCTCGCAATGTCATGGAGCACATTATGGAGTCAATGCCATGTTAGGTGTTGGCAGTTTTGAGGGCTAAAGGTGGTCCTACATGCTATTAACAGAGTAGTTATAATGTAATGGCTTTTCAGCATATATTTAGAGGTTTTATTCATTGCTCTTATGCTCTTAGAGTTTGACTAGCACCAACATGAACATTTTTATACTTCAAATAGCAAAGAAAATGTCATGATAAAGTTTCCAAATTAATTCCAACTACCCGAGTGTTCCTCTCCTAATGTATCAAAACCTGGAACAACTGGACTAGAAATTTAATTTGTGTGTGTGTGATTTTTCCCTCCCCCCCAAAAGTTAGGCTTGTCAGTGCAAACTGCCCATCCCAACACGACAGTGCATCCTGTTAGCACACCATGCTGAGAGAGCAGGTCAGTAACTGAGCAGCCCATCATGAAAGGGCTAAGCAAAATGGGTGACATAAAAAGATGACAAACTGTAAAACTAATATTTTATAAAGATATATATATAAGCACATTTGACAAAGCAATAAAAGAATTATTCAGAATGTAAGTTATGAAAACTAATACATACAAAATGCTTTAAAAAAGTTAAAATCAAGTAATTATCTAGTGTTTGAGATGGAAAATTAGTGATTAACTGCCAAGGGCCTGGATTTGAATCACAAATAAGGCATGGCTGTAATTGTCTGTCCCTTCATGGAAGGGAATGGTGGCCTGCTTATTAGGCACCTCCATAATAAAGTGACTGCCACTTCCAGCCTTAAACCTTGGTAGTGGCCAATGTTTATGATGGCTTGTGCCCCCATTGGCGGGGGGGGGGAGGAATATAGTGCATATGGAATTATCTAGTGTTCATGAAATAATGGGGTTCTAATCTTGTGCCCACTGTAAAATCACGTTACAAAAATAAATATTTTAAAGATATCTTTTAATGTATTACAAAAATTGTTTTCAAATTCAGGACAAAAAAGTGTAAAACATTTAGTTGTTTAATTTTGATTTATTCTATATTAAACTATATTTCTCACGGAAATTCAAAATTTCTTTCAAAAATTAAACATGCACAACAAAAACAATGCTGTCACTTAAGTGACTCACATGGGAAGACTTGAGTGATTCAAGAAACCATGAGGAAGAAGGCTGCTTCACATCTGATGCTTTTGCGAAGGAGATTGAATTTAGTGTATCAAAACATGGTTGGCAGTAATGGAGATTATTAAAAGAGGTGAAGTAAAGAATATATCAATATCATTCATAAAACTGCTTGACTTATTGAATATTCCCTACAACAGAAGTTTGATTTATCGAGAAAAGACAGCACTAAACTGATTTGTAATACCTTAAACATTTTAGATCCAAATGTAAAGTTCTTTATTTTCATAACATCTCCTGTCTGCCCATCCAAGATGGAAACATGCCAGAAAAGACGATTTTTTTCCAGAGAAAATAATGCTACTAAGATTTTTCAAAGTGGACTACCCTGTTTTGAAAATGAATTCAATTTTTTTGTGTGTGCGTCAATACAAATGTGTCACAAATTTCTATCTTTGCCGCATGGATAGCAGTACCCAGATTTGTACAATGACTTGCTTTGCTAGTTGCTTTGATAAAATATAAACCATTAGAAAAATTTCTGGTTGATTGGAGAAAACAAAAACAAAAAATTAAACATTTTAAAAAACAAGGTAATATATATTAAAGGGATAAATTTCATGACAGCACATATATAATCAAATGGGTTAACTCCTAATAAATTTTGGATGCGAGAAACATTCAATGAGACTTATGAAAAAATTCAAATTATTGAACTTTCAGTGAATGAACTGCATGTTCTCCCCTTCCCCCATTGCTTCTTCAAAAAATGCAACAAAAGAATTAATTGCTCTTTTGTATAAAAACAATCACAATCAAGATGGTTGCAAAGATGATTTATTTCAGTCTATTAGAAAGCTATATAAGCATATGCTTTCAAAAGGGAAGTTACATATATATATTAATTCATTTCCACAATAAAAATATAATTAAAATAAACTAGCTACATAAAATACAATATTCAACAGATGCACAGTTTTCAAAAATGCGCATAGAAATCAGGATACTCAGTATAAAGAAAAGATACACACAAGCATTCAAACTTTTTCAGAATTTAAACGTAGATAAAATAGGAAATCATATCCTCAGAGTTACATAAATAAGTTGCCCCTTCCCTGGAAGAAAAACATCTACATGATGAAGTGATAAATATTTTTAAACAGTTCTTTCACAAAAATATGAAACAAACCACCTTTACAACAAACATTTTCAGTATATCAAGATAAATAACATTAATTTAAAGTGTATATCTGCATTTTGCAGCTGAGCCTGTTTTTATCTGAGTGTCTGAATGTGCCTGTAATAAAAAAATAAATAAATAAATAAAGGAACTTTATAAATATACATTAAAAAAAGTTTGTGTGATAAAAAATAAATATGTGAAAATGCAATTATAATTACAATGAGATCTTTAAAACAAATAACATACTTCATAACCTATGGCATTTCTTGGGTGAAGATTTAATCTTTCTTTAATAGTTCGGCTGTAAAAAAAAAAAATAAAATAAATCGATTACAAAAATCGACATATTAAGCAAATTACATAACTTTTTCATAGCTCCTTGTATAAGCTTCCTTAAGCACATCATGAATTACTTTCAACTATAAATTTATGACCTTGCTGCATAATTGAAATGTCATGAATGTGTTCACTGACACAAAAAATTTGACAACCATTAAGCAACACAAATTAAACTTACACTTGCCTATACCTTTAACATTCTTGAATATTTTAGCTGCTCACTCCACGAGAAAGAGATGTCTAACTTATATACCTACATATTTAGAAACACCATGAATCAAAGAAATGCAGCTATTCACTGAAGCATAAACAGGATTCCTACTGAAATTCAACTTTTAATTTCCTTGATTAAACATGATGAACTATAATATAAATAAATAAATAAATTTTATGCATTTACAACAAAGCAGAATAAAATAATTTTAACATTAAAAAAATTTAATTTATTTCGAGAAATATACAGAATATAAATCTAAAGATTTCAAATAAAGAAATAAATAAAAAATAAAAATTTCAAATAAAACTAAAGCATTAAAAAAATAGATGATATTTTTAAAATTTGTTTTCAAACCAGAAACCAGCTATTAATTCTGTAAGGAAATTTATAACCAAGGTTGATGTTATGCATTTTGAGGGCAGGGCTGCTTTTATTAATTTTTTTTTCTTTATTTTCTCTTTTATTAAATTTATTTCCTACTAATTATACTTCTACTACTACTACTAATTTATATTTCTACTTAATTAAATGCTCTGAATTTTATGTTTTTTTGGCAATTTTCTTAAACTTTTGTACTGTCAGAATCCTAAATAGGGAAGAAAGCTTTTATTTAACAACTATACTTACAACAGTACTTGCAAAGGAAATGAAAACAAAATTAATAACTAATGACAAATAATAAAATTAATTAGTTACCATCTAACTTCAAATTTTATAGCACACATAGATGAATGCAGCAGAAAACAAAACACAATCTCTTCATTTCATATCTGTTAGGTTTACAATTCCTTCAGTTTAATTTCAGCATTTATATGAATTTGATATTTTTGATGAGAAACCTGTCTTTATATTCTTCATCTAAGGCCTCGAATTAAATTCATTTTGTAGTTTGATAAGTGACAGGACAAAATCGTAACACTAACGGGAAAGAAGATAAAAATTAAAAACTGGGAGGTTCAGTGAAATACCAGGAGACCAGGAAATCTAATGAAAATCCAGGGGGCAGCTATGCTATACATGTGATATGGCTGAAAAAAAGATTACAATTAAAATAAACTTTAAAAAACAAGGCATTAAAAACTAACATATTACCCTATTTTCATAATAGCATCATGATGTTTGACATCAGCAGTCCACAACCCAAGTTTATCACCTTTATTCCTAATCTGTACAACAGCTCCACAAATATCATCACTATACTCTTCAAAGGCTTCACCAATCATACATAAAAGCTAAAATAACAATTTAAATTAATGATTATTGAACATTTTTATGGACATTTGATACATAACAGAACTTTGAGAGACAAGGATTTGAATTGAAAAGATTAACTTAAGTTGATTTATTTGCAATAAATACATTTAACTGTTTTTTCTTTTTTTTTTTTAATTTACATATTAATTTAGTGAGAGTCTAAATGACATGTAGCTAAATTGATCAACCAGAGTTTTTGATGAAAACAAGAAAATACTGGACACATCAGATGCACACAGTTGCTGATTTATTTTATTCAAAGCTGATTTAAGGGATTTTCAGGATCCATGCAATGATGCCCTAGTGAAACTCACATGAAATCTAAAAATTCTATTCACAGGATTCCTCAACAAATTTTGCTTCCACCTTCAGAATATAATTTATGACCACCGATTATTTTGTTTCACAAACAAAAATTATAGATGTTTATGTAATATTACTTCAATATCATAAATTTCAAAATTATACTCTTCCTCAGAGAGCTCAACAAACAGCTTAAAAATCTATTATGCAATATTTGTGAAATATTAAAGTGCACCAAAATTTCAACAAAACAAATCTATAATGTCTAAATCTTTTTCACTTCCAAAATTACAATATATTTACTAATTTCAGTATATAAAAAAGAAGCTAAACCTAATTTAATACATTTAACAGAACTTACTTATAACTTTTTAATAATTTATACCTGTACTTTTTAATAATACATCTAATAAATATAAATTAAAACACAATTTACAATATATAACACTGATAATTCTTATGAACATTGGTAACATTACCATAATCAATAAAAGATGTTTGTGATACCATATGTTATATATCTGATGCATTATTATTTGATTTAATAATTATAAATATCCAAAACATGTTGAAGTCATTTTTTTATAAATTGCATTAGCATTTGTCTTTAACCTTTACATGCTACATAAACTTATCACAAATTCATAAAAAATTAGAACAGATATATCTAACTTTGAAAATATTTATTTCCCTTACAAAACTGAATTAAGATGATCTATAATAGTTCATTTCCACTACATAAAAATACTCCTTACAGAATGTAGATAGTTGTAACTCTCCAAACTCCAGATGCAACTCTTCTATATTTTATTTTAAGATGCTGAAATTTCTAGAGTATATCAATTGTTTTCATGTTGCATGTGAAAAAAACCATAAGGGCTACTCAATACAGTCAGCCATTTTGTTAGGAACTAAGCCAATGCCAATCTAGACAGTATACTTATGCTCAGCGGTCTTAATGCATTTGTTTTCTGGAATCATCATAAAACGTCTACCAGAAACTAATTTATGTTTTTATAACAAAATTCCTTAAAACTGGTAATAAAATTTACACCTGATTATCATATACACTTTTTTGCTTTGGTATTAAAATATATATATTGTTATGCAAACTATTTTAATAATAATTATTTTGGCATTTATATTCATAGAGCACCAGCACATTGCAGATAAAATGCCCACTATGATTCACACAAATTAGATGACAAACACAACAAGTGTTCACACATAAGTAAATATGAGTCAAATATTGAATTTAAAACTGAAAGCCACTGGTTCTCAACCTGTTTTGCCCCTTCTACCACTGCTAAAAGATCATTCCTCCCTCCTTTCTTTCCAAAACTCGAAAAATACATTTATATGTTTATTTAGATTATTTTTAAAGTGTTTAATATATATCAAAACTAGAATAAAAAAATAATTTTTCAAATGAGAGGATGCTGTCCCCAAATGTATTACTTTTAAAGAAATAATATAGCAAATATAAAAATTTGTATGCCAATACAATTAAAACCATGCTGTTACCAAATGTTAATTGCCACGTATTATTTTGAAAGAAATAATAAGAGGAAATGTAAAAAAATCTATGGCAACACTTAAAGTGACATTTAATAAACACAACAAAAAAGTTGTGTTCATATGAGTGACTCCAAGAACAGACTAGTAAATTGCAAGTTCAGCAAGATCATAAAAACCTTAGCAAACCCTCTGGTGTGACTAGTCTAAAATTTAGACCTTTTCAGATTTCCTTTTACCCCATTCCACTTTTTCCCCGAAAAAAGGTTTAGCATAAATTCAACTTCACTGGGATCATATATAAGAGCAGACAGATTAGATGACCCTTTTAATAAACTTCTTAACACTGACAGATGAAAGTTGCACAGAGATATCTTGTTATATAAATATTTATTTATTATAAACATGGTTATCAGTTTATTAGCATTATTTAGGGAAAAAAAAAAGTTTTGTAGGCCATCCAATGGTTTTTCTTTCACACAAATAACAGGCAATAAAAATTGTCCATACAAACACTACTTCCAACATCTAACATTCCATTACAACACTGTTTGCTAAATAACTTTTTCTACTAAAATGAACCTAATATATCTACACAACTTTAGAATGCCATCAGATGCTACGATATGTAATTTTATACTATACTTAACAATGTTTGTTCTATACATACTAAGAAAATATAGGCCTTTCATGCCACAATATAACCGCTTCATCTACGTGTATCTTAATATTTTTACATTTGTGCACTGGAATCTTAATACTTAGAAATTAATATTTAGACATTCGTGCACTGATATGATTCACAATATTCTTAATTCTCCATAGCAAATTAGATGGAGCCACTTCATTATTCTTTGAATTTTTTGCAAAATACAATACTTGCTCATGGTAGTGGTGAAAAAGCATAAACTACAATTTATATCATTAAGCATGATACCAGTAATTAAGATTTGCAATGTAATACTGGTAGAAAATACATTAATATTTAATAATACATTCTAAATTTTTTTTTATTTTTTTTTTTCTAATTTCATTTCATTATTTTCTTTAATCATTACAGTGATAAAATCCTTAGCAGGAAAGAAAAACTTCAAGTAATTTTAAATAATAGCCAAAATAAAAGCCTAAATATTACAATTAGGTGATTAAGTAATCTACCAACAGATATGATGAAAAACTGGGAGTTAGTAGCTATCACCTATACATTACCCTCCCCCCCCCCAAAAAAGTTTCCTTTATGTAAAATTAAACCCAAAATTCTGATCATTTTATCTTTTGTGACATTCTTACATATGCATATTTGAGAATATTCTTTTGTTTCTATGCAGAAAATATTTCAAGAACATAGTAAACAGATTGCAGTAAACCTTCAGATTTTGTAAAACAGAATAATGTAATCAATGTTGAATCATTTTCCCAAATTACATTTTCTAATGATGATGAAAGATGTTTTGTTGAAGAAACAGTATACTTTAATATTTTCATCTGTATTTTCAGAATCAAAATTTTCCAAAGTATTATTGGTAAGTAGGCATTATACTGTAAATCTTCTACAAGTTTTTTTTTTATTATTATTTAATTTTTTTTTAACTTCAGTCAGCTGTTAATAGCCTTTTCTACACCACCACCCTTATTTATTTTTTATTTTAGCACTTGAAGGCTCTTCTAAATTATCATTTTTAGTGCTCATATTACAAGACCATACTTACAAACGAGAAAGGAATTTTTCCCCTTTACTAGTTCCCCTGATGTAACAGCATCATCATAAAAGATGATACTAACTAAATGAAATGCACAATATAAACCTTTAACCTAGCACATACTTACATGTGACTGGCTACTGGCTAATCATACATCATGCTCTTGTGTATAGTTGGTAGCAAGAAAACATGTTAACCACTTGAACATGGAGGGTTGTTTATGTATATTAAATAAAAACCAAGATGTTACTCATAGTACAATCTTCACTCAAGAAATTTTTATCTTACAAGCAGAACTTTATTGCTTTTATTTATATAGAAACAACAAGTTCTTTGCACAATTCTTTCTTCCATAGCTGGTAGATTGAAAAAAAAAAAAAAAGACAGAGATTACATAACTTAAATTTTCCAAAGAAAAATTAACTATATGCAAAAGTAAAAAATACTGCAGAACACTGAGATTAAAAAAAAATTAATAATAAAAAAATATTTCATGTTTTGTTGCCATTAAAATGTTTTATTTTGATAGTTTATGATAAGAACAATAAAGTACATTTGCTATAATTTCTTCTTTTTTACACAAAGTTTTGTAATAAAGATACTTAACTTGATGTCATATTAAACATATACTTACTATTTCAAGCCAATAATTATTTAAATCTGTGTTCCTTTGTGACTTTTGTACATTTACTAGCCATCGACCACCTTGTTTATTTCTGCTGTCTTCCCACATGGGTTTAATACCATGCTGAAATCAATCATAAGTAAAACTTAAATATTACAAATTTGCTAAACCATGAAATATAATTCTGCAGATAAAATGAAATATAGTACTTGAATACTGCTTAACTTTAACCAATATATTTATAAGCAAATTAGCTATCTATAACTTTACTAACCATTATAATCAAAATGGAAATTTAAATACTTCATTATAAAAATCTTTTATTCAATACAGCCACGAAATAATAATTTTTCGAAACTGAAAATGAGTAATGTGTAACTCTTAAAAGAAAAATCCTAACCGAAACTATGTATCAAGTACTTTTTTTTGTGTGCTGAAGTACCTTTGGAATATGGAATACAAAAGGTCAAAATAGATTTTAAATACTAAAACATAATTCAGTGTTTAAATATAACTTTATCATATAACAACAGATTATCAAAATGTATGGTCACAGTCCATCAGTGGATCAACAGACAATTTTTAGAGGGTCATGAAAAGTACCTTTTTTTTTGTACGATAAATAATTACAAATTAATTAATTAATATCAATTTATGTTTACTCCTCATTACTTTGAGTAATTATTATTTTTTTAGGGAAGTTACAAATTTAAACATAAGGGTAAATCATTTCCCCTGTTTAGTACTAGAAGTCATTCATTTATTTTATCTTACTACTTAGTGAACAGTGCTAATTTTCTGTCTATTCCCAGTCTCTTTTTACTACTTACTGCATAAAATTTATCATGTACTTCTTCACACAATAAAAGAAAGGCAAACCTAACATTCTCAAATTAGGAAAATGCTTAGAAAAATAATAATGTTCTGCATTACACAAAGATGGAAACAGCTGCATACTCTTCTTGCTCAAATAATAAAACAAAATGGTCGAAACTGTTGATGTTTGGTTTGCAACTACAGAAAGAAAGAAAAAAAATAGTAATCTTTGTAAAAAAATTGTATTACTTTTCTAAGCCTCATGCCATGCATACAGGTATTGCTGCAGTTGATAATTTTGATTAGTTTACAATCAGGAATATAAACAGTGTCTATAAATATTAATAAATAGCAACTGCTATGACATCAGACTGTCACTGCACCACAGTGATTTATGCTCCAATCGCATGGCATTAACAGATTTAAAATGCTATGCCAGAGAAAGGAATCTTACACCTTCAGAAACTTACCAGAATTGACAATTGGAGGAATTTAAAAAGAAAAAAAATTCTAAGAAAGTAACTGGATAAAATGTTTTGAGACAGAAAAAAACTCAAAAGTTTCTAGATAAAAGACAGTACTGCTGAAAATATGACATGATTATAAGCTTCAGCAATGACATTATCAAAAATGAAAATTATGAAAGTAGTTCTCAAAAAAGGAACAATAAAAGCAATTCTTATGAAATCCACCTAATAATGAAAACAGTTATCAAATGGATGATAAACTGTTTTCTGGTAATTCCTCATTATTATAGCACTCGTTTTGCACCAAGATTGTCTTTTGTTCACCCTTCGTCTTTTTTGTTCCTCGATATCTTGGGAACAGAGCTCAAGGCTCATTCCTGTGAAGTGACCTGGGCTTTAGAAGGTAGTTTTAAAATTGGATACAGTCAGCAACTAATTAATAAATGTTTAGATGTTTGTCGTCCATATTTGTTTTCTTTCTGCTAATGCTTTTTTTTTGTGTTACACCATCTCTTATCAAAGAGGGGGAGCGCACTGCTACAACCCTATCTCGACTAAAAATGACTTTGAGAGTTAAATAGCCAGCAGTTCTAACAATGATCATTTACAGTTTGCTCCTCATAATAAAAGCCGTGAGTAAACCACATACTACTGTATTTTCTTTTTTCCATATAAATGCTTTAAACAATTTACAATTACTCATACTTTTCTCTCACAAGAAGTATTCCAAGTGTTAACAAGCTTCCTTTTCTAAAACGAGTTTGAAATATACAAATTACCGAGACAAGGAATATGCTACATTTTCCTTCCAAGAAAGATACATTTTACCTCATACTTGATTTTAGAAAAATTACTGTTAAATAAAACTACAAATCAATAAAAACCTTTGGAGGTGCAATTGAAAAGTTGCAAGTGAAGGAAAAGCTAAAGTTTTGACAATGGGTTTGGCAGTTTCAGTATACTGTTTGTAACAATTCAGTGATTTTATCTATTGCTGGGCAGAAGAACTGACGCTGATTAAGTGGTGGGAGAAGCTACTCAGCTACTACAAAAATATAACTACTGAGAAAAAAATGTGGACATAAAGGAATAGTTGGTCGTATAAAGAAAAAACAATGCCAGGAGAGTTCTTCCACAACACCGGATATTTGTACAAGAAGGATCAAAGATTTATTCACGACTATTGCTGAATATATAAAGCAGAACTGGAAAAAGCTGGTTAGAGACATATTACTGTGAACCATAAATTTGATTTTGTTGGTCCAATAACAGTCGCTTATACACAATATGTTGAAAGACTGTGGTGCTCAGTTAAGAGGCAGAATAAAATTCAACAAGACCCAGTTTAACATCATCAGGAGTCTTACATTGCAAAGTTTATGAGAAAAAAATCCTTGGGACAAGATAATGCTTCTGATGCCATATTAAAAGCAATTGCAGAAACAAAGACCGCACAGCCACAAAGAGAATGAGAAAAGTAAAACATTAACTTGGCAATAATCCTAGTGCTAATTTAGCATTTAAAAAGCAGGAGCCATAATAATAAAAAAGCCCCCTAATTTCTTTCTCAACATTACATGAAATTTCCAATATTACATAAAAACATTAGTGCAAAAAAGGCAACAAAAGATAATATTTCTTTGATTTATTTTGATTTTTTTAAAACCTTTAAAATATAATACAGAAGCATAAAATGTAAAATATCTCAGTTTTGCTTATTCCAAATAAAACCATGTTCTATTAATATGCATCTTTACTTAAAAATTTGCACATCCAAGGTAACTCTTAGTAACAATGTAATGCATTTATTTGTGCTGAAGTACCTTTGTAGTACAAAGGGTCAAAGTAGATTTTAAATACTAAAACATAATTTCAGTGTTTAAATATATTTATATCACATAACAACAGATTATCAAAATGTATAGTCACAGTCCATCAGTGGGTCAACAAACAATTTTTGGAGGATCATGAAAAGTACTTTTTCCCCCCTGTACGATTATATATATATATTTATTTATAATTACAAATTAAATTATAATAATCAATTAGTGTCAATAATCACATGCCTCCTTTTCATTACTTTAATACATTATTTTCTTTCAAGATTCCCCCCCCACGGCATTTACATGCACACTAGGCAGTGACAAATTACAATTATATGCATGTGAATCGTAAGACTGAAAAGCTGGGATACATTGCCATACAGCATAGTTTATAAATACTATTCCTAAAACTATCCCATTAAAAGAAAGAGATGTTTACCTTAAAAAGTGCATAATCACATCCTATGGGTATTTTGCTAACTACTTCTATGTGGTTATAAAGGCTAGAAAGGAAAGAATATGTGTAAACTAAATGTAACAATGTTTAATAATATGTTAAAACATAAGATGAAAAAGAAGTTAAGTCAAAAGAAAATAAAAAACTGAAATATTGATTGCATTAATGAGAATCAGTTTATGGCCCATCATATAAATGACTAGAACCCACTTAATATACAAGGCTCATAAATAAATTCTACGTCACAACATTTCCGCTAAAAGGTGCAATGAAATGAAGAGTAAAAGAGAGTTTACAAAACACGTGTTCGTATGTACATATATATCTTTCACACAATACACACTACATGCTTTAATGTCAGATCGATTAGATTATTTTTATTAACAAGCATCAGAAAAGGATGTAAAAGCATATAAATATATATTACCTTAATTTATCCAGGCATAAAATGTTAGTTAACTTTTAAAAATTTTAAAAGGATATTTTGCTTGACACTATAACAATTTATGGGTACAGTACAAAGTCTGAGATCCAGGGACTTTGATTTGAAATTGCAGATTTTAGAATATCAGTTTTAAAATTATTCTGATTTTGAGAAGATCAGAAATTCAGAAATTTTCAGGTTTTAGATAATTAGTTTAAATTTATTAAGATGACATGCAGACATGACAAAACTGGGGCTTTATTTATTGTTTAGGTCAGACAGAAAAACGGTAACCCGCCTAAGGCTAGCACCAGAGAAATTGCAACCCCTGTGGCCTTATATCAGAAATTGAGGCTGTAAAAATTGTAAAATTAAGACAAAGTTATAGCTACATACCATAACTACAAAGAACACCTTAAATGTACAAAATAAATAAATAAAGCATTTAATTAAAAGACAAAAAAGTATATAAGTACATTTTGAACTTAGACAAGGAGAGGGGGAACTTGAGATATATTCATGCTTGAGATTTTCCAAAAATCATTAAAAGGTCATATAAAGAAATATCTACAGATGATTAAATTTCCATATTTTTCTTACATTTGAGTTAATCCAAAATGCAGGAAAAATATGGAAATTTAATTGCTAGATTCTACAATTAATACGTTCAACAAAAACAGAATATTCTGCATAATATTCAATTTGAAAATTCTACAGTAAATTTTATATCAATTTCTTCCACTATATAAGATATTACTGTATATATTTTGCCATGTTTAGTATAACATTCACCAAAGGATTCGTACTTATCCATCTCTTAATATCATTAACTTCATCAATTATAACTGTAATATTTTATGTTTGTATCATGTTTACATCACCAGCTCACACTGCTCTCTGTTGGAGCGCATTCTTCAAAGTCTATCTGCCACTGTTCCAATATATATTTATTACCATGTAACCTACTAATCGCTATTACTGCTAATCTCTCTAGAAATATACTGCTCATTTTATCTTTTGAAATTCACAAAATAAATAAATTAAATTAAAAAATAAATAAATTATATTCTCTACTAATTAATAACCTAACATAATTAGGAAAAACCCAATTCAGTTCGATAGGAGTAGGGCCCTCGGCCCAGTTACCCGGGTGCAATGCACCGTTCTCGTAGAACAAGCTACCATCTATTGAATGGAATAAAGAACTTTGATTAAGAAAAAAAAAGTAATTTGTTACAAAAAACAAGTGGATGGATTCCAAATTTAAAAAAATACTCAAATTTATTTTCAAAGAGTAAGATGTAATAATTTTTATTTTTGATTCCTCTTATAAAAAATTATATCACTTGAAATAATATTCATTTAAATTTAACAGTGTGAGAACTTACGCCCAGAAATCTTCAACTGTATCAAATGTTGTAATTTCCATTAAATTTTCTTCCCATGATTTAGTTCTATCATTTTTATAAAACCATAAACTCCACATATGCTGCAGTGGGTGTTTCACCATCAATTCTGGTGGTATTTCTTCCACAGGCGTAGAAGCATTCTGAAAAGGAAATACAGAAAATATAAATAGGGGGAAATAGTTACTTTATACAAACAATCTATTTCTCTATCTCTAAAAATAAAAAAAGCTTATAAGGTACTTTCTTCCTCCTTTCCACATGCCTTCACGGAGTAATGGCAGCACACTCGACAAGAATTCGAAAAATCTAGCTTCCAGTCCCAGCAAGCACATTGCACATCTGCTTCAAAAATAACCTGACTTTACAGTGGTTTCTGAACTAAAAGGTGGTACACAATAATTTGTCACCACCAGGATTTGGTCCCCTGATCACCCAATTTCCCTTTAAAAGGGGGAATCTGCATACCTTCATGGTGTAATTGGAAGCCTACTCGACGCAATGGATGGATGTGTTTTTGTATGCATGTATATATGAACACACATTTGTATGTGTGTCTACATAAACACAAACCTACGCATATATGTACATACACACATACATTTCTGAATAGAGTCCAGTCTGATACACGAAATTTTTCGTGATAAAAATACTTCCTTTACTTTGTACAAGGAAGTAAAAAAGAAGAAGGTCTGGAGCTCGGCAGAAAAGTTGGCAATTATTTTATCACATATGAGCCTAATAAGGAGTGCATTGGGAAGTTTAAGCATGGACAAATTTTCTTCTCCACAGATAGGTCCTTTTTTAACAAAATTTTTTTAATACGTATAAATATGTATTTTTCAAGAACATATCTATCATGTAAAAACAGAATTAGGTGTATGTTTTAATCTTACTTGTATGGTTGCAATAATCTTTTTTGGTAATCTGTATGTAGACACACATGTATGCCTAGAAACAATTATTTAAATATACAAATTTAAACTTTTTTAATTCATTCATAAAATCTTAAAACTGTAATGACAACTTTCTTTGGCACAGCCATGTTTGAGGAAAAAATTCAATGAAATATCACATAAATAACAGAATTAGAATTCTAACACACTTTTGACTAGATTACTTGAAGAAAATTATTTACTTAATTGCTTGACATTTTACCTGTATCGCAGAACTAATAAAACATTCTCAAATATGTTAAACTGTATTACTGAATGTATTCTTTTTGGCAGCCTGAAAGGGTACATCACTTTTCCCACTTTCTTCAACCATCGTGGGAGAAACATATTTCTTCCAGATGAAACTCAACTCTGCTTAAAATCTCTTAATCTGACCGATTAATTACAAAATTTTATATCAGGAATGAAGAAATTAATTCTTCATTCTTACTAATAGCAGTTATTTTTTTTTCAGCCAATCTTTCATTTTTTCCCCCGTAGAAACCCCAAAACTTTTTTAACTGGTAAATTAAGATTTCCCCGAAACCTTCTACTATGGCCTATTCTATGAAAAGCTGACACAGACCTATGTTTTGTGCTTAGAATGCTTATCTTCATAAGGTAGAATTCTCCCCCCCAATGAAAACGAAAAGACTTCATTCTGAATTATTTCTTTATTAGTTCACACAAACCTACTAACAAACACACTCAAAATGCTGAAAGTGGGCTTGCCTTCCATATTCACAAATGTCTGATCATTTGATCATTTTCATTTAAAATCTTCAACATTTACCAGTGTTAACATGCTTTATATCATAAAAGCATTTGTCTTCCTCACCTATTTTATTCGGCATACAGAGCTAAGTAACCAAGCTATTTTTAGTAAAACTGAATCCATATGTAGGCACAAAAAATACAGCATCTGGCAGGTTCAAATCACTGTATTGGCCATTTTTCAGAAATCAGTGCAATTCCAAGAGAAGTTCTAAAATGTTTCAAGGTAACATTTAAAACGAAATATTAAAAGCTTAAATGTTTGGCTTCTTAACTCTTTCACATGGATCAACCATGAAATTATTTCTTTCCTAACTTCTATAATGTCTGTTTTAAGAACTTCTATTTTAAAAAATTTCCTATGATAACAAAAAAAAAAAAAAAAAAAA